>CM060336.1:40837692-40845039 GCA_030674155.1 Stramonita haemastoma
CATCGGAGGTGACACTAATAGTACTCCCCATTTCACTACAAGAATGTTATTATCGTTATGTAATAAACTCACAACAAAAATCATTCAGTGTGAGGAAAGGTTTAGGTGTCTAGATGCACACAAAGAACTGCGTAAATTTGAGTCTTTCAATAAAACACCAGAACGTGAGATATTTATGTATTATTTATTTATTTATTTATTTATTTATTTATTCATTTATTTATTTATTTATTTATTCTTTTATTCTTTTATTCTTTTATTTATTTATTCTTTTATATCGAGGATAACAGAATAAGCAATCATGTGCTTTTTTTCATCCGGTCCCCGTGTGTATGCAGTCCTGTAAATATTGTCATCTGTTCCCACCGGCACACGATGGCCTACTCTTACGAAAAGCGGAACAGGATTTAACGTGTGAGCAAGATGTTCTGCGTGCGTTCGCACACGGGGCCTCGGTTTAAAGTCTCATCCGAAGGACTTGTGGGGAGAGTGGAGTCAGCACTGATGTTAACTCCAGGAGAAAAATCTCCTCAACCGGACTCGAACCCGGGTCGTCAAATTGCCCGCGCAATGTTCTGACCACTAGGCTATCCGTCCCCCATTATATTGTTCAAAGCAGAGTGTTTCCTTAGCTTGGAGATGGAAATTCAATTGCTTCAAGACAAAATATGCTGGAAGTGCTTTTTGCATAGCGGTAATGATATAACAGAAGATCATATGTTATTGACATGCTGCGGCTAAAAAGGGCACATTCCCGTGTTGATGACATTTTCTCCGCCAGCAATATTTAGCAGTCTGTCACTTATATAATGACATTATTATTATTATTATTATTATTATTATTATTATTATTATTATTATTATTATTATTATATTATTATCATTATTATTATTATCATTATTATTATTATTGTTCTTAGATCGTTGATACATAGTCTAGTTGTTTTGTTATTGTTATTACTATTGCTTTGGACTTGAAAGTCGCTCTTATCCGGTAAGAATATGTCCCGGTTTGTAAGACTTTTTTTTTTTCAATGCAATATTTTTCCTGTTCACAGTATTTGTAGTCCTATTGATGCTTATTTTGTTTGCTTTTTTAAGGACGGGGGCTAGGAGATATTCTTGTTTGTAATTGATTTTTCACTGCTGTTGTTGGGTGTTCTCGTTCTTGATATGGGGGCTGGGTGGGTGGGTGGGGGTGTTTGTTTTCCGTTTTGTCTTTTTTCTGTGGGGAGGGGGGGGGGGGGGGAGACTCATAATATGATTTTTTTTTTCTCATGTGAAATTCAGTAAACTCAAATTTTTTTTCACTTATTTATTGGAATTACTGATTTTTTCAGGAATTTTTTCATACCGCATTTTGCTTTTTGTTTATTGTAGTTCAGTAGATTGATAATGTAACGGTTGTTTTTTTGTTGCTATCTCTTAGCAAGTTTTTCATCACTTGAAAGGATTCCTTCTTCCCTATGCTATTGTCCACCACCACGCACCCTCCCTTCCCCTGCCCACTCCCCCCCCCCCCCCCTCACTCTCTCTCTCTCTCTCTCTCTTCCTCTCTCTCCTCTCTCCTCTCTCTCTCTCTCTCTCTTTTTCTCTGTCTATCTGTTTGTCTGTTGTCTGTCTGTCTGTCTGTCTCCTCTCTCTCTCCTCTCTCTCTCTCTCTCTCTCTCTCTCTCTCTCTCTCTCCTCTCTCCTTCCCCTCTCTCTCTCTAACTAAAAGCTTTTTTCAGGCTGTGGACAGTGAACGGACTGGTGTGTGTACACACCTGTGTATGAATTACTCACCGGGTATCGCCATCTTGCCAACACAAGCCAGACATTGTTGAAAGCAACATTAAATCTTGAACAAGCAAACAAAAACATTATGAGTTTGTGAGCACTATGTGGTATTGTTCCTGATCATTGTGGCAGAACCTTGCCAGTTCCTGGGACAAAGTGTGCAGGGAATTTGATAGTCGGGCATCAGGGATTTGCCCAACAGCAGAGTGACGTGGTAATTGGCACCCTTGTGAAATTTATCATCAAGTCACCCTCAGAAGTGTGTAAGAACACTCTTTTTATTTTCATTTTTCATTTTATTTCATTTTATTTTATTTTATTTTATTTTATTATTTTTTAGTTTTTATATTTTTTTTTCTTTCTCTCCTTTATATTGCCAATATTGTTGATTGTTCAATTAGACAATATCTACCGTGTGTCTTTTGAGTAACTATTGAAATTAGTTGTTTGGTGTCTTTTGAGTAACTATTGAAATCATTCTTTCTTTCCTTATTTCTTCATTCATTACCCCAGTGCCCTACTCCCATCCCCATTATTCACCCTTTATAAAGTTTATATCTTTTGAGTAACTATTGAAATCATTTTTTTCCCCCTTACATTTCATCATTCCCCAGTGCCCTACTCCCATCCCCATTATTCACCCTTTATAAAAATTGATTCTTATCTTGTCTTTTGCTACACATCATTGTTAGTTCCATTGGGTTTATACAGTTTATATACCTGTATATGTATCCTTAAGTGACTTAGAAAATCAGTTTTTTTGTTCTTTTCTTCTTACATTTCACCCTTCCCCCTATTGAGTGCCCACTCCCCCTTATTCCTATTTATCCCTAATTAATCTTCACCTTTTCCGGTTTTTAGACACATTATCAACATTTCCAACAAAAATCAACACAAACGGATGCATTCAAGACACAACATGTGGCCCTCGAAGGAAGGCCTACGAATTTGCCAATTAAATATAAATCACGCAGTTAATAAAATTGAAGACAATCACACTTATTAGAAACCATGTCAAACCATTTCACTTACTAGGGCTATCTGAATCAAGACTTTCAAAACAAATAGTAGACAGTGATTTATATATCCCAGGAATAAAATCATACGAAAGGATCCACAAAAGCAAAAAGAAACAGGAATCCTCATATACATTAGCGAATCTATAACCTTCAAGCGTCTCATCCATCTAGAACATTATGATGTAGAAATCTGTCGGCTTGAAGTCTCCATGAAAGGTTCACCACCTATAGCAGTGGGATTCTGCTATAGGAATCCAGCAGAAAAAAAAAATTGGATAGACAAGTTTGATGCAATGATGAACGTAGTCCTATTAGAATCCAGGGAAGTGATACTCCTAGGTGATTTTAATATCGATGTAACAAAAGTAAATAATGCATGGATTCAACCTTCACCAACTAGTTAGTTTACCCACGAGGTTACGCCAAATTCAAGCACAATAATTGACCACATCTACGTATCAAATCCTAAAAAATCATAGAAACATGTGTCCCTGTCTATAACTGCAGCGATCACTACCCTGTCTGGTACTACTTGGTCAAAAAGAGGAACAAAAATTCCCAAACCTGGCCATAAAACCTTAACATATCGTTCTTTTGCAAAATTCAATGAGCAGCTTTTCCTTCTCGAAACTAAGTAACTCTATGCTCTCAGAAACATTCAACATTACTGATCCAGACTTGGCTATCAATTTTTGGATAAAAACTTTCACTGAAATTTACAATAAACATGATCCACTAAAAACCAGAAGGGTTAAACATGCCCCCAAACCGCCTTGGCTTACAAAAGAACTAGAGGAGGCATGCTATCTTAGAGATCTCTTAAAAAAGCATAAATATCATGAAGATTCAAAAAGATTACGAAACGCCATAAACTCACAGAAACGTCGAGAAAAAAAGAAATATTTTGCAAGATTTACTATCTTCAAAAGAAAACTCAAAATTATTTGGAAGGCCATAAATCAAATAACAAACAAACATCATCTTCCAAATCAAATGTAATCAAAATGTTTACTGCTGAACAACTCAACAATCACTTCATAAACGTTTCTACTAACTTTGTTAGCAATGATGATTAAAAAATCCAATACCAAACACACTAAAAACTACTGCCAAAAAAAGCTTTTTCCCCTTAAAAAAACCCCACATACCATTTTTTTTCTATTTTTGAGGTTTTATTTATCTGATTCACCTCAAACAATGGGGGGCAAGAGGCCCGAGGAAAATTGCCCGCAGAATTCTAAAACGTCGCTCCATTTTTCCCATTTGATTTTTAAACATAAATTTTTAATAAAATATATTTTTATATATTTTTAAATAAAAAATATATATATAATTTTAATTAACCAATGTCTTGAAAAAGAATTTTTTCCCCCCAAACCCCCTTTAAAAAACGTTTAAAGGGCCCCCCATCTACAAATTGGTGACACTTAAAGATCCTTAAAAACATGGGCCCAATCCCCAATTACCCCCCTCCTTTAAAAACCCCGGGGGAAAAAAACAATAAAAAAAACCACTTACCCATCAAAAGCCAAAAACCTAAAAAAACCCCCAAAAAACAGTCAGGTTTAAAAAAAAATCACTCTGCCATATGCCTGACTAGTCTCATACCCAATTGGCTATAAAACATTAATGAAAAAAAATTTTTTGTGGAGTATTATTTTAGATTTCAAAAAATTTTTTGATAAAATTAAAAAAACCACTTCTCTCGAAAGCTAGACCTGTAATCACATCAAATTTTTGAACTTCTTGCTTTTATTTTAAAAGCAGACAACAGTGGTTCAAAAATTTAACCCCCCCAACCCCCAATCTAAAACCCATTCATTAGGAATCCCACGGGATCAATACTGGGCCCAAATTTTTCTTTTTTCATTTACAAAATGCCCTTTTCCTTTCATATAAAATCCAAATGGAACTATTTGCGATACAAAAAACCTACTTTACGAGCCATAACGACTCGACTCCCCCTTTGCAACTACATTAAAAAAAAGCTTAATGACTTGTCAAAGGGACAGAACTAAAAACCACATGCTTTTCACCCCAAAAAACGAAATGGGGGGATCCCACCGGGCAAAACGACAAAACTACCTCTAAACATTTCCAATCCACATAAGAAAGGAACAATCGAACAAACCTCTCATCACAAAGTTTTTGGAACAATCGAAAAAAAACCTTTTGCTGGTTTTCCACAAACCATCTATGCAAATATTTTTCCCCAAATTTAGTAACCAGTTAACAAAAATTTAAAACCCCCCTTTTTAAATACCATTAAAAAAAAATTTTTTTTTAAAGTTTAAAATTTTCAATCCTAAAGACTATGCTTCAACCCCCTGGGATTTCTGCCATTGAAAAAACACATGAAACCGTTTTTAAAACCATATAAACGCGCTCTCAAAACTTACCCTTTTGAAAAAAAACCCCCTTTCTTAAGGGGGTTTTCACTCAGTTTTGGTTTTTCCCCCCCCTTTACAACAAAAACTGAAATATAAAAAAAAGCTTTATGATTTTTAAAAAAAAATGGCAGGAGACCCCCCCCAAAACTTTTAAAATTTAATTCCCCAATAAATTCGCCCCCGGAAATAATAAAAAACCAAAGTGCCCAAACCCAAAAATAGACTGTTTCAAGTCTATTTTTTTGACCCGGCCCCCGTCTGTGAAAAACCCTTCCGATTAAATTTTTAAAAACAACCCCAAATTCATTGAAAAAATTCAAAGTTCCCCTTTTAAAAATTTTATTTGGGACAAAAAAAAACTAAAACCCAGACCACCCCGTTGGATATAAAATTATATATTTATTATAAAAAATATTAAAATAAATTTTTATAATAATATAATTATATATTTTATTTTTAAAAAAAATTTTTTCCCCCTCCCCCCTCTCTCTCTCTCTCCCCCCCCCTCTTTTCTCTCCCTCCCCCTCTCATCTCTCTCCCCCTCTCCTCTCTCCCCCCTTCTCTCTCTCTCTCTTTTTAAGGCGTTTTCATTTCTCATTTTTAAAAACTTTTTTCTGAAATTTAAACTATTTTAGAGTTTGATAATGTTGCTTAATATCTCAATGTTTTAAATTTAGTTAGTATTGCTTTTAAAAAACCCGTTTTAAATTTTTTTCATTTTTGTGAATGCTTTTGGGTATTTCACAGAGATTAAACCCTTAAAAATTTTATATAAAACTTTTAGTATTTTATCTACAATTGTAGATTTTTTTTTTTTTTTAAAACATTTGATTTTATTTTTTTGTGTCACTAGTGTGATCCCCCCCCCCCCCCCTCCCCCTCCCCTCTCTTCCTTCCCCCTCTCTCTCTCTCTCTCTCCCCCCCCCTCCCCCTTTCTCCCCTCTCTCTCTGACCCCAAAAAAAAGAAAAGCAAGTGCCCCCCCCCAAAAAAAAGGGCTTTTTAAATCTATTTACTATACCGGGGCCTTTTCTTGGAACTTCCCTTCCCGATTAAAATTTAAAAACCCCAATATTGGGCAACCTTTAAAAATCACCTTTTAATCCAAATTGACCCCCCAAAAATAAAAATCAATTAACCCCCTTTCCCTCCCCCCCCTTTTTTTTCTCCCTCCCGGGGTGGTTGGTGTGTGTGTTTGGTGGTGTTGTGTGTGTTTGTGTGTGTGTGTTTTGTGTGTGTGGGTTTTCGTTTTTGTGTTTGCGTGTGTGGTGTGTGTGTTGGTGTTGTGTGTGTGGTTTGTTGTGTGTGGGGGGTTTTGCGTGTTTGGGGGTGTTTGCTTTGGGGGTTTTGTGTGTGTGTGTGTGTTGTGTGGGGTGTGTGTGTTGTGTGTGGGGTGAGTTGGGTTTTTTGTTGTTGTTGTTCCCCCTTTCCCCTTTTTAAAACAAAACTTATGTTTATGGGGGACTTTTTTTATGCAAGGTGGTGGAAATTTATTTCATCTTTTTTCCTTTTTTTCCATGTTTGCTTTTTAATTTTTGCGCCCTTTTTGTGTGTGTGTGTTGGTGTGTGTGTGTTTGGTGGTGTGGTGGTGTGTTTTTGGGGGGTTTTGGGGTGTGTGTGTGTGTTTTGTGTGTGTGTGGTGGTTTTTTTGGGGGATTTGGGGTTTTTTTTGTTTTTGTTCTTTCCCCCCCTTTTTTTTAAAAAGTTTTATGGGACTTTTTTGATGCTAATGGTGGGGGTTTGATGTTTTCAGTCTTTAAAAAATCATCATATTCTCATTTTTGCCTTTAATTATTTTCGCCTTTTTTTTTTTTTGTTTTTTTTTTTTTTTGTTTTTTTTTTTTTTTTTTTTATTAATTAAAAAAATTTAGCATTGATTCTTACTTCATATTTTTTTTCTGAATGAGTGCCTTTTTTTTTAAAAATTTCCTTAATTTGGTACCTGTCGTATTCCTTACCTGTTTTTTTTTTTCTTTCCCCCCTTTTATAACACTTTTTTTTTTTATTGGGGGCTTTTTTTTTATGAAGTTTGGGGGGGGGGATTTGGGGTTTTTTTGTCATTTAACCTCATCAAAACCCCATTTTTACTCTTTTTTATTGCCCCTTTTTTTTTTTTTTTTTTTTGTTTTTTTTGTTCTTTTCTTTTTTTTTGCTTTTTTTT
>CM060336.1:40855139-40872639 GCA_030674155.1 Stramonita haemastoma
TCCTCGGCTAGAGCTCTGAGGGGGACGGATAGCCTAGTGGTCAGAACATTGCGCTGGCAATTTGACGACCCGGGTTCGAGTCCCGTTCGAGGGGATTTTTCTCCTGGAGTTAACATCAGTGCTGACTCCACTCCCCGCCAAAATCCTTCTGATGAGACTATAAACCGAGGCCCCGTGTGCGAACGCACGCAGAACATCTTGCGCACACGTTAAATCCTGTTCCGCTTTTCGTAAGAGTAGGCCATTGTGTGCCGGTGGGAACAGATGACGAGATTGACAAAACTGCATACAAACGGGGACTGAATGTAAAAAAGCACACGTGTGCTTATTCCAATATCGTCAGTATAAAAGAATAAAACAAAAAAAAGGTTCACATATGGTGAGATTTTATGTATGCAACCATTTTTGCCTGCCATGAAGAGCTCCTAACTACAGTAAAAAAAAAAAAAAAAATTAAAAAAAAAACACCCCGCAAACTAAAGTGGTACGGGCACGTCACACGATCATCTGGACTGGCCAAGACAGTCTTACAGGGAACAGTAAGGGGAGGGAGACGAAGAGGCAGACAGAGGAAACGATGGGAAGACAACATCAGAGAGTGGGCAGGCCTTGGGTGAAACGACCTGCTACAGAGGGCGGAGGACCGTGGGGAGTGGAGGAAGCTGGTTGCAAAATCTTCAGTTGTGCCCCCACGGTCCACGGGACTACGGGACAGGTGAAGGCGAAGAAAGAACCCACTTAAACTCTGACATGGTTGAAATGACGGGGTCTTCTTTAATTTACGTGCATGTTATTTGATCCTCTGCTTGTGTGTATATATACACGACGGAAATGAAGGCACTGGCAGGTCTGCACTTGAAGTTAACCTGGTGGATAGTAAAAAAAAAAAAAAAAAAATCCCCTCCCTTAATTTCACCAGGATTCGAGCCAACGACCTCATGGACCCATGGGATTGAAGTCGATCGGTCTTAAGCACTCGATTTTAGCCTCTATTAATTAATTTATTTATTTATTTATTAATACCACTTTCTGTCACAGCGGATTCCTCTGCGTGAAATTCGGGCTGCTCTTCCCGGGGAGAGCGCGTCGCCACAAGTGCAGCGCTTACCCATTATTATTTTTTTCTTTTTCCTGTATGCAAGTGTATATTTTCCCTATCAGAGTGGCTTTTTACTACAGAATTTTACCAGGGACAACCCCCTTGTTGCCGTGGGATTTTTTTTTTACGTGCGCTAAATAATGATGTGTAACACACAGGACCTCGGTTTATCGTCTCATCCGAAAGACTAGCGCCCAGACCACCACTCATGGTCTAATAGATGGGGGAAAAGTTGGGGGCTCAAACGTGATTGGAACCACCACACGCTCCGACCCAGACTTTTCGCTTTCTAGGCAAGGCGCGTTACCAACTGGGTCACGGATCCATATATCCCTGTTGTGTATGCAAAATACATGAGCAATGGCAGCTGTCACAGAGACAGGTCATGGGACGTTGGGAAATACGAATAAGGAAAATGAAGGGAGGGGTGGGGGAAGGTGGAGAGTGGGGGTGGGAGGGGAGTGAGGAAGAAAGGTGGGGGGTGGGGGGGATAAGAGAAGGAAGGGGCAGAGTTTCTCTGGCTGAATCTCACAATGGAGAAGGACAGGTGGGAACTTGTGATTTCTTTTCCGCGCTTATTCCAAACTGCAGGCCAAAATGAAAGGGGTGGAAAAGGGAGGAGGAATAGGATGTGAAGGGAGGGGGGGGAGGGGTGATGGTGGTGGTGGTGGTGGTAGTGGTGGATGGGAGGATAATCATTGATTTTGAGGGGTTAGTCATCGATGCTTACCAACAGAGAGTGCGTCCTTTCCTAAAAGGTAAAGGTTAAGGTGTCCCATAACCTAGGCGGTCGTAGGGGAGCGAGGCATCAGAGACCTCAGCTTCTCTAGGGGCCAGCATATTGAGGGCGGCGCCCATCTCCCCTCCCTCGCTGCTTTACCTTCCCTGACCCTAAAGAGGGCAGGTACCCATTTACAGCTGGGTGGACTGGTGGTGGGGGGGGGGGGACATGTACTGAAGCCAAGGCGTGCAAACGGTCATCCATCCAACTAGTAACCACACTCGACGTTGCTTAACTTGACTTGGGGAAAGGAGCGCTCTGACCACTGAGCTATCCCGCCCCGCGTCCTTTCCTAGCCACAACAATCGACGGAAACCTGGCTCACCTTTAGAAAAAAGTTAGTGGGATAAGAAAAAATGCACACAAAAAAGAAACAGGAAAAAGAAAAACGGAATGTCTCGTTGTCACTATAATGAATGTAGATTTTCAGGATGAAGAATCATGTTCTCGGGGGCGGGATAGCTCAGTGGTCAGAGCACTCGCTTTCCCCAAGTCAAGTTAGGCAGCGTCGAGCGTGGTTCCCAGTTGGATGGGTGACCGTTTGCGCACCTTAGTTTCAGCACAGTCCCCCAGTTCACCCAGCTGTAAATGGGTACCTGCCCTCTTTAGGGTCAGGGAAGGTACAGCAGCGAAGGAGAGGAGATGAGCGCCGCCCTCAATATGCTGGCCCCTAGAGAAGCCGAGGTCTCTGACGCTTCGCTCCCCTACGACCACAAAGGTTATGGGACATCTGTACCTTTAGGTACCTTTAGATCAGCCCAAGCAGTAACTGTTATCTCTAGCTTTCTGTAAATCATTGCATGTTTCTAGCTTTCTGTAAAACATCTGCATGGTTTTTAGGCTTAGCATGAGTAGCGCCATCAGCGGAGGATAGGTAATGTAAATGGGAAATACAACCGGACCTAAAACTAATCCCTGGGGTACACCATGAGAACACGTATGAAAAAAGACATTGCAGAGTCTTGTAGAAATGCCTGCCTTCTTTTTTTTTTTGTGTGTGTGTATTAAGAATTGAAGAAGATAACGCCTAACTGAATCTAGGTGTAAAGTATGCGTGACAAGTTTTCTTGTGAAAACAATAATGTTCAATGGTGTCGAAAGCTTTGATGAAACCAACAAATGCCTGCCAAGAGTTGACAAGAAGATGGAAACATTCAGCGGAGATCAGTGATGGGAGTGGGAAATAAAATAGGTGTAAATAAACTATACAGGACAAGTTTTCTTGTGAGAAAATCATGTTCAATGGTGTCAAAAGCTTTGATGAAATGCCCCTGTAGATTAAGGAACCCTGTTAGTGAAGTTGTGCCATTGTTCTGATATTGCTCAGCAGAGTGGGACGAATGTGCTTTTTTTTCTTCCTGATTTAAAAAAATTGCATTGATTTGGATGAAAGAGATGGGGACTTGTGAGGAACAACCCAAGTTACTCTTAGGATGTTTTTCAAGAAGCTTAGACCCCAAGAAGACAGAATTTGTATGGGTCTGTAGTTTGATGGATCTCTTGGGCTGCCAGATGTAAAGAGGGACAGAACTTAGGTGTCTCTAAATGCACGCGGAAAATAATATATTTTTTATAGAAAGATTACAGGTGTATGTGATATGCTCAGCTATAAAGGGTGCTGAGATATTCAAAATTGTACTCTTACATTCCAAACTTCCACATGGCAGTATTCATCTACTTAATATATAAATATATATAGTAAAGATATAGGATTAAAAATACGCTAGATTTTTAAATAACAGCTCATTCGTAGAAAAAAAACCACGGATAAACTTTTAGAGGCCATTTTGCACAAAATGGCCGCCAGGACAGCAGCCCATTTTACAAAGTCTTAAGTTTCTGTAGTGTTGTCCAATAACTGTGACTTTCATTTAATCAAAGACGATTACAAATTTTGACAGCACACAAAACTATCATAAACATTTTATTTCTCATCGCTCATAGCACTCCCGAGAGTCGCCATGAGTGAGATTTTAGGGTATGTGTGCGACTGTTCCTACCCCCCACACCCCTTTCCACCACCACTACCATCACCATGTAGGTAACCGCATTCTGACTTCATGGATTTTATTTTGCTTACAAAATCGTGTTAAGAAGGCTGTTGTTGAGGAGGAGGATGACACGAAGTGCATCAAGCCACTGCCTCTCGGGCACTTTACGGGACACAGTGTCAAGTTTCGCAACAAATCTGGTCTTTCATACGCCCTGCTCCGTTTCACACACCCAATCTTCTTAGAGTGCTTTATACTCCTTTGTGCATTCAGTCACCAACAATTCTCTCTCTCTCTTCTCTCTCTCCTTCTCTTCTCTCTCTCTTCCTCTTCTCTCTCTCTCTCTCTCTCTCTCTCTCTCTCTCTCTCTCTCTCTCTCCTCTCTCTCTCTCTCTCTCTCTCTCTCTCTCCTCTCTCTCTCTCCCCTCGCCCCCCCAGAAAAAATCATTTGAAAAAAATATTTCCCCCCCCCCCATTTTTTGAAGTCTGTTCAAGATCACGTATACCTGCTTTCGCAGAGTGACAAAGTGACAAAAAAGAAAACTAAAATAACGAAGAAAAAGGGGCCGTACAGCGATCCCCCCCCCCCCCCCCCCCCAACCTACCTCATCCAGTCTTTCTGGGGGGTAAAACATCTGCCCCTCAAAGGCCAAATGGGCTATAAATCTTTTTCAGGTCTTAAGAATCGAACGCATTGGCAGAATTGGAGAGCCTATTTAAAAGCTAAAAAGGCCAAAGGGTAATGGATTACAAAAGGCTATGTGAGTGAGAGAGAGAGAGAGAGAGAGAGAGAGAGAGAGAGAGAGAGAAGAGAGAGAGAGGAGAGAGAGAAAGACAATGACAATGACAATGACAATTGTTTATTTGTGATAAGCATTGACGCCCATTCACAAGGGGACAGCGGGATGGGGACTGGGCACAAAACATAGAATCAAGGAAAAGCATAATGATCAACAGCCCAAACAGTCCTCATGACATGGATTCCATATCATTATTCTAAACAAATATACTTTCTTTCATTGGGTAACTTTTTTCATGTTGTTAACCCTCTCTGGAAGTATACATACATTAATTAAGAAACATCTTTGTGAAGGTTTCCTTTCAACACAGCAGTAGTCTCAGTAGCGCTCTGTCTCACGTCACACATCATGGAACGGACATCTTCAGCTTCCTCTGTCAACTGGTCTAATCTTTCCAGTATATTTGCTATTGTTACAGTCTCTTGCATTTCGCAGCTTTCATTTCCATCTTCCATATAGTCCGCACACTCTGCTCCTGTCCATTCTCTGCACACTCTTCCCCACTCTCACACTCTGCACCCTCTTCCTCTGTTATTTTATGCCCCTCTTCCTGCTCTTGTCATTTTCCTAGCATGCATCTCATCGCTATCATTTTCTGCACGCTTTTCTTGATCTTCCACACCTCATCCGACCTTTCACCTCCAGCCACGTTCATTCACATTATCAGGGACACAGTTTTTGATTGCATTTAACTACCACAGCTGCTTACCTGAGACGGGCACTTCTTTCGATACATTCCATGATATATTCCATGTTGAACGGAGCAGCAAGGGACTGGCGGGCAGTGTTACCATTCAAGCGAATCACAACAACGTGTGATTTTCTCGCCTGTCCACTTTGAAAGAGGACACCGTTTGTTCATGCAATACTGCGTTTAACATGCACTCCAGTGATACTGGAAGACCCACAACTGGCATTTTGAACAGGAATAGTTGAAAAAAGGAAAGCTTTAACTCACAGCTGGAGAGAAAACGTCTTGCTGGCAGCCAAGCAAGGGAAGCCACACGAGAGAGAGAGAGAGAGAGAGAGAGAGAGAGAGAGAGAGAGAGAGAGAGAGAGAGAGAGGAGAGAGAGAGAGAGAGAGAGAGAGAGAGAGAGAGAGAAGATTTTAGGAGAACTGCTTTTATAAGTGGCTATTAAGAGGTTTGAGAGCATTAGCACTGGTCTAGATCATATAAAGGGTTGTAGGTTAGAACAATAGTTAATTGAAGATAAAATGGAAGCATGTAGGAATAGTTTTCTAGCATGTGTATTGATAAAGTGTTTAATTTTGCAAAGCTGGTATACATGTTTTGATACTGTTTTGGATAATTTATTTATGTGTGCCATCCATGAAAGATTATTGTAATCACAATACCTAGAAGATTATGGTTATCAACTTCCTCAATAGTTTCATTGTTCATAAAGATAGGTGGAAGACTAGTTGTCTACTTTGGTCTTTTGGGGATTTAGTGACATATTGTTATAACTGCACCATTTGCTTAAAGAATCAATGCTACTTTGTAATGAGGTAGACATTTCATTAACATTGGTATGATTAGTATGAATTGTAGTGTCGTCACAAAAAAGTTCACATGATTCTTTGATGTAGAGTGGAAGGTCATTTACATATATAGAGAATAAAAGTGGGCCTTAGACAGACCCTTGTGGTATGCAATATTCTACTGGTAGTGTACTTGATTTAATGTTATTGGTCGAAAGTATTGCTGTCTATTATGCAGGAATGATCTGATTAACTTCAGACTGTTATCAGATATTAGTTTTTCGGCATAGTAGTTTATGCTCAATTACATCGAGGGCTTTGGCAAAGTCAACAAAGAGGGCTTCACAGTATTTGTTATCATTTATGTTGTTGTGCCAAAAATCTACAATGTTAGTAAGAGCTGTGTGGCAAGAGTGATTTTTCCTGAATCCTGACTGGTTATCAGTTAAAAAACTGTAATTTTCTAGATGCTGGCTAAGGGGTTTTTGTATATGTTTTTCAAGAGGTTTGAATATCAGTGATAACACTGATATTGGCCTGTAGTTACGTACATGGGTTTGAAGAGTCACTAGACTTATGGAAAGGAATGACTTTGGCCAGTTTGAATCCTGATGGGAAATGGCATTTTGCAATCCACAAGTTATAGACATAAAGGAATCTTTCCATCATAAAAGGAGCTGCGATTTTGAATTGTTTTTCCATCCAGACCATCTGGACCATGACTATTTGTTTGTTTTAAGTGTTGAAAGGATTGGAAAACTTCCACTATGTTCAATGGTGGTAACTTCATGTTTGACAGAGAGAGACAGTCCGACAGACAGACAGAAAGACAGACAAACAGACAGAAAGACAGACAAATAGAATGACAGACAGACAAACAGACAGACAGACACAGACAGACAGACAGACACAGAGAGAGAGAGAGAGAGAGAGAGAGAGAGAGAGAAGAGAGAGAGAGAGAGAGAGAGAGAGAGAGAGAGAGAGAGAGAGAGAGAGAATGGCTATTTGGTGGCAGCTATGTATTCTTCCAGTACCTTCAAAGAAAGCTAGCCACGGTTTTTGAGCGAAGCACGAAACAGAACAAAGAATCCTTGGGAGACTGTAGCTAGGGGTGAAAGTAAATCGATTCTCTCTCTCTCTCTCTCTCTCTCTCTCTCTCTCTCCTCTCTCTCTCTCTCTCTCTGTCTCTGTCTCTCTCTCTCTCTCTATGTCTGTCTCTGTCTCCCCTCTCTCTCTCTCACACACCACACACATCAGGACAAAGGCCAGGTGAAAAAGTATGTGAATGCTGATCTGTGACCCTTGAAAAATAAAGATTACTCATTCATTCATTCATTCATTCATTCATTCATTCATTCATTCATTCATTCATTCATTCATTCATTCATTTATTCATTCATTCATTCATTCATTCTCTCTCTCTCTCTCTCTCTCTCTCTCTCTCTCTCTCTCTCTCTCTTCTCTCTCCTCTTCTTCTCCTCTCTCTCTCTCTCTCTCTCTCTCTCTCTCTCTCTCTCTCTCTCTTTGTGTGTGTCTCTCTCTGTGTCTCTCTCTGTGTCTCTCTCTGTGTCTCTCTCTGTGTCACTCTGTGTCTCTCTCTGTCTTTCTCTCTCTGTCTCTGTCTCTGTCTCTGTCTCTGTCTCTGTCTCTCTCTCTCTCTCTCTCTCTCTCTCTCTCTCTCTCTCTCTCCTCTCTCTTTCTCTCTTTCTCTCTTTCTCTACATAAAAAAGTTTCCAAGCAAAGGTTTATGGATTGCAGGTGACAAGATTGGCATGAGCATAATTATCTATAACAGCCACAGATTTGCTCAGTATCGACTCAACTCAACTCAGCTGTCTCCATCCCCTCCATGTCCACTAGAGTTCTCCATCTCTCTGTCTCTGCTGAGTTCAAAACACACACACACACACACACACACACACACACACACACACACACACACACACACACACACACACACACACACACACACACACACGCATACACACACACACCACGGATACACACACACACACACACACAACACAGACACACACACACACACACACACACACACTTACAACACACATACATACACACACAACACACACACACACACACACACACACACAACACACACAACACACACACACACACACACACACACACACACACACACACACACACACACACACACACACACACACACACACACACACACACACACACACATTGACCCTAAACAATGCTATATCCATAATTATGCAAATTGAAATCTCCGCTGTGGATGTCAGAGCCCCTTTTTCTACTCTGCCTCTAACTCCTTCCCCCCTCCCCCCTCCCCCCATCCCCCATCCCCATATCCCGCCCCTTCCCCCTACACACCCCCCTCACTCACCCCACCCTTATCCCTACCTTCTCATTTTCCGAAACCCTGCTTTCCAAGCCTTTTCACCTGAAATCAGTTCTTTGTGTGAGCTCTGGTGGATGGGGGGTGGGGGTGGGGACAATCTGAGGGGTGGGGAGGGAGGAGGGGTTGGGGGAGAAATTGCCTCTCCCCTGCCCTCACCCCCACCCCCCCTTATCTGCTTGTCCAGGTTTTTGTGGAGACTGAGTTACCTGTGGTAACGTAGGATAATGTAACACCCCAAAAGGTAACGTGATATGATGCTAATTATATGATTTGACATAACACAGTAAGACCTAATATTGTGCAAAAGTAACATGATAGCATACAATGTAATGTAATGTTGTGCAGAATCATGTAGTAAAATATTATATAGTGTTATATAATACGTTAAAGTATGATATGATAGAATACAATATAGTATGTTATAATAGCATGAGGATATAATATAATATAGTATAATATAATATAATATAATATAATATAATATAATATAATATGATATGATATGATATGATATGATATGATATGATATGATATGATATGATATATGATATGATATGATATGATATGATATGATATGATATGATATGATATGATGTGATATGTGATGTGATGTGATGTGATGTGATGTGATGATGTGATGTGATGTGATGTGATGTGATGTGATATGATATGATATGATATGATATATGTATATGGTATGATATGGTATGATATGATATGATATGATATAATATATAATGTTATGTGGTGTGCTCTGATATAACATAACATAACATAATGATATGATATGATATGATATGATATGATATGATATGATATGATATGACATGACATGACATGACATGATATGATATGATATGATATGATATAGAATGAATGACATACATAACATAACATAAACATAACATAACATAACATAACATAACATAACATAACATAAATAACATAACATAAATAACATAACATAACATAACATAACATAACATAATAACATAACATAACATAACATAAAATAATATAATATAATATAATATAATATAATATAATATAATATAATATAATATAATATAATATATATAATAATATAATAATAATATATATATAATATAATATAAATTATAATATAATAATATATAACGATAGTATACAATGCATCTATTATAATATGATAGTATACAATGTAGTCTAATAAAATATAGTCTAATATGATATGATACATGATACAAAATAACACAATATGATATATATGGTATGATGTAACATATGATACTATAATCATAATGTTAGTGAATAAAATATAATATAATATCATATACAGGATATAATAATAACCGGATAGCCTAGTGGTTAGAGTGATGCCCATTGCGCTGGTGATGTGCTGACCTGGGTTCGAATCTCGTTCAAAAACATTTTTCCTCTGGAGTTAACATCAGTTCCTACTCTGCTCCCCCGAAAATGTCTTTGGATGAGACCATAAACTGAGGTCCCTTGTGCGAACGCACGCAGAACATTTTGTGCACACGTTAAAACCCGTTTCGGAAGAGTAGGCCATTGTGCGCCAGTGGGAACGGATGGCATTCTCAAAACTGCATACACACAGTGACTGGTTAAAAAAAAAAAGCACATGAGTGCTTATCCATTTTCCTCGAAATAAAAGAATAAATAGAAAAAGAACACACCACACACACACACACACACACACACACACACACACACACACACACACACACACACACACACACACACACACACACACACACACACACACAGTGGAATAAGCACTCATGTGTATAATGGAATAAGCACTCCTGTGCTTTTTTTTTTTTTTTTAAACCAGTCACTGTGTATTTTGTTATTTGTACTTTCAAATGAAAATGTATGGGTTTTTTCTTTGTTTCTTTCATTCGTTTGGTGATTTTTAGATACAAAAAGTGGCATTTAAAAAAATTTTGGTGGTGTGCTAAATGTTCTTTTTACTTGTTAGTTTTATTGGTGTGTTTTGCCAGAAATGTAGGGGTTCGACCCGGGTTCGATTCCCGGTCGAGAGGATTTTTCCTCTGGGGTTAACATCAGTGCTGACTCCACTCCCCCCAAAAAGTCTTTGGGATGAGACTATAAACCGAGGCCCCGTGTCGCGAACACACGCAGAACTTGCGCACACGTTAAATCCTGTTCCGCTTTTCGTAAGAGTAGGCCATCGTGTGCTGGTGGGAACAGATGACAATATTCACACAATTGCATACACACGGGGACTGGATGAAAAAAGCACATGAGTGCTTATCCCATTCTCCTCGATATAAAAGAATATAAAAAATAAAATAAAATAATGTTAAAATAAAGATTACAAAACAAGGGGTGGTGGTGGTGTGATCTTTATGTTTTTATACAGTAATGTTTTTTTTTTTTTTGTTGGTGCTTTTTTTTTTTTTTGGACCTAATGTATGAGTTTAAACAGTTGTTGGCGTTTTAGAATAGAAATGTTTGTATTTTTCTTCAATTTTGTTAGTGCTTTTGTTTGTTGTTTTGTTGTTTTTTTTTTAAGATAGAAATAAGTATTTTTTCTTTGATATTTTTTTTTTATAGTTTTGTGTGTGTGTGTGTGTGTGTGTGTGTGTGTGTTGTGTGTGTGTGTGTGTGTGTGTGTGTGTGTGTGTGTGTGTGATGGTGTGTGTGTGTGAGTGAGTGTGTATGTGTGTGTGTGTGTGTGTGGTGTATGTGTGTGTGTGTGCGTTGTTTTTTCACAGAAATGCATTTTAAGGGTTTCCAGCCAAAATAGTACACGGAGAATATATATATATATATATATATATATATATATATATATATATATATATATATATATATATATATATATATATATATATACCGTAAAATCCCTAGCATAAGCCCACCATCTAGCAAACGCCCACCCCCCACTTTTGGCCAAAAGTTGTGCACAGGGGTAACTACCTAGCAAACGCCCACCCTGCTTTTTTCAAAGAGACTATGCTCACTTTCACTAGGATTTGTGCAGACTGTTCTAAAAGTCATCTTTTTCCCCTTCTTTATCTTTTCGTGTTTCTTTCCTTTTTTCTTATTCTTTGTCCCCTCTCCTCACTCCCTGCGACAGTTTTACATTGTATCTTTCAAATAGGAAGCCCTCCAGTATCTGGATAACGAAGCAGGTGGGAATGTTTCGGAGTATGCCTGTGAATTTTCTGTGGATAGGAGGAGGATCACGGAGTGGAGTGAAAACAGAGATAGACTTGAACAGCAGTACGGAAAAGACAAACAAAACGGAAACTGTCAAAAGGACCAACAGTTAGATCTGAACATGTCGTCCAAGGTGTGCTGCATTATCTGGAAGATGAAAGATCTGAAGGCAGGGTATTGCGAAACAAGGGCCTACAACTGAAAGCTATGGAACTCGTTGGCCTTCTTTGCCTCAAAATCCCTTTTTTTCTATTTTCCCTCACTTCTACTTACACGACCTAACTTACATGCTTTCGGGGTTTGTATTCACTCAATTACACGGTTGAGCACAAAAATTATTTTGTGCAAAGGGGTCTATCCCTAGCAAACGCCCACCCCCCAATTTTGCCCTAAATCAGTGCACAGGGGGGGGGGGGGGGGGGGCGTATGCTAGGGATTTTAACGGTATATATATATATATATATATATATATATACTTTTTTTTAATTGTGTTTGTGTTTTTAGATAGTAATGTGTTTTGTTTTTTTCTTATCTTATCGGTGTTTTGGATAAAAATGTATTTTTTCTTTCATTTCGTTGTTGCTAGGTAGATTTTGGGGGGTTTTGTTTTAGATAAAAATGTGTTTTTTTGTATTTTGTAAGCGTTTTTTGATATTATTGTGATTTTGAATATTATTTTGTTGGTGTTTTTAGTAAGAGATTTATTTTTTCTTTGATTCTGTCGGAGATTTTAGACACTATTAATGTAGTTTTAGTCTGTGATTTTGTTAGTGATTCAGATATAAATGTGTTTTAAAATAATTTTGTTGATTTTTTCGTTTTTGTGGGATTTTTGTTTTTGTTTGTTTTAGAAAGAAATGTGTTTTTAGTTATGATTTTGCTGTTGTTTTTAGAAAGAAATGTGCCTTTAATTTTTTTGTTCGGTGTTTTTAGGTGGCAATCATTTTTTCTTTGATTTTGTTTGTGATTTTAGATTTTTAAAAAAGTGTTTTATTATTTTGTTGATGCTTTTAGATAAGAATGAATTTCTCATATTTTACTGGTAGTTTCAGACAGGAAAACATACCTTTTGCTGTAACTTTGTTAGCATTTTTAATCAATAAAACCCTTTCTTTTTCTGATTTTGTTTGGTATTTGAAGATAAAAGAGTGCATATTTTTTGTATGGATTTTGTTGCTGTTTTTAAATTAATAGGAAAGTAAATTTATTCTTTGGTTTAGTCGGTGCAGACAGATAAAAATATGTTCCTTTTCTTTCAGTTTCATATTTGTTTAGACAGAAATGTGGCAGTTCTTTGTTTCGTGCAAGTCTTTTTTTTTAATGTCAGTTTTTGTTCTCTTTAGTTTTCTTGGTGTCTCAAGATGGAAATGTTAATGCTTTTTTTTTTTTTTTTTACTTTGTCAATTGACCCAGGCCAAATTCTGTGTCAGTTCTTGATATCAAATAAGTGCCAAGACCTACATGGACATGTTGTAATGTTGTAAAATGTTGTCTTGAGATTGCCTTCAGCCATGATTTGATTTAATTTGATTTGATTTATTCTTTTATATCGAGGTTAATGGAATAAGCACTCTTGTGTTTTTTTTCCATCCAGTCCCATGTGTATGCATTTTGTAAATGTCATCTGTTCCCACCGGCACATGATGACCTACTCTTCCGAAAAAGCGGAACAGAATTTAACGTGTTCGCAAGATGTTCTGCGTGCGTTCGCACAGGGGCCTCGGTTTATAGTCTCATCCGAAGGACTTTTGGGGAGAGTGGAGTCAGCACTGATGTTAACTCCAGGAGAAAAATCTCCTCAACCGGAATCGAACCCGGGTCGTCAAATTGCCAGCGCAATGTTCTGACCACTAGGCTTAAGAAGAAAAATCCTTTGAAGTCGGAGTATGATTGCCTATAATATGGCAAGGTATCTAAAAATAGTCAAATACGCAAAACTTATCATCCGGTGTACTTCCTATCTTACAGTGCTTCCTCGGTGGGATGGGTGAGTCATGAGTCATATGCTGGGGAAGGCACAACAACAACAACAACAACTTCAACAACAACTTCAATAACAACAACAACATTGTTGGTGCTTTTAGACACAAATTTGTAACTTCTTTATTATAACTATTTGACTCTTAATTTGTGTCCTTAAGAAAAAAGGGAACAGTTTAAAAAAAAATTCTTATTAAAAAAATTCTTGTTGATGCTTTCAACTTTCCGAGAGTTGAGAATGAGGCACTCCCCGTCTGCTATGAGTTAATGATTATGTCATTGTTACACACACGCCAAACAAGGGCTATTTTGAGGATATGGGTAGTGATGCGAGGTAGGTGTCCCTAACTTATGTGCTCTTTTTTATTTATTTATATTTATTTATTTATTTATTTATTTATTTATTTATTCTTTTATATCGGGATAACAGAATAAGCAATCATGTGCTTTTTTTTCATCCGGTCATCAGAGACATCAGCTTCTCCAGGTGCCAGCATATTGAAGGCGGCACCCATCTCTTCTCCCTCGCTATTTTGATCTATCTATCTATCTATCTATCTATCTATCTATCTATCTATCTATCTATCTATCTATCTATCTATCTATCTATCTATCTATCTATCTATCTATCTATCTATCTATCTATCTCTTATCTCTCTCTATCTATCTATCTATCTATCTATCTATATCTATCTATCTATCTTCTATCTATCTATCTCTCTCTCTCTCTCTCTATCTATCTATCTATCTATCCCATCTATCTATCTATCTATCTATCTATCTATCTATCTATCTATCTATCTATCTATCTATCTATCTATCTATCTATCTATCTATCTACTACCTACCTACCTACTACCTACTTACCTACCTACCTACCTACCTACCTACCTGTCTGTCTGTCTGTCTGTCTGTGTGTCTGTCTATCTATCTATCTATCTATCTATCTACCTATCTATCTATCTATCTATCTATCTATCTATCTATCTATCTATCTATCTATCTATCTATATCTATCTATCTATCTATCTATCTATCTATCTCAGCTTCTTCAGTGCAGCATATTGAAGGCGCACCCATCTCTTCTCCCTCGCTATTTTGATCTATCCATCTATCATCTATCTATCTATCTATCTATCTATCTATCTATCTATCTATCTATCTATCTATCTATCTATCTATCTATCTATCTATCTGTCTGTCTGTCTGTCTGTCTGTCTATCTATCTATCTGTCTGTCTGTCTGTCTGTCTATCTATCCCTAATCTATCTATCTATCTATCTATCTATCTATCTATCTATCTATCTATCTATCTATCTATCTATCTATCTATCTATCTATCTATCTATCTATCTATCTATCTATCTCAGCTTCTCCAGGTGCCAGCATATTGAAAGCGGCACCCATCTCTTCTCCCTCGCTATTTTGATCTATCTATCTATCTATCTATCTATCTATCTATCTATCTATCTATCTATCTATCTATCTATCTATCTATCTATCTATCTATCTATCTATCTATCTATCTATCTATCTATCTATCTATCTATCTATCTATCTATATCTGTTTGTCTGTGTGTGTGTCTATCTATCTATCTATCTATCTATCTATCTATCTATCTATCTATCTATCTATCTATCTATCTATCTGTCTATCTGTCTATCTGTCTGTCTGTCTGTCTATCTATCCCTAATTTATCTATCTATCTAGCTAGCTAGCTACTAGTTAGCTAGCTAGCTAGCTATGCTAGCTAGCTATGTATGTATGTATGTATGTATGTATGTATGTATGTATGTATGTATGTATCTATCTATCTATCTATCTATCTATCTATCTATCTATCTATCTATCTATCTATCTATCTATCTATCTATCTATGTATCTATGTATCTATCTATCTATCTATCTATCTGTCTGTCTGTCTTCTGTCTATCTATCTATCCCTTAGTCTGGCCACCATGGGGGCGGGCACCCCTGAAGACTTGACAACCAGTTCCCTCCATTCCTCTCTCTGCTCTGCTTTTCTCAGGGTTTTGTTGAGTTCTAGGCCCGTACATTTGCTAATGTTGTGTACCTTTTCCTTGGTCTGCCTATTTTTCTTCCTCCTATATCTAACCTCATTTTAATTAAATGTCGTTGATTTGCTCCCCCCCCCCCCCGCCCTCACCCCAACATGGTGATCCGCTTGGGTTGACCCTTATTTATTTATTTATTATTTATTTATTTATTTATTCTTTTATATCGAGGATAACAGAATAAGCAATCATGTCCTTTTTTTTCATCTGGTCCCCGTGTGTATGCAGTTTTGTAAATCTTGTCATCTGTTCCCACCGGCACACGATGGCCTACTCTTACGAAAAGCAGAACAGGATTTAACGTGTGCGCAAGATGTTCTGCGTGCGTTCGCACACGGGACCTCGGTTTAAAGTCTCATCCGAAGGACTTTTGGGGAGAGTGGAGTCAGCACTGATGCTAACTCCAGGAAGAAAATTTCCTCGACCGGACTCGAACCCGGGTCTTCAAATTGCCAGCGCAATGTTCTGACCACTAGGCTATCCGCCCCCCTTATGGCTGGTTAAGGTGTTTGTACGGAGAACGACAAAACAGTTGGTTTAAATGATAAATTAGGCAGACTTCAACTGAGATTTAAATTTGATATGTATGGTATCTGTGGTCGGTAGGGCTAGAAATGATAGGATTGGATAGGATTGCTTCATGCTTTCAGATTTTCGATGAAAGCAATCAGGATTCGGTTGATTTTTTAAATTCTTTTGTTTATATGTTTGTTTGTTTTGTTTTGTTTGTTTTTTGGTGTTGGGGTGTTTTTGTTTGGTTGGTTGATTTTTTTGTTTTTAGATACAAACAGTTTTTCTTTGATTTTATAAGTCTGTTTTGTTAAGAGTGTGGTTCTTTTTCTTTCTTTCTTTCTTTCTTTCTTTCTTTCTTTTTCTTTCTTTCTTTCTTTCTTTCTTTCTTTCTTTCTTTCTTTCTTTCTTCTTCTTCTCATTATTATTATTATAATTATTATTAGTAGTAGTAGTAGTAGTAGTAGTAGTAGTAGTAGTAGTAGTAGTAGTAGTAGTAGTAGTAGTAGTAGTAGTAGTAGTAGTAGTATCATCATCATCATCATTATCAGTACCTTTTTAAAAAAAACACCTATTTTATCATTTAAATAACTCTCATGATCATCATCATGATCGTGATCTATATCATGATCATAATCTTCATCATCACCATCATCATTAGTATTATAATAATAATAATAATAATAATAATAATAATAATAATAATAATAATAATAATAATAATAATAATAATTGTTATGATGATGATGATGATGATGATGATGATGATGATGATTAATTAATTTATTTTTTATTATTATCATAATTATCATCATCATCGCTATTATTATCATTAGTAGCAGTAGTGCTACTACTACTACTACTACTACTACTACTACTACTACTACTACTACTACTACTACTACTACTACTACTACTACTACTAGGGGGACGGGATAGCCTAGTGATCAGAACATTGCGCTCGCAATTTGACGACCCGGTTAAATTCCCGGTCGAGGAGATTTTTCTCCTGGAGTTAAGATCAGTGCTGACTCCTCTCTCCCCCAAAGTCCTTCCGATGAGACTATAAACCGAGGCCCCGTGTGCAAACGCACATTAAACACCCTGCACACACGTTAAATCCTGTTCCGCTTTTCGTAAGAGCAGACCATCGTGTGCCGGTGGGAACAGATGACATTTACAAAATTGCATACACA
>CM060336.1:40877639-40879021 GCA_030674155.1 Stramonita haemastoma
TTCACCAAAGCTTATTAAAGATTTTAGCGATCATCATTTCCTACATATAAATAATTGGTTTCTGGATGAACCTTCTTGTTCTTGTAGTCAAGCTGTAGTCCTTTCCAGAATTCTCTGAAATCAGGACTGTGGTCAGAAGCCAGAAAGTCAGAGGTCCCACGCTTCGGCAAGTTCCTTACTTCAGCACCTCGGGCCACCCCCACAGTGTCACAATTCTCGTGGAAGCAACAAGCAGGCACTTCCCCCGAGCAGGCACAAAGAGCCGCAGGGGCCGAAGCTCGTAAATAATAATTATGGATGAACCTACTTTAGGGTAGGAACATTTCGATGCTTCTTTTGAAAAAAAAGAAAGAAAACCTATGATCCTTGCCATAAACATTCCAGAGCTTCACAAAATCTAAACGTTAACGATCTTCTAAATGTTATGAATGTATTTTTTGAAAGGGTGTTTTCTTCAGATATAAAAGTCCAGTACTCTGCCATTAAAAACGGAAGGCTATACAAATAATAAAAAATATATTTCTTTATCTAATACCAGCAGTAAGATATATAAAAAGAATTTGTAATCAAAGACTTCAGCAATAATAATATAAAAAAAGACGTTACTTGACGATTTTTCACACGCTTGCGTTTGGGATTTTATACAGGAATCAATTTTCTTTGGGTCAGTAAAACACGGTTGCGTGCCCCAAAATCTCTCCATTGGTAAACATCGGAGCTCTTGCCACAGAACGGAAAAAGACCAAGAAAAAAAAGGAAAATAATTCCTTTTTAACGAGAGCTTTACACGGCATACGTTTAACTTTGAAAAGGCAGTGGAAGTCTGTCGTCAAGAATGCACACACGGTTTCATTTTTAAGAAGGCATAAACGGACCTCTGTTTGAATGTCTTAAAAAGCGCGCGGAACTCTTTATCGATGTCTGAAAAAGCGTGTATTCTGCTGATATAAAGGTGTGCTAATATATTCGCTGATTTAATACACAGAATAGCCTGGTGGTTAGAGCGTTGTGCGCTATGTTCTCCATCCATAGCCCGGGTTCGAGCCCAGGTTGGAACCACTACCGAGACACTCGTTCAAAAGGAGGGGGGGGGGGGGGGGGGAGGGGGGATTTCTCTCCTGGAGTTAACATCAACGCTGACTCCACTCCCCCGAAAGCCCTTCAGGTAAGACTTTAAACTGGGATCACCGTGTGCAAAAGCACGCAGAACATTTTATGCACACGTTAAAACCTGTTCAGGCTTTCGGAAGAGTAGGCCATAAAGTTGCTGACCAGAACGGTTGACAACATTATTGTAAAAACTGTATGCACACGAGGGATGAATGTAAAAAAAAAAAAGAAGAAAAGAACACGAGTGCCTACTCTGATACCCTTGAAATAAA
>CM060336.1:40879121-40886621 GCA_030674155.1 Stramonita haemastoma
GCTGTTCTAGGCATCTTCCTGTTGTTCTTGTCATTCTCTGCTGTTCTAGGCATCTTTCCTGTTCTGTCTTCTCTGCTGTTCTAGGCATTTTCCTGTTCTTGTCATCTTCTGCTGTTCTAGGCATCTTTCCTGTTCCTGATCTTCTCTGCTGGTTCTAGGCATTTTCCTGTTCTTGTCATCTTCTCTGCTGTTCTAGGCATCTTTCCTGTTCCTGTCTTCTCTGCTGTTCTAGGCATCTTTCCTGTTCCTGTCTTTCTCTGCTGTTCTAGGCATCTTTCCTGTTCCTGATTTCTGCTGCTTTTTTCTGATTTTGCTGTTCTGTTTCATCTATCTGTTTACATCTTTCCTGTCATCCTGTTGTTTCTGTTCTAGTCATCTCTGTTGTTCCTGACTGTCATCTCTGTTGTTTCTGACTGTCATTCTCTGTTGTTCTTGACTGTCATCTCTGTTGTTTCTGTCTCTATCTCTGTTGTTCTGACTGTCATCTCTGTTGTTTCTGTCTGTCATCTCTTTGTTCTGTCTGCATCTCTGTTGTTTCTGACTGTCATCTCTGTTGTACCTGACTGTCATCTCTCTTGTTTCTGTCTGCTATCTCTGTTGTTTCTGTCTGTCATCTCCGTTGTTTCTGTCATCTCCGTTGTTTGACTGTCACTGTAGTCTTTGTTTTTAGATTGTGTGTAAAGTTTTGTTGCTGAATTCTGTTCCAGATCTTTGCTCTAAGATTCGTGTCAAGTCTTTGGGTTTTTGTTTGTTTGGGTTTTTTTTTTTAGGGCGATTGTGAATTTGGGGGGGGGGGGGGGGGGGGGGGGGGGGGGGGAGAGGGGTGGTGGTTTGTCTTGTCCTCTTTGTTGCTGCATTTCATTCAAGGACTTTGTGTGTAGATTTCATGTGAAATCTGTGTTTGGTTAATAGTTTCTTTGTCATCTTTGTTGCTGCATTTTATTTAAATCTTTGCGCCTAGATTCCATGTGGTCTTTGTATGTCTACGCCTTGTTTTCAGTCTTCCTGTCTGTTACACTTTGTTTTCAGTCTTCCTGTTTGTTACTCTTTGTTTTCAGTCTTCCTGTCTGTTACTCTTTGTTTTCAGTCTTCCTGTCTGTTACTCTTTGTTTTCAGTCTTCATGTTTGTTCTCAGGGTTTTCTTTTGTGTAACATCTGTTTCTGCCTGTGTGTGGGGTCTCTGTTCCTGATATAATCCAAAGATAATTATCTGGTTGCTCTGTTCCTGGATATCATCCAAAGATAGTTATCTGGTTGCTCTGTTCCTGGATATCATCCAAAGATAATTATCTGGTTGCTCTGTTCCTGAATATCACCCAAAGATAATTATCTGGTTGCTCTGTTCTGGATATCACCCAAAGATAATTATCTGGTTGCTTTGTTCCTGGATATCATCCAAAGATAATTATCTGGTTGCTCTGTTCCTGAATATCACCCAAAGATAATTATCTGGTTGCTCTGTTCCTGGATATCACCCAAAGATAATTATCTGGTTGCTCTGTTCCTGGATATCACCCAAAGATAATTATCTGGTTTCAGTGGAAGCAGGAGCATCCGGTGTGGTGGCTTTCTGTCTGTCTGATGATGGCTGCGCTGGTGACCTCCCGCTTCCTGTAGACCCCAATGACCTTCACTTCACCTTGACCCTGACCCAAAAGCATAGGACCCAGGTGTCTCATGCAATGACCTGACCTACAGAGAAAAACTAATGAAAATTTATTATAATTGTTGTTTTTTAATAACGTGGCTGCTTTGGACTTTGATTGTATCTTTGATGGATCAGAACCTAGAGCTGTGATCATTCATTGACAGACCTACAGGTGATTAGAGAGTCTTTTCGTTCCATCAAAAGCAAAGGATATGGTTTAGAAATGGTCATTCTCAATATTTTGTAATTGTAGTAAGCAAACAAAACAAAATTGGCAAAAACATTACTAGGAAATGAAATACAAGACAATTGAAGTTTGCCAAGAAAATGACAAGAGTCCAGGTACAATCATTCCTGTATGGCTGTGTGTCCATAGAAGGACACTTGACAATCATTTCCACCTGAAGAAAAGAGTGAAGGCATCTGGAGCCTGTGCTAGTGGGTCACTCAACGACTCAGGCTATGCAACAAGGACTGACGAGAAGGTGAAAACCGGATTCCATTATATGCTTTTTTGATATTTATATACGTATTCATGATAATTCCATCTATTCTGCCACAGCATTATTATGCTCTCTCTCTCTCTCTCTCTCTCTCTCTCTCTCTCTCTCTCTCTCTCTCTCTCTCTCTCTCTCTCTCTCTCTCTCTCTCTCTCTCTCTCTCAAAAGCAAAGGAAAATCTTCCCATCAAAGCCTACACACGTGACCCTCCATCACGAAATGAGCTGCACTACACCTGACCCACTTTTCCACCAGGAGCCATTTCAGGCAGATAGGGGGGGGGGGAGTCAGGTTGTCAATTTCAAAACTTCAATGATTATGAAATTATCATCTTTCTTCTGCCTTGAACTGAAGAAGTATCAATGCGTAATGTTGTTTCCTTTTTCTTTAAAAACCCATCTAAAAACACCCAAGCCCTCATCCTGACCACCTATTAGGATTCAAAATTTCTGTTTATCATTTCTTAGAGTCTAGCACTTCAGTTTGTAATAACTTTTCATGGAATAGTCGGATTTTGAATCTGATTCTTTAATTGAATAGCTCTTTTTAATATCAAATTAATGACATGTTTACAACTAAAATTTGACCTGGGGCAATGTCAATAATGATGTGAAGGGGGGTCATTTATGAAGGAAGGTTGCTTTGTTTTTCGTGTATGACTGGGGAACAAGACCACGTCTGAATTCTTTGAAGTCTGGTCTCTTTCAGCTACTTTGAATACACCTCATCAGTATCACATTACGTTTGGTTTCTAGAGTGCTTTTTCACCTCATAGAACAGACTGCATACAGTTTAAATCTTACCAGGAGATGCTTTAGTACACAGCAAGATTGGAAAGGGAAATGAAGAAGTCTACCTTTGTAATTCAAATAAAGAAAAAACTGAAATAAGATAAACTGAATTAAAGCCTTTATCTGGTCACATGTACAAACATGGGAAAAAATCTTTTCCATTTGTTTTTTTTTCATTTAGAAGGGAAACAGAAAAACCAAGTCTCTCGATGTTCTATTTTAGATGCTGAGTACAGACAAAACTGAGTTAGCATTTTCATAGAGAAAACCTTCTGGCTGAACAGATGCTCTTATCAAAAGACTTCCCTCTGGTAATGAACTCCACAGTATGCAACACTTCCCTTTGCCACGCTGCTACTGAGGCAGGACTCTTCCCTGTCTCAGTTCCATGTTGACATTCAAAGAGAGAGGCGGGGACAGGAAGGGAGCCATTTTTACCGGTCCTTCAACTTTCCCTCTGGGGACGCGCCTTTTCTGTTGTCTTAGCTCTGTTCCGCCATACTGTCTGAACTCTCTCCTCCAGCCGGGGTGATGATGCAGGCCCTTCAGGGTCTGTAGAGCAGAATGGCTTCCCTCCCCTGTCTCCTAATCTCTCTGAACCGCCGCCTCACTTCCAGGGGTTGCGCGTCACTTCTGGAAGGGAGGCAACCCTGTAGATGCCGCAAGATTTGTGTACCAACCAAACTAGCTGCATTCAAGGGAGCTAACTTAGCCCCGGAGATGCAATACAACAGCACGGCTGTGGACAAAACCCAGAGCTGTGGAGTGTTGGTACTCTCACTTCCACACACTGAAAGCCTCTTGTAACCAAACCCTCATTCCTTCGTCCTGTGTGTATGTGCATGTAGTTTTATACCAAACATTTTGATATCAATAAAAAAAAATACTTTCAAAGCATTTTTGTATGGTTCTGTGTGTGTGTGTGTGTGTGTGTGTGTGCGAGCGTGCGTGCGTGCGTGTGTGTGTGTGTGTGCGTGCGTGCGTGTGTGCGTGCGTTCGGTGTGTGTGTGTGTGTGTGTGTTTGGGTTGACTTATTTGAATTTCGCACGTAAGAGAACCTACAGCAACGAGAGAGTTGTTCCTGGCAAAATTCTTTGGGGGAAAAAATTGCCACTGAGGAGAGCATCCCGAGTTTCATGCAGAGAAATCTGTCATGACTTAAAGGGGCATACATTACAACTCAGTACAGTATACTACAATGCAATACAGCACGATACAATACAATACAAGTCAATACAATATAATACAAAAAAATACAGTACAGTACAGTAAGTACAGTACAGTACAGTACAGTACAGTACAGTACAGTACAGTACAGTACAAGTACAGTACAGTACAGTACAGTACATTACAGTACAGCAGGATATGACTACAATCATGAATACCAAACTGGCCTACAACTGTAGGAACACTGTAGGTATCCTTCAGTCTCGTAAGACTATGGCGTTGTTGCTCTATGTGTTTATCTGGTACAAAGTCGGTAGTAGGCTGGTCCCTCCGACACCCGGAATGAGGACCCTATGGGCAAAGGGCACAGATGAAGTTTGACGCTGTGGCTGTCTGCCTGGTTCTAGCGCTTTTCTTTCTCATTTCTCTTTGCCTCGTGCTGCTGAGCAAGAGTACTCTTTGAACTAGGAGAGGAGCTTTCTGCACAGGCAATGTCCAGGCTGACTGGGTTGGAGAGACTTGTGGAACAATACCACAGCTGTAACAAGCCATACTGCCAGACAGCTGCACATGCAATATCTGCATATTTCTGAAAGGCACACGTAAGACTGATTGCACTTTAATTTTTGCATTTGATGTCAAAATGTTCTGTTCTTCTAGTTTAATGAACCTATTGTCAAAACAAACACATTTTAACATACACAAAAAAAAATTGGGACATGAAAATAAATCCAAGGTAATTATGGTTATTTGCAACTTCCAGTTTTTCGTTTTCGTTTTTACTTCAAAGAATCATTGTCTCTGCTTTCTTTAAAAAACACACCCAAAAGCCTTTACTTCCTGAACACCACACTGTCTTGACTTATGCCTATGAATTCCTTAGGGAACAAAGGGCCGCAACAACACCTCTCCAATGGTCTAGGTTCTGGGAGATCCTCTTCAGCTTGGCCCACGTCATTCCAGATGCCTTCGTCTCTGTGTCCATGCCTCTGCACCAGGTCTGTTTTGGTTGACCTACTTTCCGCTTTCCTTGTGGATTCCAGTCGACCGGTGACATTTGAAGCAGGCTATGACCAATCCATCCCCATGTCCTTTTCGTGATGTCAGACTTGATTGGGGCATGTCTGGTCCTGTCCCACAGTTGTTCGTTGAGATGACTTCTGGCCACCTAATACCGAGGTTGTTCCTGAACACCAAAGCTTTTGTTTTATTGTTTCATATGCTTATTCAGACCCCTCATCCTCACATTCTGCAACATTGACACCTACTTCCACCACGCTATCAGCCCTTTCTTGTCCACACAATTCCTGCTGCTTTGGCGCCATCTCCTGTGGCCAGTCTGAGTGTCTGTGAAACACTACCATGTCAATATTGTCATCACATGAAAGTTCCCTAGAAGACACAGGGACAGTAGGGGTACATGGGTGTAGGAAAACATAAATACTGATGCTGTGTGTAAGATTGTTAGAATCTAAATTGTAGAGTTGGCAAAATTTTAAAAAATCAAGCCTGGTGGGAATGTTTTCCTTACCTGACCGTCTTGCGCGTCCTGTATCCTGTGACCCTCCTTCTGTCTCTTCTCACTTGAGAGGGACACTTCTTTCTTTATACAGTATTGCACTCTTGGTTGACATGGGTTTATCTGGAAATGGTAGGTGTAACCTTAGCACATTACTTCCTTCAGCACCTGGGCATCATCACATTTCTTGATGGAACCATTAAATTGTATGCTTGGCGCATCAACAAAGTGATGAGGTTGTAATAGTGACTTTCCCGCTCATGGAATTCCACTTTACAGCTTAGTCTTTCGTTGTGGACTATGACTCTCTGACTACCAGGCTTGTCTTGCACAGTCCTTATGTGCTACAGCCCTGGGGGCTAGCTGGCCTTTGGCAAGGGAACCCCGTGGTGCGTGACTTGCGACGTGCGGGTGACCGTCAGGCATCTGCTCCTGGAGTGTCGGGATGTTCAGGATATTAGGCACAAGCATTTTACCGCGGACTCCCTAAAGATCCTCTTTCGGGATGTTCCGCCGGACACCATTTTTAACTTCCTGAGAGAATCTGGCCATTTTCGTCTGATATGAGTGAAAGTGGTATAGTTGGTCTCTAAGGACAAGGTTGTTTTAAGGAACCCGGTTTTGGTTTTATCTTGTTTTAAGTGTGATCGATGTGGGTTTTCCCACGATGCGGGGGCCGTCCTGGGCTGACCCTTATGGTCGACCGGGACGTCGATACAAGCAAGGACGGTTGAGTTGGTTTTATACCCCGTTTTAAACTGTACACAGTCGCACACTTTTAATACGAGTTTTAAAATGTGACGAGGCGATAGCCCTGATATGGCCTGTGTGGTCGGCGAAGCTATAAGCACCATAATTGGATTGGATTGGATTGGCCTTTGGAGAACATCTCGAAGGCCAAATGTTCGTATGCCATCTTGGAGGAGAGAGAGGTGTGTGTGTGTGTGTGGGTGCCATGGGAAAGTCTATCTATCTATCTATCTATCTATCTATCTATCTATCTATCTATCTATCTATCATCTATCCATCTATCCATTATCCATCTATCCATCTATCCATCTATCCATCTATCCATCCATCTATCCATCTATCCATCTATCACTATCCATCCATCATCTATCTCTATCATCTATCCATCTATCCATCTATCCATCTATCTATCCATCTATCCATCTATCTATCCATCTATCCATCTATCCATCTCATCTATCCATCTATCCATCTATCTATCTATCATCTATCTATCTATCATCTATCATCTATCCATCTATCCATCTATCCATCTATCTATCTATCTATCTATCTATCTATCATATCCATCTATCCAATCATATCCATCTATCCACTATCCATCTATCCATCTATACCATCTAATCCATCTATCTATCTATCTATCATCATATCTATCTATCCATCTATCTATCTATCCATCTATCTATCCATCTATCCATCTATCCATCTATCATCTATCTATCACTATCTATCCTATCCATCCATCCATCCATCCATCTATCCATCTATCTATCTATCTATCTATCCTATCATCTATCATCATCTAAACTATCTATCTATCTATCTATCTATCTATCTATCTATCTATCTATCTATCTATCTATCCCGTAGTCTGGCGACCGTGGGGGTGCACACCCCGAAGACTTAACAACCAGTTCCCTCCATTCCTCTCTCTCTCTCTGACCCCTGAGTCTTCATCCCCCCCAAAATAAGTACTTAATTATAACAACTCGACAAAAGCGACAAAATCTTTCAAACAATTCTACGGCTATCTATATCAATAACAACAAAATTGATGAAGTAGACATCATAAAATTCTCGGAATTACAATTGACAATAACCTTTCTTGGATGTACCATATCT
>CM060336.1:40891621-40899121 GCA_030674155.1 Stramonita haemastoma
TGCTCTGTTCCATGCTGATTTATCTAGATGGGTTCCGAATTTTCTGAGCCAAAAAAAATATGCAGACGGATAAACTTTTTCTTTATCTCTAGCTAGTATTTGTCTAATTTGTTTCGGTTTAGTGTTATACATAACAGCTGGACAGGTTTCAGACTTTATTTCGATTTCACCCTGTAGAATCCACTGTTTCCAAGATGTGGGAATTGAATTAAATAAAGCATTGTATTCAAAGAGTGTGCTTGCCCTGTTTTGTCCAATACGGTCTTGAATTTCTTCTAAAGACAATAGTCTATTCTCATTTTCATGAATTAAATCCTTGATTTGTTCAATACCCTCATTTTGCCATTTCTTAAAAAACAGTACATTACCTTTGTATTTTATCAAAGAATTATGGAAGAGAAGCTGGGAGTGAAAGTTGGTGTGGTTAACATCAACAGACTGACATATTACTTTGCTGTCTAGGTAGGTAATAAAAGCTTCTTTCCAAAAATCATTTTTTATTTCTTCAAGATGCTTTACCTCTTTTGATCTACAATTAATATAAAATATTTTATCTTCGTTGGCTATCTTTTGCATGTGCCACTTAGGTATGGTCCACCAGTTTTCTTGTTGCCTTGGGTTGCTTAGTTTGCCTATCCACTGTAGGTAAAACAATTTTTGGAATTCGACTATATTGATCATACTGAGACCACCATTCTCTCGCTCAGATTCCATTACTTTTCTTTTTACCTTTTCAAAAGCCTTTCTGTTACTCTGCCTCTTTTGCCAGACAAACTTATACAATATAGTATTGATTTTATTTAGAACTATTTGTGGAAGGCCAACAGATTGCATGACGCAAACAAACTGGCTTATCAAAAATGTTTTAATTATTAGTATTTTACCCTGGATACTGAGATCACGCTTGCTCCATTCTTTTATTATTGTTTTTAGTTTTTCAATCCTGTTACACCAGTTTTCTTCAATATGCTTTGCCATTTTGCTATTTTCAAAGAAAATACCCAGAATTTGTATTTTTTCCACCAGCGCAAACGGCAGATTGTCTTCATTTTGCTGTGTTCCCAGCCTTAATGCTTTGGTTTTTTGTGCATTCAGTCTCAGACCTGAGAATCTTTGAAATGCTGATAAGATTTCTAATGTTATTTTAATGTCATTCGTATCTTTAAGAAATAGGGTTGTGTCGTCTGCAAACTGTTTAATTTTTATATAAATACTTTGTCTTTGGTCACCATATGGAGTTTTAATCCCTACTATTGGACTGTTCCTAATTTTAATCGCCAAGATTTCAGCTGCTAAAACGAATGCTAAAGGGGAAAAGGGGCATCCTTGTCTAATTCCACATGATACTTTGAATGGTTCGGAAATCCAACCACCATAGTTAATTGAGCTAAGACTACCTTTATTCAATACTGAGACCCACCTCCGGAAATTAGGTCCAAATCCAAATATGGAGAAAGCATGTGACAAAAATGTCTTTGATATGGAATCGAAGGCTTTAGAGTAGTCCACAGCCAGTAAATATCCAGCTTTATTAGTCTTATTTAAGTAATTTATTACGTCATCTATTGATCTAATAATTGTAGAAATATTTCGTCCCTTAATATAGCCTACTTGGTCGTTGCTTACTAAATTATTTATGACTCTGCCAAGCCTCTCTGCTAGAGTTTTTGCTAGTATCTTGTAGTCTGTATTTGTTAAGGTTATTGGTCTCCAGTTATTTAACTTGTATGTGCTCAGTTCCTTTCCCTTGTGAATTAAAGTTATTATACCTTGTTTCTGGGTGTGTGATAGCTCACCTACATCAAAGGACTCCATGAAGGCCTTCGTTAAAGTTTTACCTATTTTATTCCAGAAGAACTTCAAAAATTCGGTGGTAATTCCATCTGAGCCGGGAGCTGAACCATTTTTCATCTTTTTTAAGGCTGCTGTTGTTTCTTCCAATGTAATGATGCTCTCGCATAAAGCTGCTTCTGTATCTTCTAAACGTGGAAAATTTTCATTTTGAATGAAACTGTCAGTTGCTCCTTCTACGTCATCTACTTCAGTGGACTGACTATACAGTGTTCTAAAGTATGATACTTGTTCTTGAAGTATTTTTCTGTGATCTGTTATGTATTCCCCTGATTCGTTACATAACATAGTGATAATTTTTTTCTTGCTTCTAGCCTTTTCTAAGTTAAAGAAGTACTTAGTGTTACGCTCACCCTCTTCTATCCATTTAAGCCTTGATCTAATTTGTGCACCCTTCGCTTTATGTATTTGATTAAGATCTAGGTTGTGTTTTATGTTGGCGAGCTTAACTTGCAGATCTTTGTCATCAGGCCTACTTACCAATTGCTTTTCTATTTCCGAAATTTGCAAATTAAGTTTTAATTCATTGTTTCTCTTCCTCTGTTTTATCATTTTTCCGTACTCACTGCATAAATGCCTAATTTCTATTTTACACAACTCCCATCGATATACATTAGTATGATTCTCAGTATTGTCATTATCAAGTAATTTATCTAACAGATTATTCATTTTATCAACAAACTCGACATCTTTCAAGAGGCTGTTGTTGAACTTCCAGTACCCTGGTCCATGGGAGAACTGGCTGTTACAGATGTCCACTATTACTGCCTTATGATCGGAATTCGGAACCGTGAGATGGTCGCAAGCAGTGCAATAGTTAAGTACAGATTCCGAAACTAAACAATAGTCTAATCGTCGGGCAATAAATGGGTTAGATCTACTCCAGGTGAATTGTTTTTCTTCTTTATGAAAGGATCTCCATATGTCAGTTAACTGTAGTGTCTTAATCATGTTGTTAAATTCTGTTACCTCAGTATTACGATGATGTTGACCAGATATAATGTCACTTTCATTATTAAGTACACAATTGAAATCACCTAAGATAACTAGATGTTCCTCACTAGGATGAGCAAACCTGTCTTGTAATTTTTTAAAGAATGCTATTTTTTGTGATGTATCATTAGGAGCATAGACATTTGCTAGCGTCAACGTCATATTATCTTGACGTATGGAAATCATCAATATTCTGTTTTCTGCAGTTTCTAGATTAATCTCCCCAGTGTAATGTTTAGCTATTAATATTACTTCTCCTCCACTACGATTTGTACCTTCTATGTGAAAAATTTTCCCTCCCCATTGTTTTTCCCACAGTGGAAGATCTGCAGTTGTGATGTGCGCTTCTTGTAAACATATTATGTCAAACTTTTGTTTCTTTAAATAACTAAATATTGCCAATCGTTTAAACTTATTTTTTAGACCTCTGACATTTAACGACGAAATGCGTAACTTATTCATGGTGAAAAAGAATTATAATATTTATAGTCGTACGCACCATGATCCATTCGTCCACAGTCCTGTCTCATAGTCCGTAAATCATTAGCAGTCGTTACCGTAAGTCAGTCGTCGTCATGGTTTGTCCGTCAACGCCAGTCCTCCGCTGTCATGCGGTCTGGTATCTTCATGGCGTCGTCAGCTGTAGGGCTTCTGGAGCGCTGCTTGCTTTGCCTCCGTAGCTTTCCTGTTCGTGCTCCTGGGCTGATCCGGTCCGTAGAGCGTTGCCGTTTGTTGGGGGTTGCTGATCTGCTGCGGGTTTGCGAGTCAAAGGAGGACAGGAGAGTGGGCTGGCGGGTGAATGGACGACTTCTGTCCCCCTGCGCCCCTCTCTTGCCGGTGCCGCCTCTACCAGCTGCTTGTTTCGGACTTGCTGTGGGCTCTGCTACCTGGATGTCCGTGTGCTCGCTTCCGCCGCCGTCTTTCGTCTCCTGTTGCTGTCTGTCTTTCGGGCACTCTGTGCACTGGCACACCGCATCTCCACGCTTGTGTCCTGCCTGTCTGCATTCTCTGCACACTACTTCGCTGGTGCATTGGGAAATGTGGTGACCAGATTCTAAGCAGCGTGAACATATAACTGTTTTCTTCATCAGCTTCTGCTCTTTGTGGTACACACTAGCTGTCAGTGCACTTACTTTCAGGATTTTGTCTAGAGGAGTTGGGGGGACGGTGATGAATACAAATCTCCTACCTGTCAGGAATCTGGTAAGCTTGTGATCGTTGTCTCTCGCTCTTTCCTGTTTCACCGCAGATCGGAGTTCGCACCCGATCTTGGTCAGAGAGTGCTCAATTTCTGTGTCCGCAACCGAGAGAGGAAGATTGTCGATGAACACTTTTGTGGAGGGCTTTTCTTCTCCCGTACCATCTCGCAGAATAAAAGGGTTCGTTTCCGATACCTGTGTAACAGTATTTCTCAGTGGTATTCCCCTCAAAAGGATTTCTGTACGTGCTTCTTTCGAAGCTGGGTAAATCCTCCATAGTCCCCTTATGTCCTGCGCCCCGATGATGGAACCCTGACCCGACGTACGCTCTGCAGCAATGCAGATCTCGAGAACGGATGGGCGCTGACTGTCCGAGTCAGGAATGGACTTCTGTTTCAGGAAGACCGGTTTCACGGTAGCGAAACTAGCCATGATCTTGCTGGCTAAACCGCGAAAACAGTGGCCTATACTACAACGACACTACAAAAGAAAACACTGCTTTGATTGCAGTTGAAATTCGCTTCGATCGTAGCTGAAAAAAAACTAAGTCCAAAAAATAGAGGAGCTTAGTTCGAAAAACGGCGTAAATGACGAGAGCCAAAAAACTGTGACCGCACAGCTCGAGCGTCGCTCACCGAATCCAGAGATAGACTTGAACAGTAGTATGGACAAGACAAACAAAAACGGAAACTGTCAAAAGGACCAGTAGTTAGATCTGAACATGTCGACCAAGGTGTGCGGCATTATCTGGAAGATGAAAGATCTGAAGGCAGGGTATTGGAATCAAGGACCTACAATGGAAAGCGATGGAACTTGCAGATGCTTTCAATGTGGTGGGCTTCTCGGCATCAGACATGTGGTTAAGTCACTGGAAACAGCGCCACTTGGTGTCTTGTCGACAGGGAACCAGCTCAAGCCAAAAGGCCCCTGCAGACTTTGAGGATCAACTTCTTCAGTTCCCACGGAATGTTATGGCCTACTTTGCCTCAAAATCCCTTTTTATAAAAGATTTCCTTCACTTCTACCCACACGACCTAACTTACATGCTGTCGGGGTTTGTATTCACTCAATTACATGGTAAAGCACAAAAACTACTTTGTGCAGAGGGGTATATTCCTAGCAAACGCCCACCCCTCAAATTTGCCCTAAATCAGTGCACAGGGGGGGGGGGGGGGGGGGGGGGGGTATGCTAGGGATTTTACGGTATTATTATTATTAGTATTAGTATTATTATCAGTATTATTAGTATTATTATTAGAAGTAGTAGTATTAGTAGTAATTAGTAGTATTAGTATTTATATATTTTTATTATTACGCATTAACAACAACAACAACTAACTATATATCACTACTATTGTGCTGTCGCTGCTGCTGCTGTTTGCCTACTACACACTACACTACTGCTACTACTACTACTACTATACTACTACTACTACTACTACTACTACTACTACTGCTGCTGCTGCTGCTGCTGCTGCTGCTACTACTACTACTGCTACTCACTACTACTACTACTACTACTACTACTGCTGACTGCTGCTGCGTGCTGACTGACTACTACTACTACTACTACTACTACTAGCTACTGCTGCTAGCTACTACTACTACTACTACTACTACTACTACTCTAGCTACTACTACTACTACTTACTACTGCTCTACTACTACTACTACTACTACTACTACTACTACACTACTACTACTGCTGCTACTACTACTACTACTACTACTCACTACTACTACTACTACTACTACTACTACTACTACTACTACTACTACTACTACTACTACTACTTACAGATGATGATGATAATGTTCATACATGGCACCTGAAGAGGTGACAGAGGGTGGCAGGTGTGGACCAAGTTTGAAACTGACTTAGAAGATGGTGAACATTCCATCAGGATCTTCCTGCTTTCAAGTACATGGGCAATCAATCACTTCAGAAAATCAAAGATTCAACGTATGCGCACACATACGTTTACAGGTGTGTGTGTGTGTGTGTGTGTGTGTGTGTGTGTGTGTGTGTGTGTGTGTGTGTGTGTGTGTGCGAGCGCGCCGTGTGTGCGTGCGTGCGTGCGTAGGTGTACACACACACACACACACAAACAGACACACACACAGACACACAGACACACAGACAGACACACAGACAGACACACAGACAGACAGACAGACACACACACAGACAGACACACACAGACAGACACACACACACACACAGACATACACACACACACACACACACACACACACACACACACACACACACACACACACACACACAGCACAGCACAGCACAGCACAGCACAGCACAGCACAGGATGAGATTCCAAGGGGGATAAACTAGTTGCACATGTAAAGAAGACGTTGCTTCCCTTAGACCAAGAACTTACACCTTAAAAAAAAAACATTAAAAAAAAATTCTGTCTCTTGTCTGTCTCTCTATCCCCCAGTATCTATTTTTGTTGGTATATCTTTCCGTCTGTCTGTCGCTGTAATTTTCTGTTTTGTCTTTATGTCTCTGTGTGTGTTTAAAGTGTATCAAATATTGTTTTCGTTCAGTTTTTGTGTGTGTGTGTGTGTGTGTTGTGTGTGTGTGTGTGTGTGTGTGTGTGTGTGTGTGTGTGTGTGTGTGTGTGTGTGTGGCTTTGTTTGTTTGTTTGTTTGTTTGTTTGTTTGTGTTGTGTGTTGTGTGTGTGTGTGTGTGTGTGTGTGTGTGTGTGTGTGTGTGTGTGTGTGTGTGTGTGTGTCTTTTGGCTTGTTTTCAGGTTCTATATAATATTTTTTGTGTTTGTTGTTTTGTGGGGATTTTTTTGGTTTTGTTGGGGGTGGGTGGGGGGTGGGGGTGGAGGTGGGGGGGGGGGGGAACTGCTGACCGGCTGTCACTCGTTAGAATTTATCATTTAAAAAGAAATTCCCGAATTAAAAAAAAAAAGATTCTTTATAGGTTTACCATGATCACTCTCTTGCTCATGACTCAGGTGTCCCCAGTCAAAACGGTTTAATTATTTAATTGTGTGGCCAAGTCTGCCACCTATTGTCTCACGGGGTCGAGATAGCTCAGTGGTGATAGTGGTCCGCTTTTCGTAAGAGTAGGCCATTGTGTGCCGGTGGAAACAGAGGATAAAATTTACAAAACTGCATACATACACAACACATACATACGGGGATTGGATGACAAAAAAAAAAAGCACATATGTGCTTATCCCAAGTGGATACGTGACCGTTTTCGCGCCTTGGCTTCAGTACAGTCCCCCAGTCCACCCAGCTGTAAATGGGTTCCTGCCTTCTTTAGGGTCAGGGAAGAGAAAGCAGTCAGGGAGACAAGATGGGCGCCGCCCTCATTATGCTGGCCCCTAGAGAAACTGAGGTCTCTGATGCCTCGCTCATCTACAACGTAGGTTATGGGACGCCTTTACCTTTTACCTTGTCCACTGGGTGGTTTTGTTCTACA
>CM060336.1:40901621-40906621 GCA_030674155.1 Stramonita haemastoma
TCAGCACAAAACGATCTCATTTGCACACATTACTGATAAACATGATTTCAGTCTTTTATCCCGCTCTTTCTTCGATGGTATCATGACCACAATCTCAAAATGAATCAAGCACAGAAGATCATCTTTCCAATAAAAATCTGTAAGAAGTGTATCATGCTTTTTTAAAATTTAATTTTTATTATTTATTTTATTTTTATTTTTTTTAATTTTACTTCTGATCATAACTATAACAATAATTAAAATCACTCGAACATAAGCGCGAAGACATTAATTAATTCCTCCAACCAAAACATCAGTCCGCCTCTCCACCGTCTATTATTATCTAACGATGCTTTGTTGTTGTTGTTGTTGTTGTAGTTGTTGTTTTTCCTGAAGATTACAGTATCATTTCAGCAATAGCGACACAAAAGCATAGAAGCGGAAGAGGCGAGTTGAACACAAGCAGCGCAGCGAAGCGTTAGCCAGAAGAACGACGAGACAGAACGAGTTGTGCACTTGAGAGGCAGGGGAAGTGACGTCACCCCTGTAGGACCAATCAGCGGTGGCGTCCCTTGACGGCATGAACTGCGCATGCACCGGAAGTTCAACCCATGCTGAGAGTTCCGGCTCCCTGGCCGAAGCCATAGCCACTGGGCCCGAAGTTCTTCCCGTGGCAGTCTGTGAGAAAAAGAAAATAATGTAGACAACAAGGTGGAATGACTAGAGAAAGAAAGTACTAAAGATTGAGAGAGTGAAGGAAACGAAACGAAAGAAAGAAAGAAAGAAAGAAAGAAAGAAAGAAAGAAAGAAAAAAGAAGGGAAGGAAGGAAGGAAGCAAGTAAGGAAGTAAGGAAGGAAGGAAGAAAGAAAAAAGAAAGAAGGATGGAAGGCACGAAAGAAGAAAAAAGAATGGACAGAAAAAAAGAAAGGGAGGAAAAAGAAAGTACGAAAAAGAAAAAGCAAGAAAGACAGACAGTAAGAGTCAAAAAAAGAAAAAAAGACAGAAAAAAAATGTTAAAAGAAAAAAAAGGATGAAAGAAAGCAAAAGGAAAGAAAAAAAAAAGAAGAAAGAAAGAAAGAAAGAAAAGAAGGAAAGAAAAGAAGAAAGGAAAATCAGAAAAAAATATTGTTAAAAAAGAAAAGAAAAATTGTTTGACAACTTCCCCCAAATTTATTTCTTGGTAATCTCTAGACAAATGCAAATAAAAAGGTAAAGGTATTTTTTACAACCTATGTGATCGTAGAGGAGCAAGAAATCAGAAACCTCAGCTTCTCGAGGGGCCAGCATATTGAGGGCGGCGCCCATTTTCTCTCCCTCCCTGCTTTAACCTTCTCTGACCCTAAAGAGGACAGGTACCCGTTTACAGAGAAAGAAAGAAGGACAGAGACATTGAGAAAAAGAAAGACAGACAGAAAGAACTCGAGAACTAAAAGAAGATAGCAAAACAGATGTTTCAGTCTCAATTGGCCTATAAACTTCTTTCTTAGGCAGTCGGTAAACACAGGTAAACAACTACGTAAAAGTGATTGAAAAAAACAGAAAGACAGAAAGCAAGAAAGAAAGAAAGAGAGAAAGAAAGAGAAAAAGAAAGAACGAAAGAAAGAAAAAAAAACACGAAAGAAAAAGAAAATAAAAAAAACCCCAAAAAACCCACTCAGAAACACAGAAAAGGGATAAAGGAAGAAAAGAAGAAAAAAAAAACTACTACACCCACCGCCCTCAGAAAAAAAAGTTTGGAAAAAAGGATAACAAGAAATGTATACGAAAACACACAACTAAAGAGCAGTTGAAAAACAGAGACAGAAACAAAAGAAGAGAGCGATTCAGATACAGAGACTGCCAAGAACAGACACAGATACAGAGACAGACAAAGACAGACAGACAGACAGACAGGCTAAGACAGACAGACAGAGACAGACAAAGACAGACAGACAGACAGGCAGAGAGACAGCCTCGACACCAAGAGACCCGAATCTGACTCTCCTACCCCCCTCCCCCTCCTCCAAATTGATGAGTGTGTAAATTAATGTAGTTCAAGAAAGAAGAGAGAGAGAGAGAGAGAGAGAGAGAGAGAGAGAGAGAGAGAGAGAGAGAGAGAGAGAGAGAGAGAGAGAGAGAGAGAGACAGACAGACAGACAGACAGACAGACAGACAGACAGACAGCTAGACAGACAGACAGACAGAGACAGAGAGAAACAGACAGAGAGACAGAGAGAGAGGAAGGGGAAGGGTGAGATGGGGGGGGGAAGAGTGAGAGGGGGAGATAGGGGGAGAGAGAGAGAGAGAGAGAGAGGGAGAGAGAGAGAGAGAGAGAGAGAGAGAGAGAGAGAGAGAGAGAGAGAAGAGAGAGGAAGAGAGAGAGAGACAGAGAACAGAGACAGAGACAGGACAGACAGACAGACAGACAAAGACCAGAGTCAGAGAGACAGCCAGAGACAGAAACAAAGACAGAGAGAGAGAGAGAGAGAGAGAGAGAGAGAGAGAGAGAGAGAGAGAGAGAGAGAGAGAGAGAGAGAGAGAGAGAGAGAGAGAGAGACAAGGCAAGGCAAGGCAAGGCAAGGCAAGGCAAGGCAAAGTCTTTTATTCGAGGATAATAGATAAGCACTCGTGTGCTTTTTTACATCCAGTCCCCGCCCTTTTCAGGGATACATCAAGTTGAAAATATACTAAACAATAAGACTTTACGCAGTACCAAACAACACACAAGAATAAAGGACACTATACATGATAAGGTAATAAAATGCACTCTTTCAGAAGACAAAAATCAAAAGTCACAATAAAAGATTTTGATTATGAAAAAAAAGAAAAGCGTTAGTAGATAAGGAGCAAACAAGAGAACAAAATGAAATTAACAACCGGAAACATCAATCCACCACTATCTATCAAAAGTCATACATGTAATATAAATCATACATTTGGATAAAAGGGGAATTTTTCTTTTTTTTAAACTAGCATCCTTATTGGAGGGGGGGGGGGGAGACATACTACCAATAAAATTACAATAAAAATAATAATTAAAAAAAACAACATTAAAAATCCTACATGTTTAAAAAAAAAAAATAGGCATAACATTTTTTGTTTTCAATCGGATAATGTTTTATACACACTCACACTCACTCACGCATAGACACACACACAGACACACAGACACACACACACAGACACATACACACACAGACACACAAACACACTCTCACAACCCCATACTCACACAAACATACACTCACACACACACACTCACACACACTCACACACACACTCACACACACACAGACACACAAACACACTCTCACACACATATACACACAAACATACACTCACACACACACACACAAACACACACATACACACACACTCACACACCCATGCACACACAAACACACACATACACACACACTCACACACTCACACACACACACACATACACACACACACATACACACACGCACGCTCGCACACACACACACACATACACATACACACACTCTCACACACACACGCACGCACACACACACACACACACACACACACACACACACACACACACACACACACACACACACACACACACACAATTTTCACCGGTTCTGACACATTTCTTCAATAAACTTCATTCTAAGGAAAATATATGCCTTGAATTCTGAGTAAAATCATAAAAAATACACAAATACACTAACCGCTAAAAAATACACAAATACTCTATCCGCTTTAAGGCACATATTTTGGGATATATATATACCCTAATATCATATCAATCTTATGATTACATCATAAAATTTATGTTTCTAATTATATATGTGGTAATGGACAAAGTTATTCAGGTTTTTTGCGGTTTTTTGTTTACCGATCATTAGTTAAAATTTTACATAAAATCAATTACATTCATCATACATGATTATCAAAAAGGGAATACAAGATATGAATAAAAATGGATGGTAATAGGTGAGACATTCAGAGAGAGAGAGAGAGAGGAGAGAGAGAGAGAGAGAGAGAGAGAGAGAGAGAGAGAGAGAGAGAGAGAGAGAGAGAGAGAGAGAGAGAGAGAGAGAGAGAGAGAAGAGAGAGAGAGGAGAGAGAGAGAAAGAGAGAGAGGAGAGAGAGAGAGAGAGAGAGAGAGAGAGAGAGAAGAGAGAGAGAGAGAGAGATTGTAAGTGTAGGCTACTGGTAAGGATGCTAGATATCTTTATTATATAACAAGTGGGATAGTGAAAATCAGTCTTAAAAATCAACTACAATGATACAATGGTAAGATACATGTGAAACATTTAAACGCGCACGCGCGCGCGCGCACACACACACACACACACACACACACACACTCACACACACACACACACACACACACACACACACACACACACACACACACACACACAGAGGGGGGGAGGGGGGGAGTGTGGTTTGTTATTTTTGATGTTTTAAGTGGTTTAGGAGGTGATTTTTGAAGGTTGTTAATGATTGGTGCTGTTTAATTGAATCAGGAAGGGAGTTCCACAGGGTAGGACCTGAGTATAGTAAACTAGATTTGAACAAGTCTATTCTTGGGATTGGTCCACTTGGCTTTTCCATATTTCTGGAATGATTTATTGGGAAATTATCTTTTAAGGGTGTGGGGACATTTCCTGTCATTATCTTAAACATCATGATGCCTTTGTTATATTTTAGTCTTTGGTGTAGGGGAAGAATATTCAACTGATTATAGTCCACCTTGCAAGGTTGTTTTCTTCAATAGGACCAGTTTAAGACCACGTTTATACAGGCTAAGTAATGGTTTCATGGTATTTGCACTGGCAGAATCCCACAGGGTTGCTGCATAGTCTATTGAGGATTGTATATAAGCTTGAAAGAACAGTTTCCTTGAGTTGAAGTCAAGAAAGTGTTTAATTTTAGTCAACTGGTAAACTTTTTGGGACAAGTATTTGCATAGATGAGATATGTGGTAGAACCAGCTGAGATTTTCATCAATTGTTACTCCTAGTACTTTGTGGTGAGAGATTTGTTCAATTGCTTCATTTTTTAT
>CM060336.1:40936621-40944121 GCA_030674155.1 Stramonita haemastoma
CAATGGGAAAATCCGTTATATCCATCCCTTCAGTGGGAACATCCGTATATACATCCCCTTTTATGGGAAAACCGTTATATCCATCCCTTCATGGGAAAATCCGTTATCCATCCCTTCAATGGGAAAATCCGTTATATCCATCCCTTCAATGGGAAAATCCGTTATATCCATCCCTTCAATGGGAAAATCGTTATATCCATCCCCTTCAATGGGAAAATCCGCTGTATCCATCCCCTTCAGTGTGAAAAATCCGTTATTCCACCCTTTGAAGGGAAAATCTGTTACAATCCATCCCTTCAATGGAAATCCGCTGTATCCATCCCCTTCAGTGTGAAAATCCGTTATATCCAGCCCCTTTGAAGGGAAAATCTGTTACATCCATCCCCTTCCACAGGCACACAATCCTCTGCTGTCTGACTTCTTTCTAGAAATGAAAAAATAAAACTGCTTGAAGATGTTATACCCTTGTTTCACCTTTTCCACTGCCTTTCAGTATCACATAGAATTATATATATGGTTAAATATACGATTTTTTGGTGATAATTTGACTTATATTCACAGAAGAGTGAGTCAGTGAGAAAGGTAGAAAGATGTCTATATATGTATGTATGTATGTATGTATGTATGTATGTATGTATGTATGTATGTATGTATGTATGTATGTATGTATGTATGTATGTATGTATGTATGTATGTATGTATGTATGTATGTATGTATGTATGTATGTATTATGTATGTATGTATGTATGTATGTATGTGTGATGTATATGTACTATATAGATAGATAGATAGATAGATAGAGAGAGAGAGAGAGAGAGAGAGAGAGAGAGAGAGAGAGAGAGAGAGAGAGAGAGAGAGAGAGAGAGAGAGAGAAGAGACAGAGACAGAGACAGAGACAGACAGACAGACAGACAGACAGACAGACAGACAGACAGACAGACAGACAGACAGACAGACAGCAGACAGACCCGCTAACTCAGACTTAGACAAACAGACAGACAGACTAGAAAACCAGACAGACAGACAGACTAGACAAACTAGACAGACAGAGTCAACCAATCTGTCCCAAAAACTGCAACCCCCCCAAAAAAAAAACAACCAAAATCAAAACACACACACACAAAAAAAAAACCCAGAAGAGAACCAGCTACCATTGCTAAATAATAATGCATAACAGCTATTCTCAACACAACAGTTGTGTAAGGCACCATCCAGTTTCTTTCTTTCTTTGTTTTTAACTAGGGCTTTGAGCACAGTGCCAGAAGCAGGCTGTTGAAGGGGTTTGGCTGATGCAGCGTGTCATAATGCGGAAAGGGGTAGGTAGTGCTGACTTCCAACATACTTCCGCATCTTTGTCCATGGGCCCCTGGTCTTCTAGAACATACGAGGAGAAGATTAACAGTATTCCAGAGCTTTCGCGAGAAAAGACGACGGTACAGGATAGCCCAGTGGTTATTATTATTTTTATTTTTTTTATTTTTTTATTTATCTTTATTATCTATCTACTATCTATCTATCTATTTCTATCTATCTATCTATCTATCTATCATCTATCATCTATCTATCTATCTATCTATCATCTATCTTATCTATCTATCTATTACTATCTATCTATCTATCTATCGATCTATCGATCTATGATTGATCTTTAATCGAGATTATGGAATACCTCATTACTATTTTATTTATCTACGTCCGTCCCATGTCGTTAATTGCCTTAAGAGTGTATGGAACTACATATGTACCTTTTTTTAGTAGCCTCACTGTTCGAAAAGCCAGACCAGGTTCGTAATACTGCGCCGTTGGTTAATTTCATTTCGGAAGCCGACATTCAGATCGCTCAAATCTTTTTCTCGTGGTTCTCACCGACTCTCTCTCTCTCCTCTGTCTCTCTCTGTCTCTGTCTGTCTACTCTGTCTGTCTTCTGTCTGTCTGTCTGTCTGTCTGTCTGTCTGTCTGTCTGTCTGTCTGTCTGTCTGTCTGTCGTCTGTCTGTCTGTCTGTCTGTCTGTCTGTCTGTCTCTGTCTCTTCTCTCTCTCTCTCTCTCTCTCTCTCTCTCTCTCTTCTCTCTCTCTCTCTCTCTCTCTCTCTCTCTCTCTCTCTCTCTCTCTCTCTCTCTCTCTCTCTCCCCTCCCTTTTCCAAAAGTCCTTCGGATGAGATTATAAACCGAGGCCCTGTGTGTAAACGCACCAAGAACATCTTGCACACACGTTAAAACCTGTTCCGCTTGTTGAAAAAGAAGGCCATTGTATGCCCGTGGGAACGCATGACAACATTTTGTTTTTTTAAAGGCACATACACACGGGGACTGGTTGTAAAAATCATATGAGTGCTTATTCTTCTCCGCGGGGATGCCAGGGGCCTGTCAATATAAATAGCATCCCCACTTTCTGGAAGTGGGAGGTAAAAAAATAAGTAGATATATAAAAATGAATAAATGTACGTAGATCTTAACTTCGGTAAAGAATGAGGGGTGGAGAAGAAAGTTAATTACAATTCATCATCTTCAAAAAGCCGACAGGATTTGAAATTTGGAGAACTGACGTGTGTACGTTCGACAGTTTTTTGTTTTGTTTTGATTTGTTTTTTGTTTTTTGGTGTGTGTTCTTTTTTTTGGGGGGAGGGGTAGGTCTACACACTATCCTCTGTCTGTCTGTCTGTCTGTCTGTCTGTTTCTTATTATGATGTCATAAGGTTTTGGGTTTTTTTCCTGGGTGGTTTTGTTTGCATTGATTTGTCACAGCTGTGCTTCACTGTGTATTTTTTTTTATAATTGAGCATTGATTGATCAGCAGTCCCCTACAAGGTGTATGAGTCAATAGCCTCTATGACGCTGTCTCTCTCTCTCTCTGTGTCTCTGTCTCTCTGCCTCTGTCTCTCTCTGTCTTTCTCTGTCTGTCCCTCTCTGTCTCTCTCTGTCTCTGTCTGTCTCTGTCTGTCTGTCTGTCTGTCTGTCTGTCTGTTTTCTCTTCTCTCTCTCTCTCTCTCTCTCTCTCTCTCTTCTCTCTCTCTCTCTCTCTCTCTCTCTCTCTCTCTCTCTCTCTCTCTCTCTGTCTGTGTCTCAGTCTCTCTATCTCTATCATAGTGTATGTGTATGTGTGTGCGTGTGTGTATGTATGTGTGTGTGTGTGTGTGTATGCGTGTGTGTATGTGTGTGCATGTGTGTGTGTGTGGGATGTGTATGTACGCGCGCGCGTGTACGTGTATGTGTGCGTGTATATGTGCGTGTGTATGTGTGCAATCTGCGTGTGTGTATGTTGAGTGTGATTGTGTGGTGTTCGTGTGTGTATGTGTGCGTGTGTGTGTGGTGTGTGGGTGTGTTACAAGTAGCCTACACGTTTACGAACGAATTGCAAACGAGCTTCACCATAGGTGCATGCATGATCTTTAAATCTGTTTAAGAGGTATGTTGTAGCTACCTACGCACAAGTTTGGCTGCGTTGTTTGCAGGCGCCTGTAGGGAGTTGTCTGTTTACCTCGTGTGGATAGAAAAATCAGCAGCTAGCCCAGTGCAGTGCTGAATGTTACCCAGGTTTTCGCAGCGAGAGAGAGAGAGAGAGAGAGAGAGAGAGAGAGAGAGAGAGAGAGAGAGAGAGAGAGAGAGAGAGAGACAGAGAGACAGAGAGGACAGAGAGACAGAGAGACAGAGAGACAGAGAGAGACTGAGACAGACAGAGAGAGAGCAGACAGACAGACAGACAGACAGACAGACAGACAGACAGACAGAGAGACAGAGAGACAGACAGACAGACAGACAGACAGACAGACAGACAGAGATAAAGATAGAGACAGAGACAGAGACATAGAGACAGAGAAAGACAGACAAAAATAGACAGATACAGAGACAGACAGAGACATACAGAGACTGGGACAGAGAAATAGAGAGGAAGACAGACTGGACAGACAGAAAGACAGACAGAAAGACAGAGAGGACAGACAGACTAGAAGACAGAAGCGGGACAGAAGAGAGAGAAGAGAATCACGCAACATGTGAAAAAGGGAGGCTAAGGGAAGGTAACCCTCCCAAAAAAGATCCCTAACATAAAAATAAAAACAAACAAAAAATAGATGTGCATGCCATTCTATTTTTAGCCCAGGGACGCATACAGTAGTGCAAGGTATAAAGTGAAAGTCAAACGTTGTGTGTGTGTGTGTGTGTGTGTGTGTGTGTGTGTGTGTGTGTGTTGTGTGTGTGTGTGTGTGTGTGTGTGTGTGTGTGTGTGTGTGTAAGAGTATGTGTGTGTGTAGGGGTGTGTGTATGTGTAAGAGTGAGAGGGTGTAGATGAGAGGTGGATGTGATGGAGAGATGGTGAGGATAGAGGTAAGAGATGTGGTGAGAGGAGTGTGTGAAGTGTGAGTGTGGTGTGTGTGTGTGTGTGTGTTGTGTGTGGGGTGTGTGTGTGTGTGTAGTGTAAGAGTATGTGTGTGTGGAGGGGTGTGTGTATGTGTAAGAGTGTGTGTGTGTGTGTGTGTGTGTGGTGGGTGTGGGTGGGTGGGCGTAGGGGTGTGTGTTTGTGTGTGTTAATGTGTATGTGTGTGCGTGAGGTGTGTGTGTGTGTGTGCATGTGGTGTGTGTCGAGGGCGTGCAGGTGTGTTGTGTGTGCATGTGAATAGAAGAAAAGGGAGGAGGGAGAAGGGGAGGATAGATGAAAGGGTGGGAGAGACAGACGGGGCGGTGAAGGGGGGGGGGGGGGGAGGGTGAGAGGTGGAGGTAGGGGCGGAAGAGAAAGAGTGTTTATTTTGCGAACAAACGTTGCCGATTTATTTTACCTTTGAGGGGGGGGAGAGGCGAGGGGGGGGGGGGTGGGGGGGGGGGGGGGGAACAAATCCATATTTGGTCAACGCGGCTGGCTTGATCTTTTGCGCGCGAGGTACGTGCGCGCATGTGTGGGGTGTGGTGTGTGTGTGGGTGTGTGTGTGGTGGTGTGTGTGTGGGGTGTGTGTGGTGTGGGGGTGTGATGGTGTGTGGGGGCGGTAGGGGGTGGTGTGGGAGGAGAGGAGGAAAGGGGAGAGGGATGTGTGGAGGGGGGGTGTGAGTGTGTGAGGGAGAGAGAGTGAGAGAGAGAGGAGAGAGAGGAGAGAGAGAGAGAGGAGAGGAGAGAGGAGAGAGAGAGAGAGAGAGGAGAGAGAGAGAGAGAGGAGAGAGAGGGAGAGAGAGAGAGAGAGAGAGGAAGAGAGAAGAGGAGAGAGGAGAGAGAGGAGAGAGAGAGAGAATTTTGAAGTAGAAACCCTATAGCCATCAGAAATGTCAGTTCTTTTGAGCATAAAAAATACCTGATGTCGTTTGGCAGATGTGTATGTTTATACCTTTTAGTCTGATCAAAATCCACTATTGCTGTCGTATGCTATTCTACGTGATGGAATATATGTGAAATACTGCTGCACAAGGTGCCAGTCTCTTGAGTATTCTAACAGGTTTTCCTTAGAATGATTTGTTTCCGTATATACTTTATGTATGTAAGGCTGAGAAACCAACTAACAAAAGAAAGCTTTGCTTCCTTTAGGAAAATTCTCACAAGCTGGAAGTATCTTTTCGTGTTCTCTCCTCTCTCTCTCTCTCTCTCTCTCTCTCTCTCTCTCTCTCTCTCTCTCTCTCTCTCTCTCTCTCTCTCTCTCTCTCTCTCTCTCTCTCTCTCTCTCTCTGCTCTGTTTTTAAAAGTAGTTTTTAATGATTTTTGGGGTCAAGAAATTGGAAAATTATGCGTAAGTTTGCACACATGGGATAAGCACGACATGCAGTTTATAATTTTTGATTCTAAGGTTCCCATTTATATTCAAGCATATTCTTATTATGTTTTTGTTCATGTTTTGTCCTTCTCTATTTTGTCCTGCTTCATTTTTTTGTGGTTTTATCTCCTTTTATACAGTTTTTATTTTGGTTGTTTTTGTTTTAATTGCATGTTGAGGGTGTTGCCGTGTTTTTGTCTTCTCTGTTTTTTTCCCCCCGCTTCATTTTTTTGGTTTTCTTTTCTTTTTATACACGCTATTTCTTTTTTCTTTTCTAAAATTCTTGCGTGTTGAGGGTGTTGCCGTGTTTATGCAGTAGGATTCTACTGATATTTGTGGCTGATATTTTTTGTAGGAAGCAGATTGAGTGTGGAGATATAGCGGTGTTATTTTCGTCACCACCACGACAGTATGGTTTATTTTGGCCACCGTTGGCGTCTTCCCATTGTTCACAATCTTTGGCGCCATCACCCATCTTTCAGGAGGGTGTCTTTTAGCGTGTGGTGGTTCAGTGGTTCCTACACATTTCATAAGCAGCGTCGAGCGTGGTTGCCAGTTGGATGGGTGACTGTTTGCGCGCCTTGGCTTCAGTACAGTCCCCCAAGTTTACCCAGCTGTAAATGGGTACCTGCCCTCTTTAGGGTCAGGGAAGGTAAAGCAGCGAGAGGGAGAGGAGATGGGCGCCGCCCTCAATATGCTGGCCCTAGAGAAGCTGAGGTCTCTGATGCCTCGCTCCCCTACGACCGCCTGGGTTATGGGGCACCACCTATCACACATATTCTTCTTCTTCTTCTATCCCGTAGTCTACTTACACCGTAGGGGCGCCACGGAAGACCTCGCAACCAGCTCTCTCCATTTCCCTCTGTCCTCGACCTTTCTCAGGGTGTCACTCAGCCTGAGGCCTGTCCATTCTCGGACGTTGTCCTCCCATCTCTTTCTCTGCCTGCCTCTCCTTCTCCCGCCTTGCACAGTTCCCTGCAGAATCGTCTTGGCAAGCCCTGCTGATCTTGCGACGTGCCCATACCACTTGTTTGCATTTTTGACTGTGGTCAGGAGATCTCCGAGGGCCCCGATGGCTTGACGGATTCTGATCACACATATTATGGAACCCCTAAACCACCACACAACAACTGACCTGTCTGCCTACTCACTGTCGTACCGACAGGAGATTCTATCATCACACATATCATGCAAACATTTGGAGAGAGATCAGCTGGGTGGAAATTATCAACCAACGCGTCCCGCATGTGACCCTGAGATTGTTAAGCTGGGGAACGCACAACAACAAATAACAACAACAACAACATTAACAACAATAAACAGCAATAACAACACACAGCAACAACAACAACAACAACAACAACAATAACAACAGCAGCAGCAACACAACAACAACAACTGCTGTACAGCTGCTACTGCTGCCGCTATGGTCCTGATTAACCACTGCTGTTACTGCAACTACTTGTGTGGTTTCGCAGCTGCCTTTGCTCTTACCACTGGCGTGGCTGCTGTAAAACGTAGGAGCTGCTGGCTTATTTTTATTTCGGTGGGTCTGATGGTAACGGCGCGCTGTCTAGAAGCGAAAAGTCCGGGTCGGAGTATGTGCGGTGGTTCGAATCCCCCATCCATTTTTATTTATTTATTCTTTTATATCGAGGATAATGGAATAAACACTCATATGCTTTTTTTTTTTTTTACATTTAGTCCCCGTGTGTATGCAGTTTATAAATCTCGTTATCTGTTCCCACCGGCACATGATGGCCTACTCTTA
>CM060336.1:40949121-40956621 GCA_030674155.1 Stramonita haemastoma
ACACCTCCTACTAGCCACACAGGATCGTGAAGCATGGAAAAAGATCTCTGTTGCGTCTTCTCTCATGTCCCCCCTACGTCCTTTGGGACATGGGACTGAGTGAGTGAGTGAGATACACATGGGGACTGGATGAGAAAAGGCACATGAGTGCTTATCCCATTATCATCGATATAATAGAATACAATAAAATAAATAAAATAAGCACACACACACACGCACGAGCGCTCGCACACCACACACACACACACACACACACACACACACACACACACACACACACACACACACACACACACACACACACACACACACACACACACACGTGTGTGGGGGGGTGTGTGGTCGGGGGGGTGAAGGTGTGTGTTGTGACAGTAACAGCAGCAGCAGCAACAGCAACAGCAGCATCAGCAGTAACAGTAACGGTAACAGCAGCAGCAGCAGTAATAGCACAGAAGCAACAGTAGTAGCAGCAGAAATAGCAGTAACAACAACAACAACAACAACAGCAGCAGCGGTAGCAGCAGCAGAAATAACAGTAACAACAACAGCAGCAGCAGTAGCAGCAGCGGTAGCAGCAATAGAAATAGCAGTAACAACAACAACAACAACAGCAGCAGCAGCGGTAGCAGCAGCAGAAATAGCAGTAACAACAACAACAACAACAGCAGCGGTAGCAGCAGCAGAAATAGCAGTAACAACAACAACAAACAAACAACAACAGCGGTTGCAGCAGCAGAAATAGCAACAACAACAACAACAGCAGAAGCAGCAGTAGCAGCAGCAGCAGAAATAGCAGTAACAAACAACAACAACAGCAGCAGCGGTAGCAGCAGCAGTAGAAATAGCAGTAGTACAACAACAACAACAACAACAACAACAACAACAACAACAGAAGCAGCAGTAGCAGCCAGCAGCAGCCCAAAATGAAATGTTTGCTGACATAGGCAGGGAAACTATTCGTTCTGACAGCATCCGTTGGCACCATTTCATTTCTGGCAGTCTCTCCTTCTCTCTGCTGTAGAGCTTTTAAACGTTGTGTGTGTGTGTGTGTGTGTGTGTGTGTGTGTGTGTGTGTGTGTGTGTGTGTGTGTGTGTGTGTGTGTGTGTGTGTGTGTGTGTGTGTGTGTGTGTGTGTGTGTGTGTTGTGTGTGTGTGGTGTATATACACACACACACACACACATATATATATATATATATATATATATATATATATATATATATATATATATATATATATATATATATATATATATATATAATGCAGAGACAGAGACACAGAGACAGAGACAGAGAGAGACACAGAGAGAGAGAGACACAGAGACAGAGAGAGAGAGAGATGTGTGTGTGTGTACGTGTGTACGCGCGCGCGCGCGTGTGTGAGCGTGCATGCTGCGTGTGTGTGTGTGTGTGTATTCGTGTGTGTGTGTGTGTGTGTGTGTGTGTGTGTTGTGTGTGTGTTGTGTGTGTTGTGTGTTGTGTGTGTGTGTGTTGTGTGTTAATTATGTCCATGCGTGTGTATGTGTGTGTGTGTGTGTGTGTGTGTGCGTGCGTGCTTGTGAGTGTGCGTGTGGCTGTAGTGTGTTTGTGCATGACAGATACTGCTCATGTTTGTTTTGCGCACGCATCACATGATTATGTATACCATCGCACAGGTACATAGACAACTATTCCGCTGCATTCATTCCTTGCTACATTATTGAAATCAGATGTGCTGGTATTACTGAGGGAACGAAAGGGGAGTGGGATAGCTAAGTGCTCAGAACATTGCGCTCGCAATCTGACAACCCGGGTTCAATTCCCGTCCGACGGAAGTTTTTCTCCCTGGAGTTAACATCAGTGCTGACTTCACTTTCCCCAAAAGTCCTTCGGATGAGACTATTAACCAAGGCCCCGTGTGCGAGCATACGCAGAACATCTTGTGCACATGTAAAATCATGTTCAGTTTTTCGTAAGAGTAGGCCATTGTGTGCCGGTGGGAACAAATGACAAAATTAACAAAACTACATACACACGGTGACCGGATGTAAAAACAAAAACACACCTGTGTTCATTTCATTATCCGAATCAAGAATAAAAATCATAAAGAATAAATAAATATAAAAGAATAAATAAATATAAAAAAATAAATAAAAATAAAAGGCATAGAAAGATTTTTCTGAGACTGTGAACAAACTCCACTCTCCATGCCTCTGTATCTCTCTGATCATCTCCGTGTTTGTGGATCCCTCTATATCTCTTGTCTTTCTCCTGTATCTCTGTCTGTCTGTGTCTGTCTTGTCTGTCTTGTCTGTCTGTCTGTCTGTCTCTCTCTTCTGTCTCTCTCTCTCTCCATGTAAAAAAAAAGCACATGAGTGCTTATTCCATTATCCTTCAAACAAAAGAATAAAATCATGAATAAATGACATCCCCCCTCCCCCCCTCTCTGTCTCTCTCAAAGGTATCCGCGAGTGAGTGAGTGTATGCACAAGAATTAAGTAGCATACAAACGCACGCGCACATAGCATCTATGGGTGTGTGTATGTAAGTGTAAACACGCTTAACGCGCGCGCTCTCGCGCGTGTGCGCGCACGTTTGTGTGTTGTGTGTGTGTGTTGTGTGTGTGTATGTGTGTGTGTGCGCGCGCGCGACACACACACACACACACACACACACACACACACACACACACACACACACAGATGCACAGACGAGCGTTTAGAGATAAGTCCCTAACCCAGTGCCAACATCCAAGCAATCCAAGACAGATGCAGTTTCACTTGTGTGTGTGTATGTGTGTATGTGTGTTTGTGTGTGTGTATGTGTGTGTTTGTTTGTTGTGTGTGTGTTTGTTTGTGTGTGTGTTGTGTGTGTGTGGGGTTGTGTGTGTTGTGTGCATGATAAACGATTGCCTTACCTTGCTGCTGCTGTTTTTTGTTTTGTTTTGTTTTTGTTTATGCCCTTTTCCTCCCTGCTCTCTCATGTCTGTCTGTCTGTTGTCTGTCTATCTTCTGTCTGTCTGTCTTGTCTGTCTGTGCTGTCTGTTCTGTCTGTCTGTCTCTCTCTCTCTCTCTCTCTCTCTCTCTCTCTCTCTCTCTCTCTCTCTCTCTCTCTCTCTCTCTCTCTCTCTCTCTCTCTCTCTCTCTCTCTCTCCTCTTCTCTCCTCTCTTCTCTCTCTCTCTCTCTCTCGTCTTCGTCTCGCTCTGATTTTCTTTTAGGAGCGTGAAACAACGTGGGGGTGTTTGCATATAATTTCACATACTTGGGTTCGTGTTTCAAAACGTTTTAGAATAGGGAAGGGTAGAACAAAAGGGGCTGAAGGCTGTATTGTGGTAGATAGGGTGGGAAGAGGCGGGGGGGGGGGGGTATCTTCTTGTATACCACTTTAAGTCACAGCACAGTTCTCTGTGCACAATTCGGGCTGCTTCTCTTCATGGGAAGAGTGTGTGCGTCGCCATAAAAGCAGCGCCACTTATCATTTTCCTGTCTGCGTGTGTGTCTTTCTTTCCTTATCAGAATGTGTGTGTGTGTGTGTGTGGGGGGGGGGGTTTGACAGATTTTCTTTTGCCCATCGATATCTCTCTTGTTGCCGTGGGTTCTTCTTTTACGTGCACGAAATGCGTGTTGCACACATGATCTTGGTTTATTGCTTCATCCGAAAGACTAGCACCCACACTACCACTCAAGGTCTAGTGGATAGGGGGGGGGGGAGGAGGGAGTTACGGGCACAACGGGAATTGAACCACCGCACACTTCAAACCTGGACTTTTCGCTTTTCTAGGCAGGAGTGTTACCTCCAGACCACCGATCCACTTTGAGTGTGTTGGGGTGTGTGTGTGTGTGTGTGGGAAGGGGGTGGAGGGGGGTGGAGGGGGCTAAGTGGGTAGTTGCTGTTGTTGGGCGTTCTCTAGTTGAACACCCTGTGATGGGTCACTCAGGAAAGGCACCTCTGACCTATCACACCTACTTATAAAATCCATCCTCAATGACCGCTCTGACCTATCACACCTACTTATAAAATCCATCCTCAATGCACGCTCTGACCTATCACACCTACTTATAAAATCCATCCTCAATGCACGCTTGACCTATCACCCTCTTTATTAAAATCCATCCTCAATGCACGCTGTCTACTTATCCACCTACTTATAATCCTTCCTCAATGCACGCTATCTACTTATCACACCTACCTTTATAAAATCCATTCCTCAATGCACGCTATCTACTCTATCACACCTACTTATAAAATCCATCCTCAATGCACGTTCTGACCTATCACACCTACTTATAAAATCCATCCTCAATGCACGCTCTGACCTATCACACCTACTTATAAAATCCATCCTCAATGAACGCTCTGACCTATCACACCTACTTATAAAATCCATCCTCAATGAACGCTCTTACTTATCACACCTACATTTAAAATCCATCCTCAATGCACGCTCTTACTTATCACACCTACTTATAAAATCCGTCCTCACGACATAGCAGCTATTTCAAACCTAACATTTTCCTCACCTGTTGCATCTCATACCTGTCCCTGCCTTCAACAGCTAGAAATCCACATCACCCTGCCAAAGCGTACACGAGTAGGCATCCTTCAGTCTCGGAAGACGATGGAGTTGTGCTCTAGGCTCTAGAGCGCAAAGCCTGGGTTAAGTAAGTATGAAGGGCAAGCTGTTACCCATGCAACAGATTCCCCCCTCCCTCCCCCTTCTCCACGTCGCTGGAATGGTCCATTGGAAAGGTAATCGTTGATATGAATGGTTATTTACATTATGATTATGGTAAGAGTTTGGTGTTTTTGAATAACTTTATATATTTGTGTCATAATACAATATAAACAAAATATCATAGTAGAATGCAATATGATTTACCTATATACACAATATCATCCGTTATAAAAATAAAAGCCTGTCTAATATATTTGTTCACGCGCACGAGCGCACGCGTGCGCGCGCGCATCCACACACACACACACACACACACACACACACAGACACAGACACAGACAGACAGACAGACAGACAGACACGACATTACACACACAACACACACACACCACACACACACACAACACAAACACAACACACAACACAACACAACATTTATGCCTTCAAATAGGTAACCATACAAACAAAAAACAATAAATGAAACCAGAGCAACAACTCATAATAGTGTGTCAGTTTTACACACACACACACACACACACACACACACACACACACACACAACACACACACACACACACACACACACACACACACATTCACACACATTTCTGTTGTTACCAACAACAAAAATAGAGAAAGAAAAAAACAGACAAAAATGCGCACACATTCCTCGCTGTACCTGTGAGAAATGCAAGACCCACTGCTGTAACGTCGGTAAAGTTTGTAAAAGGCAAAGGTAAAGGTAAAGGTGTACTATAATCTAGGCGGTCGTAGGGGAGCGAGGCGTCAGAAACCTCAGCTTCTCTAGGGGCAGGCATGTTGAGGGCGGCGCCCATCTCCTCTCCCTCAATGTTTGTACCAGAAGAAAAAAGAACAGCTGATTGTATTACGCAAAGCAAAGTTACGTCATGTATTAGACAGTACCCTTGTTCATTAATCGTCAATCAGGGATTAGTAATAAAGCCACGTAGATGCAAAATCAGTGTTGTTTCATATTTGTTTTTGTTATGTATATGCTAAGAGCTTTTCATGGCTGAAAGCAATCTTAGAACATAACAACATTTTAATGCAGGCCTTAAATACTTAGTGTATGTACACCAGTAACTGACACAACAGCTTTTAGCCTGCGTCAAGGGGTGCGGTGGGTAGTGGAGAGGATGGGAGAGGGGAAGGGGTGGTTAGACAAAGAGAGGTAAGTCAGTTGGGGACATGTGTTTATATCATGAATTCTTTCCTTGTATCATTCCTGACGCTGTTTCTCTGTGGGATTTTTTTTTTTTTGGTGCTCTGTGTAGTTTATTTTTTTATTCAAACGAATTCAATGCAGATGCAACTTCTCCTGTCATTTTCCGGGAGGGTATGTCCCTATAAATAGTTTCCACACCTTCTGGAAATTTCGGTTCAAGGAATTCCCTCTTTTCTAGTTATTCCTCTCTTTTGTTTCTGTCTTGTTCGAAGAGGAGAGAAGGAAAGAAAAGGGAAGAGAAGGACAGGAAAAAAAGAGAAGAAGAGAAGAGAATAGAAGAAGAGAAGAGAAGAAAAGAACAGACAAGAGAAGAGAAGAGAATGAGATGAGACTTCGGATGAGACTTTAAACCGAGGCCCCGTGTGCGAATGCACGCAGAATATCTTGCGCACACGTTAAATCCTGTTCCGCTTTACGTAAGAGTAGGCCATCGTGTGCCGGTGGGAACAGATGACATTTTCAAAATGCATACACACGGGGACTGGATGTAAGAAAAAGCACAAGAGTACGACTGCTTATGCCATTATCCTCGATATAAAAGAATAAATCAATCAATCAAGAGATGAAGAGAAGAGAAGAGAAGAGAAGAGAAGAAGAAAAAGAAGAGAAGAGAAGAAGAGAAGAGAAGAGAAGAGAAGAGAAGAGAAGAGAAGAGAAGAGAAGAGAAGAGAAGAGAAGAGAAGAGAAGAGAAGAGAAGAGAAGAGAGTGCCAGTGATGCCTTAATCTCTCATGATGGAGCAGAAAACAGCTTCACACAGCTGTAAAAATAAATCAAAACAGAATTTGCATTAACTTTACTTAAATATACGCACTTTACCGTAAATGTTTGTCATACTCAAAAGACTGTGAATAATGGCTACCATTCTACCTGGAAGAGTTAATATTCTAATAGTAGAAGTAGATTTTGTGTGTGTGTGTGTGTGTGTGTGTGTGTGTGTGTGTGTGTGTGTGTGTGTGTGTGTGTGTGTGTGTGTGTGTGCGCGTGTGTGTGTGTGTGTGTGTGTGCGTGCGTGTGTGAGTGTGTGTGTGTGTGTGCGTGCGTGTGTGAGTGCGTGTGTGGGGTGTGTTTATACGTGCGCGCGCGCGCACATACACACACATACACAACACAATCACACATTGTTCGTCATGTATATACTAAGGGTCTCACAGAGGGTTCTAATGTATTATCAGTGAGGCAGAGTGCATAACGGGGTGACCCTTATAATTTGTCAATCTGGAGAACCCCCAACAGCAACAATAATGATATCAACAACAACAAGAACAACAACAACAACAAAAATACAACAACAAAAGTGCATGCTCTATGTGCATGTCATGTTATCACCCAAGGCCTCCTGTCCTGTCTATTTATTTTATTTCATCATTCTTTATTTCGAGGAATAATGGAGTAAACACTCATTGGGTTTTTTGTTTGTTTTTACACCCAATCGCGTGTGTATGAAAGTTTGTACATTTTGTCATCCGTTCCCACCAGTACACAATGTCATACCCTTCCCAAAAACAGAACAAGTTTTTTAACGTGTTTGCAAGATGTTCTGCGTGTGTTCGCTCACGGGACCTCGGTTTATAGTCTCATCGGAAGAAGTTTGGAGGAGG
>CM060336.1:40966621-40969121 GCA_030674155.1 Stramonita haemastoma
AACCAGAACAAAACAAACAAACAAACAAATAAACAAACAAAACAAAAACAAAAAACAAAAAACCCAAACAAACAAACAAACAAACAAACAACCCCCAAAAAACAAAACAAAACAAACAACAACAACAACAACAACAACAACAAACCGCTAATAAACAAAGAGCCAGCAGGAGCCAGCAGGAGAACATTATAATAAACAACTGAAACATCAATCTACGTCCATATGTCTAAAGTTATACAAGTCATTTAAATCATACATTTGGATAAAAGGGGGAAAAATAAATGATATTCTTATTTGAAGGGGGCGGGGGAGAATACTATAAAAAAAAAAAAAAAATAATAATAATAATAATAAAAGAAACAAACACATCCCAGATGTTTATAGAATTAGCAAAACATTTTTAGAAATTGGATAATGATTTCCACATACTCACATACTCTCACACACAGACATACAGACACACAGATAAGAATTACACACATACACACATCCACACCCATGCACACACACAGTGGTAGAGAGGGGGGGAGGGGGGGAGTGTGGTTTGTTGTTTTTAATGCATCAAGTGGTTTAGAAGGTAATTTTTGAAGGTTGTTAATGATTGGTGCTGTTTAATTGAATCAGGAAGGGAGTTCCACAGTGTAGGGCCTGAGTATAGTAAACTAGATTTAAACAGGTCTATTCTTGGGATTGGGACACTTGGCTTTTCCATACTTCTGGAATGATTTATTGGGAATTTATCTTTTAAGGATGTGGGGACATTTCCTGTCATTATCTTAAACATCATGATGTGCCTTTGTTATATTGTAGTCGTTGGTGTAGGGGGAGAATATTTAACTGAGTATAGTCTACTTCTAGCAAGGTTGTTTTCTTCAAAAGGACCAGTTTAAGACCACGTTTATACAGACTAAGTAACGGTTTCATGGTATTTGCACTGGCAGAATCCCACAGGGTTGCTGCATAGTCTATTGAGGATTGTATATAAGCTTGAAAGAATAGTTTCCTTGAATGGAAGTCAAGAAAATGTTTGATTTTAGTTAACTGGTAGACTTTTTGGTACAAATATTTGCATAGATGAGATATGTGGTAGAACCAGCTGAGATTTTCATCGATTGTCACTCCTAGGACTTTGTGGTGAGAGGTTTGTTCAATTGCTTCCTTTTTTATGTAAATTTTAAACAGTTTATGTGATAAATTTTGTCGCTTTTGTCTGGTGGTGATAAGCATGCATTTTGTTTTGGGGGGATGAATAGACATGTGGTTTTGTTCTGTCCATTTGACAAGTTCGTCAGCGCTTTTTTGTAGTATGGTTGCAAGATAATTAATGTTGTTATGGCTCGTATGTATGGTTATGTCATCAGCAAATAGTTCACATTTGGAATTGATATGTAGAGGAAGGTCATTTATGTATAATGAGAAGAGAATTGGTTCCAATATGGATCCCTGTGGTATTCCATAATGAATGGTTTTTAGTTTGGATGTTGATGTAGTTATGGAAACACACTGTTGCCTGTTTGTAAGATAGGAATCTAGTAGTCCTAGGGTTTTTGTAGAAATGTTATACAGTTCTAGCTTTTTAAGGAGAAGTGTGTGGTCAATTGTATCAAATGCTTTTTTGAAATCAACAAATAATACTCCACAAAATTTATTGTCATTAATGTTTGATAGCCAGTTGTCAACAAGACTGGTTAGTGCTGTATGGCACGAGTGCTTTTGTCTAAATCCAGACTGATTAGGATGGAGTAAGTTATTGGTTTCTATATGATGGACTAAGTGTTTATTCATATGTTTTTCCAGGGGTTTTGAAAGGATAGGTATAATAGAGATTGGTCTATAGTTTGAAGGATCTGAAGTATCACCTGACTTGTAGATGGGGATCACTTTAGCACATTTGAAGGCGTTGGGGAAGTAGTTCTTATCAAGGCAAAGGTTGTATATATATATGTTAGGGTGTCTGTGATAACTGGAGCTGATAATTTTAATATTTTGCTGTCTATTCCATCAAGACTACGCGTTCTGGATTGTTTGAGGTGAGTCAGATAGTTATAGACCTCTGAAACAGACATGAATGGTAAGTGAAGTTTTGAAGGTATATGCTTTTCTTGGCAGTATTGTTTTAATTTATTGAGGTCATTGGATTCTGAGTTATCATTGCTAATTACGTTAGAAGAAACATTGATGAAGTGGTTGTTAAGTTTTTCAGCAGAGATGTCTTTGATCAAGAGAGAGACAGAGAGAGGGAGAGACAGAGAGAGATAGGGAGAGACAGAGAGAGGGAGAGGCAGAGAGAGAGAGAGAATTAGAGAGAGAGAGTGAGAGAGAGACAGAGAGAGACAGAGAGATAGAGAGACAGAGACAGACGGACAGACAGACAGACGGAGAGAGGAACTGAGCTCCTATGTGCAACACACTTTTTTAGTGCAAGTAAAAAGAACCCACAGCAAGGAGAGGTTTGTCCCTGGTTAAGTTCTATATAAAAATAGGAGAAAAGCCATCCCGA
>CM060336.1:40974121-40975410 GCA_030674155.1 Stramonita haemastoma
CTTCTTCTTCTTCTTCTTCTTCTTCTTCTTCTTCTTCGCAATTCTTCTTCGCAATTCTTCTTCTTCTTCGCAATTCTTCTTCGCAATTTTCTTCTTCTTCTTCTTCTTCTTCTTCTTCTTCTTCTTCTTCTTCTTCTTCTTCTTCTTCTTCTTCTTTTCTTCTTCTTCCTCTTCGCAATTCTTCGCAATTCTTCTTCTTCGCAATTCTTATTTGCAATTCTTCTTCGAAATTCTTCTTCTTCCTCTTCGCAATTCTTCTTCGCAATTCTTCGCAATGCTTCTTGTTCTTGTTCTCCTCCTCCTCCTCCTCCTCCTCCTCCTCCTCCTCCTCCTCCTCCTCCCTCCTCCTCCTCCATCCTCCTCCTCCTCCTCCTCCTCCTCCTCCTCCTCCCTCCTTTTCATCTCCCTCATTTTGAATAAAACGTGACTTCATTTATCTGCATTTCCTGATCCTTTGAAATTATCGTCTGTCCCATCTGTACACCCCATCCTTCCCTCCTCCCTCCCTCTCTCTGTCTGTCTTCCATCGTCGTCCTCCTCCTCCACGCCCCCTCCCCCTCCTCATCTCATCCGTTTTCCATGCCACAACCCGATCAAAAATAGGTGACATGCATCCCATTCACTCTACAATCTTTCAGCTTTTAAAGCACAAGGTACACAGCCTTAAACCAGCCATCTCGCCTTTCCATAAGCCCCTGGGGTTTCAGCTATCTTCCACAATGCCCCGGGGTGACCTTGTCCTTCCGCTATATTTTTGGGGTCGTTTTCAATGAGAAGACTATGGGTAAGGAGAGGGGAGAGAGAGAGAGATGAGAGGGGAGAGAGAGAGAGGAGAGAGAGAGAGAGAGAGAGAGAGGAGAGAGAGAGAAGACAGACAGGGCAGGACAGACAGGGCAGACAGACAGACAGACAGGAACAGAGACAGAAAAGACAGAGGACAGAGACAGAGAAGCAGAAGAAGACAGAAGAAGAAAACAGAGAAGAGAAAAAAGCAGAGAGAGAGAAGAGAGAAAACAGGAGAGAGGGCATAGAGAAGACAAAGAGAGACAGACAGAGAGACACACAGAGGCGACAGGGGAGAGAGACATAGAGAGAGAGAGAGACAGACAGAGACACACAGAGGGACAGAGAGGAGAGAGAGAGAGAGGGGGAGAGATAGTGGGGAGAGGATGAGAGGGGAGAGAGAGAGAGAGAGACGACAACAGACAGCAGACAGAAGACAGACAGGGAAAACAGAAGAAGCAGACGGCAGAAGAGGGAAGGGGGGGGGGGGGTCATTTTTAGGGGGG
>CM060336.1:40975510-40983010 GCA_030674155.1 Stramonita haemastoma
GAATTTTCAGTACCACAGGAATTTAGCCGTTCCATTGAACATTTTCATATACTATCTTTGTTGTCTTTTGGTTACAAAAACCTGTGTGGTCTATGCACACACGTATGCACTCACATTCACAAACACATGCGTGCGTGCACACACACTCACAACACACACACACAGAGGCGTGCAAGCACCTCTCTTCTCTCTCTCTTCTCTCTCTCTCTCTCCCCTCTCTCTCTCCTCTCTCTCTCTCTCTCTCTCTCTCTCTCTCTCTCTTTCTCTTTCTCTGTCTCTGTCTTTCTCTCTCTCTCTCTCTCCTCTCTCTCTCCCTCTCTCTCTCTCTCTCTCTCTCTCTTCTCTCTTCTTCTCCCTCTCTCTCTCTCTCTCTCTCTCTCTCTCTCCTCCTTCTCTCTCTCTCTCTCATCTTCTCATCTCTCCCTCTCTCTCCTCTCTCCTCTCTCTCTCTCTCTCTCTCTCTCTCTCTCTCTCTCTCTCTCTCTCTCTCTCTCTCTCTCTCTCCTCTCTCTCTCTCTCTCTCTCTCCTCTCCTCTACTTCTATTTCTTTGCGTAGTAGCCACACAAAAAGACAGCGACACAGAAATACATTAATCCCCAGTAGTCCGTTGGAGTTACATAAATTTCATATTTAATAACACACCTAGCTTCATACAGATTGGCTGTCTTTTCTTTCTGAAAATAGAAAAGCTTCATCATCCTGACAGCTTTAATTAAAGTATGGGAGGGGTGGGGAGGAGGAAAGGGAGGGAGAGGAGATGGGGGGGGGGGGGGGATGGGGAGCGCCGAAGGCAGAAAATGATGAGTGATTGAATTTTCAGTACCACAGAATTTAGTCGTTCCATTGAACATTTCATATACTATTCTTTGTGTCTTTGGTACAAAAACCTGTGTGTCTATGCACACACGTATGCACTCACATTCACACACACATGTGTGCGTGCACACACACTCACACACACACACACAGAGGCGTGCAAGCACCCACAGGCACCCACGCATGCATGCACGCACGCATGCACGCACGCACGCACACCACAAATCACATATACAAACACACACACACAGACACACACACACACACACACACACATACAAACACACACATACAAACACACGCGCACACAAACACACACACACGCACATCTGACCATCATAATTATCTGGCTAATAGTTATGCAGCCACAGTCTCTTTTACAGAGTTCAGTGGCTGTATTACATTCATTTGTGGCTAGTATTCCCAATCCTGTTTTTACCCCGTTATGAAAAATATGTAGCTTATGTACTTTTCACTGATTATTTTTGTCAATAACTTTATGGTTGCCATGCAAAACAACAGAAACTAAAATATTTCAGAATGGCATCTTTTATCTAAAGTTATAAAGCTCATTTTGTTAAAAAATAAAAAAAATAATAACGATATTTTTTTCAAAAGGAAAGTGCAGTTATAAATCTCATATATAAAATACCAAAATGTAGAGATGATTAAAGTAAACTTTTTTTTTCACAATTTGTTGTTGAGATAGAATTAAGTAAACTGTTCAAACTTTAAAAAAAAAAATGATAATAAAAATAACGGAAGCAATGTGTTATTTTAAAGAAGGGATAAATCTTATCACTGTCTAGTGTCATGTAATTTACTTTTCTTTTTCAGTTGCCTCAAGGACAAACGATTGTATTATTTTTGTTTTTATTTAATGTCTATGCGTTGTTGTTGTCGTTGTTGCTGTTGTTGTTGTTGTTGTTGTTGTTGTTGTTGTTGTGTTGAGTTTTGATTAAAATTCTTGGACAGGAAAAATTATGTCGTTACAAGAGAATTACAAAACCTGATGAATTCTTTATAAAACTAAAACAAGCTTGTGCGTGTGCATGATTGTATGCATGCGTGCGTGAGTGCGCGCATGTGTGTATGTGTGTGTATATGTGTGTGTGATTGTGTGTGTGCGTGCGTGGGTGTTTGTGTGTGTGTATGCGCGCGCGTATATATATATATATATATATATATATATATATATATATATATATATATATATATATATATATATATATATATGTATAATGTATATATATGTATGTATATATACATAACATACATACATACATACATACATACATACATACATACATACATACATACATACATACATACATACATACATACATACATGCACACACTCAAAAAAAAGAACAGTCACACGGGCAGACAGACTGAAAAACAGAGTGGTACAGACAGCTAGACGACCTTGACTTTGCGGATGACCTGGCCCTTCTCTCCCACACCCAGCAACAGATGCAGGAAAAGACCAACATCGTTGTGGAGAACTCAGCTAACTGGGCCTCAACATCAACAGAGGAAAGAGCAAGGTACTCAAGACCAATGCAGCCAATGAGACACCCATCACAGTCCAAGGCGAAGCACTGGAAGAGGTGGAAAGCTTCACCTACCACGGCAGCATCGTGGACACACAGGGAGGAACGGACGCAGACGTCAGAACCCGCATCGGCAAAGCAAGAGCAGCCTTCCAGCAGCTCAGAAACGTCTGGGGATCAAGCATCACCAAGATCAGGCTCTTCAACACCATCATCAATCCAATACTACTGTATGGAGCAGAGACCTGGAGAAACATCGTCACCACCATGAAGAAAATCCAGGTCTTCATCAACACCTGCCTCAGGAAGATCCTCAAGATCCGCTGGCCAGACAAGATCAATAATGAAGATTATGGCAAAGAACCAGACAACAGCATGTTAAGAAAGAAATCCTACAGAGACGTTGGCGATGGATAGGACACACCCTACGGAAACCTGTATCCAGCATCACAAGACAAGCTCCACCTGGAATCCACAAGGGAAAAGGAAGAGAGGGCGGCCTAAAAATACCTGGCGCCGGGATCTGGATGCAGATGCGAAACAGATGGGCAAGACGTGGGGACAACTGGAACGCCTAGCCCAGGACCGAGATGCCTGGAGACAGCTGGCTGGCGGCCTATGCCCCAGAAGGGACCACGGCAGACGTGACATAACATGACAGACACACAAACACAAAAGCTTGATCAGATACCCCAAAAAATCCAATTTAATATTCAACAACAACAACAAAAAACATAGGCAATGCTATTAAAATATAAAATCCATTTTCAAACAGGCCCCCTCACCCTACCTTCCCCCAATTATCTGTTGATACTCCTCCCCCCCCCCCCCCCCCCCCACACACCTCTCTAATCTCTAACAGACAACAGCAGAAGAAAGAGGTGTCACGAATAAATGAATGGTACACTAATTTCGGTGTGGCCGGCCGGATATTGTGCAGTGTCACGTAAATCACACGCTTAATCAGAGTCCAATTACTTCAGAGCAGTTTAGTTGGGTTTAATCTATGCCTGGGACGCAGCGATTCGATTAGGGTGTATTCTTTTTGTTCTTGTTTTTTGTGTGTGGTTTTTTTATCTGGTTGCTTCGTTGGGGATATTTTCTTTCTGTTTTACTGAAGGGGTAGATGGGGTGATGGGAGTGGGGATGGGGGTGGGGGGGGTAGACTGGTTACATTGTGCATTGTGTGCTAGCCTTCTTGATATAACATATGGACTTATTTTGTGGGTGAAAGAGTTTATCTTTTTTTTTTTATTTCTTACCAACTACTGCAGCAAGAAAGAAAGAAAGAAAGAGAGAGAGAAAGAGAGAGAGAGGAGAGAGAGAGAGAGAGAGAGAGAGAGAGAGAGAGAGAGAGAGAGACAGACAGAAGACAGACAGACAGACAGACAGACAGACAGACAGACAGACAGACAGACAGACAGAGACAGACACAGAGACAGAGAGAGAGACAGACAGAGACAGAGAGAGAAGAGAGAGAGAGAGAGGAGAGAGACAGAGAGAGAGAGAGAGAGAGAAGAGAGAGAGAAACAGACAGACAGACAGACAGACTGAGATTTATTAATTCTTTCTTTTATATCAAGGATAATGGAAAGAGAGAGAGAGAGAGAGAGAGAGAGAGAGAGAAGAGAGAGAGAGGAGAGAGAGAGAGAGAGAAGAGAGAGAGAGAGAGAGAGAGAGAGAGAGAGAGAGAGAGAAAGAAGAAAAAGAAAAGAAGACAGAAAGCAACGAAGAAAAGAACAAAAGAAAGAGAGAATGAAGGAACCACGGACACATCAACATATTTATAGACGAGATGAAATAAGGAGAAGAAAGAAAGAAAGAGAAAGAAAAAAGAAAGAAGAAGAAAGAAAGAAGAAAAGAAAAAGAAAGAAAAAAGAAAGAAAGAAAGAAAGAAGAGAAAGAAAGAAAAGAAAGAAAGAAAGAAGAAGAAAGAAAGAAGAAAGAAAGAAAGAAGAAAGAAGAAAGAAAGAAAGAAAGAAAGAAAAGAAAGAAAGAAAGAAAAAGAAAGAAAGAAAGAAAGAAGAAAAAGAAAGAAAAGAAGAAAGAAAGAAAAGAAAGAAAGAAAGAGAAAGAAAGAAGAAAGAAAGAAAGAAAGAAAAGAAAAAGAAAGAAAGAAAAGAAAGAAAAGAAAGAAAAAGAAAGAAAGAAAAGAAGGAAAAAAGAAAAGAAAGAAAAAGAAAGGAAGCAAACAGAAAGAAAGAAAGAAAGAAAGAAAGAAGAAAGAAAGAAAGAAAGAAAGAAAGAAAGAAAGAAAGAAAAAGAAGAAAAGGAAAGAAAGAAAGGAAGCAAACAGAAAGAAAGAAAGAAACAAGCAAACAACAGACAGACAGACTTACGAAAAAAAGACAAAACAAAAATAAAAACAGAATGAACTAAACGAAACACTAAAAGGAAAAAGTGTGAAAATATAGACAAAAAAGCAATACCACCACCACCACCACCACCACCACCACCACCACCACCAACAACAACAACAACAACAACAACAACAGCAAAGACGGACAGACAGACAGACAGACTGTGACAGACAGACAAGGGAGTTAGACAGATGGAAACACACATACAAAAACAGAAAAAAGAACAAGGTGAAAAAAGAAAGTAAAAAACTAAAAGCAGAGAAACGGCCAAAGCAAAAACAGGAACTCTAAATCACCCGCATGCAAGCAACACTAACCGCCCCCCCCCCCCCCTGCCCTCCATCCACCTCCCCTCTCTCTCTCTCTCTCTCTCCTCTCTCTCTCTCTCTCTCTCTCTCTCTCTCTCTCTCTCTCTCTCTCCTCTCTCTCTCTCTCTCTCTCTCTCTCTCCTTCTCTTTTGGTACTGTGTAAAGTTTCATTGTTTAGTATCTTTTCAACTTGATGTATCCCTGAAAAGGGCGGGGACTGGATGTAAAAAAGCACACGAGTGCTTATCTATTATCCTCGAATAAAATACTTTGCCTTGCCTTGCCTTGCCTTGCCTTGTCTCTCTCTCTCTCTCTCTCTCTCTCTCTCTCTCTCTCTCTCTCTCTCTCTCTCTCTCTCTCTCTCTCTTCTCTCTCTCTCTCTCTCTCTCTCTCTCTCTCTCTCTCTCTCTCTCTCTCTCTTTGTCTTGTTTTGTTTTGTTTGTTTTTGTCTCTTATATTGGCCATTTTATATTGTTGTTAGTTTGATTGTGTCTGTGTGTCTCTGAGTAACTATTGAAATTTTTTTTTTTCTTCTTACATTACATCATACCCCTAATTGAGTGCCCCACTCACATCCCCTTTATTCCATATAAAATAGATTTTTTCACCCTTCCTGTTGCTACATTACATTGTTGTTGGTTGGATTGGGTTATAGATCTATATTTATATACACTGTTGGTGTATTTTTCTGAGCAATTTGAAAGCAGTCTTTTTTCTTTTTCCCCCTTTCTTTCCTACATTTCATCCTTCCTCCTATTGAGTGCCCACTCCCCTTTATTCCTAATTATCTCTCATTGATTGTCACCTTCCAGTTTTTACACACATTATCACATCGAGCAACTAAAATCAGTCTAGTTTTTTCACTTTTTTTCTTACTTTCATCCTTACCCCTATTGAGTGCCCACTACCCTTTATTCCTATTCATCTCTAATTGATTTTCACCTTTTCCTGTCTTAGGACACATTATCACATCTCCAGCAAAAACCAACACAACTGATGCATTCAAGACACAACACGTGGCCCTCTAAGGAAGGCCTACGAATTTGTCACTTAAATATAAATCATGGTCAATAAAATTGAAGACATATCAACACTTATTAGAAACCATGGCAAACCATTTCACATACTAGGGCTATCTGAATCAAGACTCTCGAAACACATAGTAGACACTGATTTATATATCCCAGGATATAAAATCATACGAAAGGATCCACAAAGGCAAAAAGAAACAGGAATCATCATATACATTAGTGAATCTATAACATTCAAGCGTCTCATTCATCTTGAACATTGTGATGTAGAATCTGTCTGGTTTGAAATCTCCATGAAAGGTTCACCACCTATTGCAATGGGATTCTGCTATAGGAATCCAGCAGAAAGAAAAAATTGGATAGACAAGTTTGACGAAATGATGAATGTAGTTCTATTAGAATCCAGGGAAGTAATTACTACTAGGTGATTTTAATATTGATTTAACAAAAGTAAATAATATATGGACGCAAATTACTAATTCATTCAACCTTCACCAACTAGTTAGTTTACCCACGAGAGTCACACCAAATTCAAGCACAATAATTGATCACATCTACGTATCAAATCCAAAAACATCATAGAAACATGTGTCCCTGTCTATAACTGCAGCGATCACTACCCAGTCTGTACTACATGGTCAAAAAAAGGAGCAAAAATTCCCAAACCTGGACATAAAACCATAACATATCGTTCTTTTGCAAAATTTAATGAACAGCTTTTCCTTCTTGATCTAAGTAACTCTATGCTCTCAGAAACATTAAACATTACTGATCCAGACAGGGCCATTGAATTCTGGATAAAAACCTTCACTGAAATCTACAACAAACATGCTCCACTTAAAACCATAAGGGTCAAACATGTCCCCAAACCGCCTTGGATTACAAAAGAACTAGAAGAAGCATGTTATCTTAGAGATTTATTAAAAAAACATAAATATCATGAAGAGTCAAATAGATTACGAAACGCCATAAACTCACAGAAAACGTCAAGAAAAAAAGAAATATTTCCAAGATTTACTGTCTTCCAAACAAAACTCAAAAACTATTTGGAGGGCCATAAATCAAATAACAAATAAACAATCATCTTCCAAATCAAATGTAATCAAAGATGTTACTGCTGAACAACTCAACAATCATTTCATAAACGTCTCTACTAACGTTGTTAACAATGATGATTCAAAATCCAATAACCTCAACACATTAAGACAATACTGCCAAGACAAGCATATTCCGTCAAAACTTCACATACCATTCATTTCAGTTTTTGAGGTCTATAATTATTTAATTCACCTCAAAACAATCAAGGACACGAGGTCTTGATGGAATAGACAGCAGAATTCTGAAACTGTCAGCTCCAGTTATCACAGACACCCTAACATATGTATATAACCAATGTCTTGAAAAGAACTATTTCCCCAATGCCTTCAAAAC
>CM060336.1:41008010-41025510 GCA_030674155.1 Stramonita haemastoma
GATTAAAAAAAAAGAAGAAATTATCGTACAAGGACAGGTATCCAAGCAACCAGGCTGTAAGGAGTATCAAGGGGCAGTGACGTCAGTTGTTATATTGTAATGAACAAAGCCTCCTTCAAGGTATTGGTATACAACAAAAACGTACTCAGACAATTTTAGGCTTATTTAGTCACTTTATTTTTCAACACAGACAAACAGCTTTTTTGTGGATGTGCTGGACAGATATTTATCAACAAACTCACAAAATTTTTAGGGTAGCAGCACTAAAAGTTTTTGAGTTACAGAGCAAAATATAGGGGATTGATTTATTTATTTATTTATTTATTTATTTATTTATTTATTTATTTATTTATTTATTTATTCTTTTGTTTAGTATTTTATTTATTGTGGGAGTGAGCACACCTACAACGTATGGCAATGGTATAATATAAAGTTCTGCTGGGAACAGATACAAGAGCATGCTGGGTGTAACGGCAAAGAAATATTTATCATATTGTATTAAATTGCATTGCACATCACAGTGCATTGCATTGAGTATGCAATTCAGGCTAGGGCTCTGTTACAGAGTGTGCATTTCTGTAGTGCAGTATCAGCTTGTTTCGTTTTCTTGTTTGCAAGCCTGTCTGCCTAGATTAATAGTGTAACCTTAAAAAATAAAACACCAAACAAACAAAACTTTCAACAGACTTCTTTCTGGTAGTCATAACTTTTTTTCAATAATATGTCAATAATAACTAATAATGATAATAATAATAAATAATAATAATAATAATAATATAATAATAATAATAATAATAATAATAATAATAATAATATGATATGATGATGATGATGATGATGATGATGATGATGATGATGATGATAGATAGTAATGAAGATGATGATGATAACAACAATAGTATAATGAGAAATAATGAGAAGAAGAAATCTTGTAGCCTGCTGGTGTATATGTTTTCATCTCCACTCCCAAAGCAGTGGAAGTCTCTGCCTTCGTCTACCCTCTTTCCTTGTCTATTTTCTGTCATCACCATGGCTTGTCTTGACAAGTCGCGCATAGGATGACAGCAAGGCTATGGTGTGCTTATGGTGTCAAAATGGCAATGACTGAAATCGATTATGGATCACTGTGCCTAATACGTGGTGCTGTTTTCGTGTTTCCATATCTAGAAATAATCGTTTTGTGCCCCAGTATCACCGTGCAAGAATTATTTCTAACCAAAAGTTCATTGTTTTGCTGCCTCATCTTTTGTGCCGTTCCCATCCCGCTTTTTCCACGTGGTCTATCGCAATCTCCCTGCCACAGCCATGCTCGGATTCCTCCTGTCTCATCCTCAAAGTCAGAAGACCACAGGGAGCACATCAATATCAGACCGCGTGGGGCCACCGGCCAGAGGGGCCCTGCACTTCTGCCGAGTCACTTTGGTGGTGTTCAGTGGTGCCGGTTCTGAGCTAACATACGCAAGACACCACCTACTAAGCCCCCTACTAACGACAGTATTAGCTCAGTCGCGGAGCCAGACTGAGGGAGTTGCCCACCTGAGGTGGCGACTACCACAACGTACCCCCCAAAAACCATCCCCCGCAAATCTCCAACCCCAAAGTGCTTTGACAGAATCGTACACCAGGCACAGTGCAGAAGTGCATGGAGAAACCAGATCTGAGGTCACCATGTGGCCAGAGCAAATGGGACCTACCAATAAATTACAGCTGTCAGTGTCCCCCACTCTCAGCTACTCCCAGCTGCTATCTCTTCCATCCCATCCCAGCTTAGGTGGGCCAGCTGGTGCTAATGACAGCAGGAACGTTAAATCCTGTTCCGCTTTTCATGAGAGTTGGCCATTGTGTGCCGGTGGGAACAGATGACAAAAACTGCAAACACACGGGGACTGAATGAAAAAAATTACATGAGTGCTTATTCCATTAGCCTCGATATAAAAGAATAATAAAATAAATAAAAATAAAAGAACTGTCCACTCTTAGACTTGGTAAAAGGAAAGGGCGCGATCATTTCAGCACTGGCCCTGGCCCTATGACTGAGTTACACTGGATATTTGTGAGCTGTACAATCAGGTGCATTTTTTTTTATTACATGATGATCAATGAAAAATGAGGATGATGTAACGATTCTGCTGTGGAAGTGTGCATGCTTTGAGACGACTTGACAGGGTCGTATTCTACCCTTACTGTCATAATATATCCCGGCGTCAACCGGGCCCGAAAGATACACACACCTGCAGTGTTGGTGTCAGGTTATTTGAGCAACATTTGCAAACTCGCATCTGTAAAGTGGATGTAGCTTGACTGTGTGGTCCCCGTCTTCCCACTGAACCCACGGGACACTCACTCTGGGTAGGAGCTGGCCAGAGTCAAAAAAATCCTTATGACTTTTATGGGATTCGAACCCGCGACTTTCAAGCCCGAAATGCAAGGCACTAACCACTGCGCCATGGCGGCTGATACAAGTGCAAAATTACTATAGCCATCAGCAGGGACATGGTCCGTGATTCACAGGGAAGTGAGTTCTGTTCACCCACAGAGGGCATTAATGTACAAAGCCCGCACACTTCACTGTTCAGTTGCTTTAAAAGTGTACTGCCTCAGTGGACAAGACGCATCGACTGTTGCTGCTCCTTGCAGATTTGTTGTGAGGCCACAGGTAAGTGATGCCATTCTTGTATGACCTCGGACTTGTTCTTCATTAAGTACTTGTATATATTTGAAACTAAAAATGGAAAAGAGAGAGGATTATGAAAAATCATTTTTGAAAGTTGTGCGGATAAAAAGCGAAGTCAACTTTCCGTGAGTTTCCCATTTCTAAGTGGCGATTTATTCTGTCAAAATCTTGCTGCATTGAACTGAATTCTTCGCTAGTGACGTGTCCAAACCGCGAAACTATTCCACATCTTGCCCCCCCCCCCCCCCCCCCCCCCCAACTTTTAACCAAGTGTATGCAGACGCTCGCCACCCCACCTCCTCTTTTAGTTTTGAAACAAAAACAAATGGGGACAGTATCCTTTTCAATGTATATTTCAGCTGGTGCTAAGTTGTATAACTGTTTCGTTTTCAGTATACAGTGAATATATTTTTTTATCTTTTTCTATGAACAACAAGCCCGACGCTTTGTCTCTCTACCCTTTGATTCTTTTTTTGTTTACATAATCTGGAATACATATTAGCCAAATGAAGTAAACTCTATGATAAGAAGAAGGTAACGGATGATTGAGATGGAAATCTTTCTTTGTCACTGCAAATCTTTGAATGAAAAAACCCTTGTAAACTGCTAAGCATTTCAGCTGCCAAACTGTCAAGATTCTCTCTTTTTCCTTTACAAAATAACATAAAGGTAAAGATATAGGCGGTCGTAGGGGAGCGAGGCATCAGAGACCTCAGCTTCTCTAGGGGCCAGCATGTTGAGGGCGATGCCCATCTCCTCTCCCTCGCTGCTTTACCTTCCCTGACCCTAAAGAGGGCAGGTACCCATTTACAGCTGAGTGAACTGGGGGGGGGGTGGGGGTGGGGGGGGGGACTGTACTGAAGCCAAGGCGTGCAAACGGTCACCCATCCAACTGGTAACCACGCTCGACGCTGCGTAACTTGACTTGGGGAAAGCCAGCGCTCTAACCACTAAGCTATCCTGCCCTCTCCCCACCCCCCACCCCCTAATTTCACTTTCCTTAACATTTCGACCTATTTGTGTTTTGTTGTATTTTCTTTGTTTTTTTTCTGTTTGATTTCCTGCTCCCTTGGTAGTTGATGTTGTTTTAAATATCAATCTTCAAAATGATCTAGTGGATACAGAAGTTAATCTTTCATAAAAATGGGTTTTCATTTTCTAAAGTGAATTCATGTCGAGACGCATCTCTCTCTCTCTCTCTCTCTCTCTCTCTCTCTCTCTCTCTTCTCTCTCTCTCTCTCTCTCTCTCTCTCTCTCTCTCTCTCTCTCTTCCCTTATCTCCCTCCTCCCTCCTTTCATCTCTCTCTCTCTCCACCCCCTCTCTCTCACTGTCTCTCTCTCTTTTTTCTCTCACTCGCTATCTCTGTCTCTGTCTCCCCCTCGCTAACTTTGTCCTTCTTCCTTCCCTCTCTCTCTCTCTCTCTCTCTCTCTCTCTCCTCTCTCTCTCTCTCTCTCTCTCTCTCTCTCTCTCTTCTCTCTCTTCTCTCATCTATCTCTCTGCCTCCCCTTCGCTCCCTCTATGACAAATTGATGCTTTTGTTTGCCAGATACTTCCCATCAGTTTTTGTACGGTATCAGACATGATGATCACTTAGCCTTGTTAGGCCTTTGTTATCAACGGATTAAGACTGGAGGATAAAGGGAATCATCTTCTGATCTGCGATGTTCGATCAGGAGAACATCGGCTTTAGGACGGAGATTTTCTGTGCCTCCGTAACTTTCGGAGATATGTTCGGCTCGATGGGGTTTTTTTTGGGTTTTTTTTTAAGATAAGTTGATAGCTTTCAAAGATATGTTGTGCTCCATAGATTTCCGAGCTGTGCTGATAGTTTTGGATATTTGATTTGGTCTGTAGTTTTCGGGAGATATTTTGTGCTTCAGTTTTCAGAAATATGTTTTCAGAGGTATGTTGTGCTCGATATTTTTGGGGTATATGTTGTATTCGTTGGGTTTTTTGTTTGTTTGTTTTGTTTTTTTAGATGTACTTCATAATTTTCAGAGATAAGTAGTTTTTGGAATTATGTTGGGCTCCATAGATATGTTTTTGGAGATGTGTTGTAGTTTGTAATTTTCAGAGATTTGTTGTGCTTCATAGTTTTCGGAGATCTGTTGAGATTCATAGTTTCGGAGGTAATTATGCTGGACAGAGTAGTTTGAATTTACAGCATGTTCAAAAGGACCTGCGCAGTGTCTATCATCTCCCCTCGCTCACGACTCGGATGAGACTTTAAACCGAGGCCCCGTGTGCAAACGCACGCAGAACATCTTGCACACACGTTAAATCCTGTTCCGCTTTTCGTAAGAGTAGGCCATTGTGTGCCGGTGGGAACAGATGACATTTACAAAACTGCATACACACGTGGACTGGATGTAAAAAAAACAAGTGCTTATTCCATTATCCTCGATATAAAAGAATAAAATAAAATAAAATCGGATCATCTTCAAAGAGACACCAGTCCCTCACTTTTTTTCTTCTGGTGCTAAAGTTTGCTCCTAAGGGTCTGTGTCTGTTCTGCATGGTTGCCTAGTCAGTTGTCTTCAAAGGATCACTGGACACCAAGCTTCTGGTTGCATCAATGCTCCTCACTAAAAGAGTTTTAAAAAATCAAAATGAAAAAAATTAAACTGAAAAAGATAGAATAAAATAATTTTTAAAAAATAAACAAACAACCCCACCTCCCCCCCAAAAAAATGTCAGGAGAAAATATATTTAGAAATGAAATAAAACTATCAAAAAATGTAGGAAAAATAAAAACCAAAACTTAGATTAAACTAAACCACAAGAGAAAAAAATAAGTAGCTAAACCAAAATAGAATAAAACTAGAACCCAAAAAGGGGGGAGGAGGAGTTGAGAGGAGAGCAATCCTGGTACCAGTGATCTTGGTGTCTCCATCTACAAAGGTTTTGATACAGCGGTCATGAGGGGCTGGACTCGTTACTCTATTCTCAAATCATTAGTCATGCTGGCCTATGACTTTTGTCACTCCATTCTTACATCATTTTAAAAAAAAATCTTTTATATCCAGGATATTGGAATAAGCACTTTGGGGCTTTTTTACATCCAGTTCCCGTGTGTATGCAGTTTTGTAAATCTTGTCGTCTGTTCCCACCGGCACACGATGGCCTACACTTACGAAAAGCGGAACAGGATTTAACGTGTGCGCAAGATGTTCTGCGTGCGTTTGCACACGGGGTCTCGCTTTAAAGTCTCATTCGAGGGAGCGAGGGGAGATGACAGACACTGCGCTGGTTTTGAACATGCCTGTAAATTCAAACTATTTTGTCCAGCATAATTATCTCCGAAAACTATGAAGCCCAACATAGTCTTATCCGAAGGATTTGGAGGCATTACAGCATTCATGAGGGACTAGGAATTGTGTCACTCCATTTTTAAATCCTTTACAGTGGTCGTGAGGGGCTGTGACTATTGTCACTCTATTCTTGCATTGTTACAGTAGTCTGGGGGGTGGGGGGGTGGGGGGGGCTGTAACTCCATTTCTTTCGTTCAGTGGTCATTAAGGACTGTGACTTTTGTATCTTTATTCTTAGATTATTTACAGTGGTCATTAGGGGCTGTGATTTTTATCTTTCCATTCTTAGATCATTTACAGTGGTCATTAGGGGCTGTGATTTTTATCTTTCCATTCTTAGATCATTTACAGTGGTCATTAGGGAATATGACTCGGTCATGCTACATGCACATCATTAGTGGGCTGTAACTCTTGTCACTCCATTCCTAGATAATTTCCTTGGGACAGATCCCTCCTCCTCCTTGTCCTTTGATACATGGGTCTTAACCGGGTGGTGAAAGTCATGTGGATCATACGTGCCTGTGACCTGACAAGTGCGAGAGCAGCCATCAGGACCTGCCTTATCAAGTGCTTGTGACCTGACATGTGCGAGAGCAGCCATCAGTACCTGCCTTATCAAGTGCCTGTGACCTGACAAGTGTGAGAGCAGCCATCAGGACCTGCCTTATCAAGTGCCTGTGACCTGGCCAGTGTGAGAGCAGCCATCAGGACCTGCCTTATCAAGTGCTTGTGACCTGACCTGACAAGTGATTGCAGCCATCAAGATCTGCGCTTTCTGAAAGAAAGGTAAGACATTGTACAATTTCGTGTCCATCTGTCTGGGTTTTTTTGTTTTACAGGATGTTTTTTCAGTCCAGTCTGTTTTTGTCCTGGTCACTTGTCTATCGTTTCTGTCCATCGTTTGTATTTTTTCTGTTCCTTAAACTTCAAGAGATTTGTTACTTCAAACTTGCATTTTATATAAAAAAAATAAAATTTTAAGACAATTCCTATTCATTTTATCTTTTTTTTTCAAACTTTCTCCCTATTCGTGTAATTCTCATTTTAATGACCCCTTTGATGGTCTAGTCTTAATTCTGTTTATTTTAAGAATTTTTCTGCCCACTTTTTCATCTCTTTTTTGTTATTTCCCTATCATTCACGTTGTGATGTACATCTGTTTTACCAGGTACCTTGTGAACCGGGAGAGTGCCACCGAAGTCGACCATCGCCAGGCCTTGTTCTGTGTTCATCCAGAGAAAAGAATTGAACCGGGCACCAGAGAGATCTGCGCTTTCTGAAAGAAAAGTAAGACATTATACAATGTCGTGTCCATCTGTCCGTTTGTTTTACGGGATATTTTTTCAGTCCAATCTGTTTTTGTCTTTGTGGTGTATTGTTTCTATCCATGGTAGTTTTCTTTCTGTTCCTTAAACTTTCAAGAGGTTTTTTACTACTTCAAACTTGCCTTTAATTTTTTTTTTTTTTACTTTAAAAAAAAATCCTATTTATTTTATCTTTTTTTTTATAAATTTTTAACTCGCTCCTTAATCACGGTCTTTTTTTTTTTTTTTAAACCTCTTTGATGGTCTAGTCTTGATTCAGTTTATTTTAATCAATTATTTTTCAGCCCACGTTTTACCTCTATTTTCTTTGCTTATTTCCCTGTCATTCACGTTGTGCTGTAGATCTGTTTTACCAGGTGCCTTGTGAACCGGGAGAGCGCCACCAAAGTCAACCATCGCCAAGCACTGTCCCCCCCAGAGAAAAGAACCGGGCGCCAGTGGAGATCTTCCCAGGACCTGTATTTCATTTGGAACAGACCTCAGTGCTGTGTGGAAGAATCTGCCAACAGTTTCTTGCCTCCACTGACGCTGCAACTGCCTGCATGAGAGGGTGAGCCAGGACATGCTTCTGACACAATACAGGTGAGAAAATCGCTGTTCTGGTACTCAACTTTAAAAAGTCATTTATGCAGTCTGAAAAATTAATGAGTAGGCTGTTCTGTTGAAATAGTTGTTTGTAGAAAAATATGATTGTGGAGGTAATGTTGGTGACTGGTGTGTTAGATTTCTTTGAAATCAGTTGTTAAGAGCAGCTTGTTTTAAAAACCAATCAATAGAAAGGAATTGTGAAAGTGTGGTAAGAGAATGATTACAAGGCTTCGTCTTAAAAGGCAATAAAATCAAATGACTTATTTTTTAGCTAAAAAATAGGTCTTTCTTTTTTATTAGGAGAATGCAGTTATAAATTAACTTTGCTTCAAAGCGTTGTGTTGAAATTAGGGGTTTTTAAGATGACAATATTGGATTTCTAGTAAAGCTGATTACAGATATGAGTTTTCCGTTGTTTAGATGAAATCGATCGTGTATATATATTTTAGATAAGTCTTAAATCGTTGAGAAAATTTGTCACTTTCTTCCTATCCCCCCCCCCCCTCCTCTCTCTCTCTCTCTCCTCTCTCTCTCTCTCTCTCTCTCTCTCTCCTCTCTCTCTCTCTCTCTCTCTCTCTCTCTCTCTCTCTCTCTCTCTCTTCCTCTCGTCTCTCTCTCTCCCTCTCTCTCTCTCCTTTTTCCCTATCACTGTTGTCTCTCCCCCCTCCTCTCTCTCTCTCTCCTCTCTCTCCCTCCTCCTCTCTCTCTTCTCTCGCCTTTCCCATCCTTCTCTCTCCCCCCCCCCTCCCTCTCTCTCCCCCCCCCCTCTCCTCCCCCCTCCTCTCTCTCTCTCTCTCTCTCTCTCCTCTCCCTCTTCCCCAGATCCCTGCCTCGTTTTCCTTTCTTTTTCATTCTTATGTTAACTCCTTTCAGGGGCCTGGAGTCTGAAGACCCCTGGGCTACAGTGGAGGCTGGAGTCCTCCAAGAAAGATGTCGGGGATGTCCAGGATATTAGGCACAAGCATTTTACCGCAGTCTCCCCAAAGATCTTTTTTCGGGATGTTCCACCGGACACCATTTTTAACTTCCTGAGAGAATCGGGCTTCTCCCGTCTGATATGAGTGAAAGTGAAGTTGAGTCTCTTAGAACAAGGTTGTTTTGGGGAATTTGGTTTTGGTTTTATATCGTTTTTATGTGTGATCGATGTGGGGTTTTCCTACAACGCGGTGCCCGTCCTGGGCTGACCCTTATGGTTGACCAGGGCGTCGATACAAGCAAGGACAGTAAAGTTGGTTTTATAGCCGTTTTAATCTGTATATAGTTGCACAGTTTTAATGTGAGTTTTAAAATGTGACGAGGCGACAGCCCCGATAGATCTGTGGCCTGTATGGTTGGCGGGGCTCTGAACATGATTGGATTGGATTGGATCTATTTTAACTACAGTGGCTTGGGCATTTTTTAAATAGCCATTTTGGTTTTTTTGTTGTTGTTGTTTGCTTTTTATTATTTTTTTTTTTTTTTACTAAATTGTCCGATTATGTCATCGAGTCAACACTTCATTATTTTTATGGACACAAGTGCATGTATCGTACTCTATATCAACATACTCCTTTCCTGAACTCAACCACTACATAAAGGGTTTTTGTGTTGGAATTATCTGGCCCCTGGAGTATTTTTAAAACAATTCTGTAGGAGTGGTATCAATAATTTAGTGATGTGTATAGCAACATTCCAGCAGAAATGTGTGCCATTATTTTCAAAAATATTTGGTTTCAAATTTACCATCGATTTATGAAGCTAGGAGGATACAGAATAGGTTCAGCAATATTTGAAGGAAAACAAAACGAGCAAAATCTTTCTGAATCTAGGATTTCTCGGACACAAGAATGGGTTGATTAATGTGGTGTAAACGGTTTGTTTTTAATTAATTCACAGCAACTCTCTGTGTGTGGTTTGTGTAATTCTGGTTAAGTCTCGAAGAAGTAATAAAAACTGTATCTGTTGTACAAGTTAAGACATGATGCAGTGATTTATTGACATGATGCTAGACTTTATTTATCGTAAAGTTGGCTAGAACTTGTGTAGGAAAAAAAAAGCTTTAGAAAACTGGTTACCATTTATTTTCTGCAAACTGGCAGTTGCCATTAAAAATTCATGTTCACCAGGTTTTGGTATATCTTGCATGTCACATACAAATTTTTTAAATGGTATGATGAGATTAAGAACTAAGCCTACATGACAATATCTCAGTGATTGGGCTTCTTTTTCTTTTTAGTGTTTTTTTCAAACTTTTTTTGTGCGTAAACTTTTACACGTGACTAGATTCAAAGTTTTGTATTAAAGCTCATATTTCTATAAGTTGAACACTTCCCAACTTGTGCATATTTTAACATGTCTGCTTTCACTGGGTTGTGCAGACATATTTTTTTAAAATTTTGATTCCATCATTGTTTTGAAACATTACTTTAAAAAGACCAATTAAAAGAATTCTTATTTGAATAATAAAATCTGACACAGTAGTATTTCATACAATACATTCTCGGATGAACATATTAAAACATATGACCATAGAAGATTGGTGCACATTAGTATTACGAATTTTTGTTAGGTGATTTATCTACACAGTTCCATAAACAGTCTTGCAGACTTTATTTTGGTAATGATGGAACTTCACATTGTACAAAAAATTCCTTTAGAAAAATAAGCTAATGTTCTCTATGCAAGTTTATCACAAAAACGGTGCATTTCGATTTTCAGTATTTTGAATGGGTAAAGTTTGTAAAAAAAAAATTTTAAAACCAAAACTCCCCACATCCAGACAAACAAAAAACTCGGTATTGCATATAATTATGTTGCATATATATATATATATATATTATATATATATATATATATATATATATATATATATATATATATATACTAAACAAGATTGGATCTGTGAAACAAAAATCCCAAAATCGTTTTAAGCTCAAGTTGAAACAAAAGCATAATAGATCGAAATAAGTGTTTGTTTATTTAATGGATTTTTAAGAGTATATGTCATAGATATTTGGCTTTATACTTTTTTTTGCAAATGATATAGTTCACAATGAGACTTTTGTGGTAAAAAAGATATTGCCTTTTGGAGAAAAGTTAAATGGCTTTTCAAGAACTTTCTCAAATTGTTCTTAAAAGACCTTAACCCCCTCCCCCCTCCCTGCTGCACGTGTGATAATTTAGTTAAAAGAGTAGCTGGTCAATACCTATTGGAAATGTGCTTAAGGTTTATTTTTAAGGAGAGAAAGTGTACACAATACCACAGAAGATGGACGTCAAAATTAGACAAATCAGTCCTTCCTTTTAAAAATCAAAAAAGAGAGAACATTTATGTCAATGTCTCCTGAAACTCATGCTCATGGCTCTTACGCTACATGACAATGCTTTTTTTAAATTTGTTTTAATTTTTTTCAGTCATTGGAAACTAGGTAAAAATGTTCCATAACCTAAAGATACTTTAGGAAGTTGGGAAGTGAAGTGTCGGATACCTCAAAGAATTAGAAAATAGGCAATCAAATAGGGCTTTTATTCTGCCTGAAGTAAACAGACTTGCTTCAAAATCCTAAACAAAACAAAACTTGGGAAATATCCTAGTCATCGGGATTATTCATTGCTGTTGTGGAATCTGTGCTTTCCCCATCTCTAACATATCGGGGGATGTCAGAATTTATTTATGGGTAGAATTGGCAACACGTTTTCCAGAGTGGTATCAAGTACATTAGACAGATTTCATGGTAGTTGTAGGGTTTGTTTGTTTTTTAGAATTTATTTCCCACCACTAGTGATGTTTAGTTCTAAGTGGTGTGTGTGTGTGTGTGTGCGTGTGCGTGTGCGTGTGTGTTGTGGGGAGGAGACATCAGGTTGGAAAGAGGGAAGGGAGGGAAAGGGGTGTTCAGTAGGGGTTTGGAATCACATTTAGAGCAGTGGCGACACAAAAAGAGGGCTGGCTGGTAGACTTTTTTCTTAGGTGTTTTGTTTGGGGGGGTTAGGGGGAGGGGTGCGGGCTCAAATTTCTAATGGATTGAAAAATGCCTCGGGCCTGAAATATTTTGCAGCTAAAAGATAATTTTTTTAACAGGAAGCCCAGTGCGTAGCCTTGGCTTTTGATAGAACTGATGATTCCAATGTAAAGCTTTCTGCTGTTGCGAGCTACAGGCCATTTATTTCCTTATTATCTTAACTTTATTTCAAGAAAATTTGAATAAGTGCTCAGGTGCCTTTCTTTTACATCCAGTCCCTTTACGTGTGCATGTGGTTATCCGTTCAGACCGGCACACCATGGCCTACTGGTCTGAGACAGGGTCCGGGTTTAAATGTGTGCGTAACATTGTGTCTTTAGCTACATACCAGTTGTCGACCTGCTATTGTGTCCACATGAATTCTAACAGACAGACCATCTGATAGACAACCCTTGCCTGCTATTAACTTTTATCACTAACAATAACAATAACCTCAACACTAACCCTGGCCCCACATGTGGACACAAAAGGCAGGTGGATGATGGTATATGCTGACACAGTGGATAACCATTTTTCTTTGGGGTTAGGGGGAGGAGGGGCGCGAGAATGTTTGGAAAAATAATGCTGCAAAGGGGGAGGGGTGCAAGTGTTGCAATGTTCTGGTATAGAGTGATGGGGAAAGAGGTGTAAAGACTGAGGATGGGGATAGGGGACAGGCAAACTTCTGATTAGCTTCGGGGGTGGACGGAGGTGGAGAGCCTTTTAGAATAAAGTGTACCTAAAAACAGAAGTTGGAGGGTGTTGAGCTTAGAATGCATTATCAAATAGTCATTTGAAGGGTGTGCATTTTAGAAGTTTTATCTAAAAACAGAAGTAGGTGGCGCTGGTTTGGGAATGTATTGATGAATAATCATTGGAGGGAAGGTTCTGGGGAACTGATAATGCATTATAGAAATAGGGCTGTGTTCATAAACAGGGGTAGATGGTCTGTTCAGGTGTGTGTGTGTGTGTGTGTGTGTGTGTGTGTGTGTGTGTGTGTGTGTGTGTGTGTGTGTGTGTGTGTGTGTGTGTGTGTGTGTGTTTGATAGGGTTTGAGTGACAGGGTTATCTAGGGAATAGTCTACTTCAGGTATTTATCATTACCAGTGTATGCTACATTGTGCAGCCTACCCAAAAGTTGCACACCCTTGTGTGTGTGTGTGTGTGGTTTTATATTTTGGGGGTGGTGGTAAATGGAGAATACGTTACCTAAATAATACGAAGTCAAAATTTTGTATGTCTGGGTAGTTTAAAGAAACGGCTTGATTTACTCCTGTAATCAACACTGATTTTTTTTTAAAACCGCCATTGCTTTTGTAAAGTCCGGAGGTGTGGGAAGTATTGAAATGTCATATCAAGAAAGAAATTGCAGTATTTTGATCTGTAAAAAAAAAGTCGGCAGAGATCTTAAATCTTGAGTTAATTAATTTTTCCTTTTATTGGGGTATGGTGTAACTCAGTGATCAGAACACTCACTTTACCCAAGCTAAGGTTAAGCAGCATTGAGCATGGTTACCAAGCAGATGAGTAACCGTTTGTGCATCTTGGATTCAATAGTAACCCAGCCGTAAATGGGTATATAACCGTTTTAGGGACAGGATAGATGAAGCAGTGAGGGAGAGGAGATGGGAAATGCCCTCAATATGCTGGCCCTTAGAGAAGCTGGGGTCTCTGTTACCTCCCTTCCAAACGACCACATATGTTATGGAAACACTTTTGCCTTTTCCTTTTATTCTACAAAATATGGTATGATAATTGTTTGCCTTTAATATTACACGTAGACCTTTATGATTACAGGTATGTTATTGTGTCCTGTTCCCTGGTTTCCTTGTCTGTTGCTTTGCTGTAGCTAAGGGACATGCTCGTTACCCAGGTCATAGCACTCCCAGCCCATTGATAGACTACTCCATCTGCATCTCTCCCAGCAGTATTTGATTTCCATTTGTCAGCACAAATGTATTGATCACAGCCTTTTTTGTTTTGTTTTTGTTCAATCTGAAAAGGAAATAAAATGGAGAGAAAAAGTTCAGAAGCCCAATGTAATTTTTTTTTAAAGGGAAACACATGGAAAAAGCTGAAACAAATAAAAAGAAAAACTATAAAACAGGCAAGAGTTGAGGTCCCACAAAAAATGGTGGTGTTGGCAAGACTAAAATGCCTGATTTCAGATCAATCTGCGCTAATTGCTGCATGATTTTTTGTTGGCTCTCTTGGATTTGTCCGACCTTTCTACTGTATCTGTTCTGTACATGATCGTTTTGCTGCGAGTATGAAACTTCACTTTATTTATTTATTTACTTACTTATTTATTTATTTATTTATTTATTTATTTATTTATTTATTTATTCATTTATTTATTTATTTATTGCCACTTTGTCACTTTATCTAGACAGGCGCGTTATCTCTAGACCACCAACCGCTGTGTATATTAAACGTGGATATTCCAAAATGCCAGTGTGCCAAATGTTATGAAGTAATGCATTCTAGCAGATCACTGATAATGCAGTGTGATACAGGTTTGGGTTTTTGTTGTTGCTGTTCAGCCCTTCTTGCTAACGTTTGTGCTCTTCATAAAACCTGGTAGTGTGAAACTAAAAAAATGGGCATGTGTTGTTTGTTTTAGTGGCTGTTCGTAAAACTGTAAACGGGGAATCTACGAAACACTTAGCTTTGTGAATGTTTGGGGGGTTTGTGTGCTTCAAACTTTGATAAAGAAAACGCATTTCAGCACGAAATGCTAGTGGACATTCAGTCTTATATCTAAAGTATTTTTTCTTTCAATTCATATCCTTTTCCATCGTACGTTTTTACTTTTTGTATAGAATCATTAACTATAGTGTACTGGGACTTGGCTATGAAAAGCCGATGTTCCTTTCATTCTTGCTTTTTTGATTGCTCAATTTGAAGTACTGAGCACAAAGGGAAGTAATCTATAGCTGATGCCCTTTTTCCTTTTCATTAAAACTTATAGAATGTGGGTATTGTCAATGGCAGTGTAACCACTCCACTTGTAAAACATCCCAACATAGCCCGACATTAATAGTTTTTGTAGTAACTTTATGATTTTGCTCCTGAAGCATTTGCCTGTATTGGGCTTATCTGTTCCCCAGCTGTAAGGGACACTAGTTAGTTGTGTGGTTTCTCTTCCACCATTAGCTCGCTTTTCACATTTTTCCAGCATAAACAAGCATAGTAACACTAAATATGAACCAGTTAAACTCTTTTCTTCCACTCAAAACATTGCCCTTTCTTGAATAAGTTACGCGGTGCTTTTTCGTGTATATTTTTTCTAGGAATTGTGTTTTTGGGTAGTTCCTGTTTCAATATTTGTTTTGGTTTCTTTTTTTTGTCTTTACCTGGGCAGTTGTGTAATTGGTTTAGTTGCATGTAACCATTCCAAGTATTGCCCATAATGGTCGCCTTCAGATGAAGGATAGTGAATGTGTGTAGCTTGTTGCCTGTATCGTGTCTTATAAACAACCTGAAGGTCGTGGTTTAGCCATTTTTAAAACTATCCTTTTTGTTTGAAAATCGTAGTAGTTTTGAATGATATATGACAGACTTCTTCAAATTATGCATTTAATATCTTCCACTTTGTTTGCTACCCCCCTTCCCCTATTTGTTACTTAAGGTCAAAATTGTCATGTGCATTATTACTTGGGGGATCTGTGCTTTCTGGCTGAAAGCATAACACAGCTTGAGTTTAGCTTTTTGTCACTTATGTGTTTAAAAAGCGTATTGGATTAATGTGGTCTGAACTATTTCAAAAGATGCTGTAAAAATTCAAAAGTCAGTTGGTCGGTCATTGTCACTGCTGGTCAGAGCATTGGGAAAAGCCTACCTTCCCCTTCAGCCAAAAAAGGCTGGAGTTAGGGTTGGGTAGCCGGCTCGCAGCTGAAATATTATAACAAAAAAAAAAACTTTAGGACAACTTGCCATGACTCCAAAATGCTCTTTATTTTCAATGTATGTTCCCATAACTGAAAAGAAATAGTTATTGCTCTAGAAAAAAAAATTGTCATAGTGGATGGAATGTATTACAAAAATGACCATAATTATAAAGTAACTTGACAAAGGTCCTTGTTAAAAGTTTCATGCATGAATGACTGTAGAGTATGTAAACGAGATCTCAGATGCGCATACACCTTTTCTCTGTACTTCTCTCCCTTTCTCTCTGTCTGAAACTGAATGGGGTGACAGCCCTGATATGGCTTTTGTGGTCATTCTGGCTATTAACAAAATTATTATGATTAGCATCATTGATCTCTGTAAATCTGAGTGACAGATTTAGAGTGACGGGGCTACTAAAAGGCATGACACTTTTTCTTTATCTGATGTAATAAGAAAATTAACTTTGGAAGATTCAGAGTGAAGAGGTTTAGTGAAAGGCAGAACTTTTGTTTTTATTTGATGTGGGACATGAAAATCGGTGTTGGAAGATTTACTGTAACTAGGTTTCTTAACAGGCAGAATTTCTTTTATATTAGATGTGCATAGCTTGCTAGAAAATGTTTTATTGATTTAATTTGATTTGATTTAGGTTATATGGTTACACAAAAGTCGATAGAAATTGATGGTGTGTGTGTGTGTGTGTGTGTGTGTGTGTGTGTGTGTGTGTGTGTGTGTGTGTGTGTGTGTGTGTGTGTATATGTAAACATTTCCTTTGTGAATTACCGGATGCTTGAGTTTTACACCTTGTTGTTGATTATTGAACTTGAAAGAGTGCTTGTTATCACCTGGAACATATAATGACAGTGTCATCATTGTAGGTTAAAAGAAATCCAACCCAAAACAGACAGTAAACAAGATACTGCCTCCCCCCCTCACAATTAATACCTTTTTAAGATTTAGGCAGATCAAACGAAAAAATCTGTCCTTTTACGTATTTATTATTTTTAACATAATGCATATAGCATGAGGAAAAGAATTTTGGCTTAGTCCGTACACTGGTCATGTTTTATATCATTTTTTTCTTTATCATTTTTTATATCTTTTTGTATGGTGGTGGTTTTAGCTTCTTTTTTTTTTACTTCTTGAAGAGTGCACTGAAAACCAAGAAAGTCATGTAATTCAGCATATTTTATATTTCATATTCAACGGTAATGAATAAGCACTTGTGTACTTTTTTTTTGTTAAATCCTGTGCTCGCACTTATTAGGGATTGTATGCATCATGGTACATAGTCAATGTATATAGGTGTATATATACATGCACATGTACTCATAAAATGTCTTATTTTGGCTGTATTGACCTTTTTAATTTTTTTGCAAATTCGTCTTTATAGCCAATGGATTTAAAACATTGCATTTGTTGGTGTGTGTGTGTGTGTGTGGATGGTTGTGTGTGTGTGTGTGTGTGTGTGTGTGTGTGTGTGTGTGTGTGTGTGTGTGTGTGTGTGTGTGTGTGTGTGTGTGTGCATGTATATGTGCGTGTGCGAGTGCGTGCGTACATGCGTAAATAATAGTGGTTATATGTCTTCTAGTCAATGGTTTTTATAGCACTGTATCCATACATTGTGTGTGTGTGCGTTTGTGTGTGTGAAAGATTCTCACTCTCTCTCTCTCTCTCTCTCTCTCTCTCTCTCTCTCTCTCTCTCTCTCTCTCTCTCTCTCTCTCTCTCTCT
>CM060336.1:41045510-41048010 GCA_030674155.1 Stramonita haemastoma
GGACACAAGGTCTTTGATCAGTAATGAGCTAAGTTCATAGGAGGAAGAAGACGAAAAAGAGGAGGATGCCAAAAAGAATTGCGAAGAAGAATTACGAAGAAGAATTGCGAAGAAGAATTGCAAAGAAGAAGAATTGCGAAGAAGAATTGCGAAGAAGAAGAATTGCGAAGAAGAAGAATTGCGAAGAAGAAGAATTGCGAAGAAGAAGAATTGCGAAGAAGAAGAAGAAGAAGAAGAAGAAGAAGAAGAAGAAGAATTGCGAAGAAGAAGAAGAAGAAGAAGAAGAAGAAGAAGAAGAAGAAGAAGAAGAAGAAGAAGAAGAAGAAGAAGAAGAAGAAGAAGAAGAAGAAGAAGAATTGTGAAGAAGAAGAAGAAGAAGAAGAAGAAGAAGAAGAAGAAGAAGAAGAAGAAGAAGAAGAAGAAGAAGAAGAAGAAGAAGAAGAAGAATTGTGAAGAAGAATTGTGAAGAAGAATTGCGAAGAATTGCAGAGGAGAAGAATTGCAAAGAAGAATTGCGAAAAATAATTGCGAAGAAGAAGAATTGCGAAGGAGAAGAATTGCGAAGAAGAATTGCGAAGAAGAAGAATTGTGAAGAAGAAGAACAAGAACAAGAAGAAGAACAAGAAGCAAGAAGAATCAAAAAGGTTTTGAAATTGAAGTTCGTGATGTTATCTAGTAATATTTTATACTTGGAATTCAATTTGTTCCTGGATATTATTTTTTATTCTGAAGTACAGGGCATATTAAATTTTGGTCGGTGGAACAGCACATATAATAGCTGGATATGAATACAATATGTCTAGTGCTGCAATATAAAAGAAATAATTGTTTCTTTTGTATTGTTGCGTTCGTTTGTCCATTTCCCCGTATTCTAATGTCTATATTTCTCTTTCTCTTTCTTTGCTTCTTCTGTCTCCTTCTTCTCTGTCTGTCTCTCGTTTCTGTCTGTCTATCTGCCTGTCTGTCTCTGTTTCTGTCTGTCTATCTGACTGTCTGTCTCTCTCTTTCTCTCTGTCTATGTCTCTGTCTCTCTTATCTCTGTGACTCTCTGCTCTCTGTCTCTTCTCTCTCTCTGCTCTCTCATCTCTCTCTCTCTGTCTCTCTTCTCTCTCTCTCTGTCTCTCTTCTCTGTCTCTGTCCTCTCTTCTGTTGTCTGTCTTGTCTCTCTCTCTCTCTGTCTCTGTCTATCTCTTCTCTGTCTCTCTGTCCTTCTCTGTCTCTGTCCTCTCTGTCTCTTCTCTCTTCTCTCTCTCTCTTCTCCTCTCTCTCTCTCCTCTCTCTCCTCTCTCTCTCTCTTCTCTCTCTTCTCTCATGGCGACATGTTTGTAATATATCAAGTAACTCATTATGTTGCTGTCCCGCTTCTATATTGCGTTGGTCAGTGAAGAGGAAGGAAGAGAAAGAAGGAAAGAAAGAAAGAAAGAAAGAAAGAAAGAAAGAAAGAAAGAAAGAAAGAAAGAAAGAAAGAAAGAAAGAAAGAAAAGAGGGAAGGAAGAGAAAGGAAAAGAAGGAAGGAAGGAAGAAGGAAGAAGAAGGAAAGAAGGAAGAAGAAAGAAGAAGAGAAAGAGGAAGGAAGAAGAAGGGAAAAAGGAAGAGGAAGAAAGAAAGAAAGGAAAAGAGAAGAAAGAAAGAAGAAAGAGAAGAGAAAGGAAAGGGAGGGAATGAAGAAAGGAAAGAAGAAGAAGAAGGAAGAAGGAAAAAGAAGGAAGGAAGAAAAAGAAAGAAGAAAGGAAAGGAAAGGAAGAAGAAGAAGAAAGAAAGAAAGAAAGAAAGAAAGAAAAGAAAGAAGAAGAAAGAGAAGAAGAAGAAAGAAAGAATAAAGAAAAAAGAAAGAACAAAAGAAAGAAACAAAGAAAAAAAAAAAGACGCTAAAGGGTTGCTGTAATACACTCCGGAAAAACGCGTCCACCACAAAAACAGATATTTTCTAATTTGATTTTCTGTTCTGCGTAAACGCTTTCCTACAAAAAGCTCGCCTACAATTTTTGTCAGGATTTTTCTGTTACATGGTAGTTTTTCTACAATGTTTTCTGCATACACAATGCTACAAGGATTCTCTATTTATCGTTCTTATACATGTATGAATTAGCACGAGACTACCACAAAGAGTCCTAAAGAATCCGGACGGGCGAATAATATAAAAAGGCACAAAGAAAGCTGGATTTCACTTCCTAGACAAGTGCGTTTACCTCTTGACCATTCATCCGCATGTAAGTTCTAATCATTGTCTTTAAACACTCCCCGGCCCCTCCCCCCCCCCTCCCCCCCTCCCCCCCCCCCCCCCCCCCCCCCCGTCCCCCCCCCCCCCCAACTCCCTCCTCCCCATCCCCATCCCCACCCCACCCCCAACCAATTCTAAGCATGTAAACCTTAAACAAGGTTTATGAGACAGGCGAACCAGAAGGAGGGAATAAGAACTGAGGAGCAAGGCCATTCCACTTCCCTGTCTGCTACTTTACCCCCCACCCCACCCCCTCCCTCCCCTCTTCTCCTCTCCTCA
>CM060336.1:41050510-41065510 GCA_030674155.1 Stramonita haemastoma
AAAGAAAGAGAGAAAGTAAGAAAAGAGAAAAAGAAAAAAAAAAGAGAGAGAAGACTAGAGAGAAAAAACAAAGAAAGAATCAATAAAACGAAAGAAAAAGAAAATACAAAAAAGGCAGACAAGAAAGAAGAAAGGGAGAACAAACAAACGTACAAAAGAATATATAAAAAAGGAATGAAAGAAAGACAGGGGAAAGAGAGAATCAAAAAAAAATAAAAAAAAAAAAAAAAGAAAAAAGGAATCAAAGAAAGAAAGGCGAAAAAAGGAAACCAAGAAAGAAAGAAAAACATGAAAGAGAGAAAACAAAGAGACAAAGAAAAATAGACAAAGAAAAAGAGAGACAGACAGAAAGAAAGAACGACAAAGAAAAGAAATGACTCAAGCAGGGAGAGAAAGAGCGGGGGAGGCAGCACTAGACATGGAGGACAGGGAGTTCTTTTTGTTTTTCTCTATTCTTTTTTCGAGGTACATGTAGCACTCATTTTTCTTTCATATATATATATATATATTATTATATATTATATATATATATATATAATATATTATATCTATATCTATATCTATATCTATACTCTATATCTATCTATATCTATCTATATTATTATCTTATCTATATATATATATATATATATCTATCTATATATATATATATATATATATATATATATATATCTCCAGTCCCCATGTGCATGCGGTTTTGTCATGTTTGTCATCTGTCCCCACCGGCACACAATGGCCTATTCTTTCGGAAAGCGGAACAGGTTTTCACGTGTGTGTAATATATTGTGCGTGTGTTTGCACACAGGGAGCCTCAGTTTATAGTCTCATTAGAAGGACTTTGGATGGAGAGCGGGGGGGGGGGGGGGGGGGGCGGTAGGGGTCGGCACCTATGTCAATTCAAGGTGTAAACCAAAAAAAAACCCACATCGAACGGGATTTGAACCTGGGCACAATGTTCTAACCACTAGGCTACCCCGTCCTCATTTACGTTTTTGAATGGGTGTTGCCCACAGGGCCTGGTTTATTGACTCATCTGAAAGACTAGCACCCAGACCGCCACTCAAGTGTTTTAGTGGTACCGTGTGGGGTCCTTTCACATTTGTTTGTTTTATTTCTTTCTTTTCTGTCTTTTCCTTTTTTTTTTCTTTCTGTCCTTCCTTTCTTTTCTTTCCTTTTCATTCTTTCCTTCCTTCTTTCTTGTCTGTCTGTCTGTCTTTTCTGTCTCTTGTCTCTGTCTCTTCTACTTCTCTATCTATCTATCTAATCTATCTATCTATCTATCTATCTATCTATCTATCTATCTATCTATCTATCTTTTCTTTCTGTCTTTTCTGTCTTTTCTTCTGTCCTTTTTTCTTTCTTTCTATCTGTTTTTCACTTTCTTTCTTTCTTTTTCTTTCTTTTCTTTCTTTCTTCCTTCCTTTCTTTCTTTCTTCTTTCTTTCTTTCTTTCTTCCCTTTCTTTCTTTCTTTCTTTCTTTTTTTTCTATCTCTCTCTTTTATGGAAGTTGGAAAAGTCCTGACCCCCAGTCAGCCAGCCACATGACCAACACACCACGTGCTCCTAATTTCACAGTTACAGCTAATGGTACTAGAATTGTATACAGAGAAGGGAATTGATACGGGTCCGAAATATGGGAAGGTTAAGGGTGTGTCCTCTGATTCTCAGCATATATCACACCAACTGCTGAATTCATATACTCCAATACACAGTAGGGCCGTTACTAGCAGTCTCTGTGTACCTAGCTATGATTCTCAGCTATATATCACATCAACTGCTGAATTCATGTAATTACAGTACACAGTAAGGCGTTACTATATTCTCCTGTTATCCTATGATTCTCAGCATTATATCACATCAACTGCTGAATTCATATAAACAGTACACAGTAGGGCCGCTACTACATCTTTTTGGTATAGCCTTGATTCTCAGCAATATATCGACATCAACTGCTGAATTATATAACATCAGTACACAGTAGGGCGCTACTATATGTGTTCCTTATGCCACGACAATACTCCTCCTGCTTGATCATTTGTTTATTATGAAAATTAAATATCTACATCACTTCGTGGTGAATAGCAATTTAAACAACGGCACAAACACTGACACATACAAACATACACGGCGCGCACTGAACACAGCGACATACCACCACACTTTGAATCACTTTATATTAATGCGCGCAAGTACACAATCTACATCACACACATGCACAGGACGTGACACACATCGGGAAACACACATCACACGCAGCACACATCGTCACGCGCGCACGCACACAAGCACATACATTGGTGGTGTGTGTTTGTGAAGAGAGAGAGAGATAGAGCAGAGGGCACACACACACACACACAACCACACATGCACACACCACCACACAGCAACACACGCAAGCACCACCACACAAAGCAAACATGAGGATGTAGAGAGAGAGAGAGAGAGAGAGAGAGAGAGAGAGAGAGAGAGAGAGAGAGAGAGAGAGAGAGAGAGAGAGAGAGAGAGAGAGAGAGAGAGAACAAAAAGAACACCAAAACATAAAAAAGAAGCCAGCTGACAGCCACTTTAATAATCCAGACAATGCAGGATCTGTTCTCCGCTCGTGCAACGCGGAATGCTAAGAGAGAGAGAGAGAGAAAGACTGTCGCGTCTAGTTCCAGACCCAGTGCGGCACAGGCGACACAGCACACAGCAGTCCACAGCAGCCAGCGCGACTTCTGCCTCTCGCCTGCTGGCCAGTCCCCTGCCACATAACGCATGCTAGTCCACTGCCACATAGGGCGTAGCCACCGCTGTCACATGGCGCATTCGCTTGCGCTGTCCACTGTCACATAAAGTTGTGTGTCATGTGCGTGTGTGTGAGAGAGGTAGGAGAGAATGGGAGTCTTCAGAAACTAGTGACAAAATCCTGCAAATTTCACTCTAGTCTAGTCTCTCTCTCCTACTGCTTGTGACTAGTTTGATGTTAGGCCTTATTTGTGAAGTTTGGTTTTGGGGGTTGTTTGTTTCGTTGTTGGTTTTTTTTGTCCAAAAAGAAAATAAGAATGTTTTGCGACATGTTTTGCTTTAAGTGTTGGTGATTTTTCGAGATAGAGAGAAGATTGATTTGAAAGTTTTTAGGGTTTAGGGTTAATAATAAAGATAAAAAAGTTAGATAATTGCGCCAGATTTGTTCATTGAATAAGTGAGGGTTGTCTTATAGGGTTGATGGTTGTTGTTACTGTGGGTGTTTGGCTGCTAAAGTTTGTCTTAAACGTCGAAGCTTAGACTAAGCTATCTTGAAGTCTTGTTTAGTAGACCTATGTCTTATTTTGTTTTAAATATAAAAGGTGGAAACAAAATCATCTAGAAAGTTTCAGCTAACTTTGAGACATTTGTAACTCTCCGGTTTTACTTTATTGTTTCAGTGAACTTCTGGGCAGAATTGCACATGACAAACAAACATAATTATTGCACAGTCGTGAGTCCAGAATAGTTTTATGAAGAGAGAATTATTGTTGCACATATTAAAAATGGTATGTAAAACGATTTTTCAGAGTTGGTCTGGATATATTTTATAGCTGACAAAATCATCAGAGTGTACAGATTTTTTTTTAACAAACATTAAGCGTCAGTAAAGAAATCAATCGGCAAGGCCGTCTTTTTGGCTAGTAGCTTAGAAAGAGTACTTAAGAAACTGTCAAAGTCTTTTTATCCTGAAAACGTTGACGAAGAGAATTACTTTTAGAGGCTTTTGTGCAGCAGATAAAACAGTATAAAAACTAGTTCAAGAATACATTGCTACCATTTGTTTTTGAAACAAATTAGAAAAGAAGTTTTACAAAAAGTAAAACAAAAAAATATTAAAAAGCTAAATTTCTGTATTTTATCGCCTCTGCCTTAATTAAATTCACACAACTCGGTTGGTCGTTTGGCAGCCAAGTCAGGAGCGTCACATTGACACGGATTTGTGACACTTGTCATCAGTGTCTCGTGACAACTGATTCGTGACAGCGCCCCCAGTGACAGGCAGGCTTTGTGGCAGTGCTGCTGCTGAGATAGCTGACGTGACATCTCGCTTTTCACTCTGCTTACAAGCCCTTGACAGGCCACTGTAAACCTCGGCTTTGTTGTAAAGTATACCCCCAGACATCTAATCACAATAAAAACTGGCCAGAGTATTCCATTAAGTCTCATCTTTCTCTCACTCCCAGAAATCCATCAAGTGACTGATTCAATATTGATTTGATTGTTGTTGGGGGTTTTTCTTTTAGGACGCATTATCAACACTTTGTGATAACTTTCTCTGTGTTGAAAAGTATATCCCGAAATATATATTCACTTAAAAATTAAATGTTTACAACCAGCCCACAGGCTCTGTTAAAAGTCTTGTCTTTCTCGTACTGCCAGATATTCATCAGTGATTGATTCAGCTTTGGTGGTGTCTTTTTTTCTTTAAAAAAAAAACCACATCATTCACACTTTGTGACAACATTATCGGTGACTGACAATCTTCTGAGACGGCAACCTTGGGAACTTGCAGTGAGAAAGCAAAAGTCGATCTGTTGATCATCAGACCTGCGACTTAGTTTTCGTCATTGTTGAAGTATCTTGACATCAATTTCTCCCTTGCTTTTTACTAAAAAAAACAAAAAACAATAATCACCCTTGATTAGACTTCCCTCCCTTGCTGTCTTGCAACTGACGTCATAGTCTGGACATGTATGATTGACAATCCTAATTTACTGCAGGTGCTGGGTTGGAGAAAAAAAAACACCAATAAAAAAAAAAAATAAAAAAAAAAAGAATTTACATTGAAAAAAATACACAAGACGAAAAGTAAATCACCCACAAGCGTTTATATAAATTAAAAAAAAAAACTTTTTAGGCTAAGTAACTCTTGACGTAAGCTCACAAATTTGTTTGTTTATATAAAAAAAAGACACACATACGTACACAAATAGAAAGATAAAAAGACCAGAGTCTACATTTAGGTCACTTGCTTCTTGCAATAAAACAACACAACAACAACAACAACAATAACAAGACAGAAAGAAAACGAAGAAAGTCAAACAACTTTTTTATCCTGAAAAACAAAATTGTTTCCCTTATCGTCAAAAACAAGATTGTGGGAGCCCAGGGGTTGTTGACTTGCAGTCAAGGACACAGTGAAAGAGCCACGGACACGTCCACTATGCTGACCACTCTTCTGCTACTGGCCCTGTTTTGTACAGGTGAGGTCGTGTTGGGTTTGTTTTGTTTTGTTGTTATTGTTTGGTTATTAAATAATAAGCAAATAAAGCATATAAATATATAATGACGCTCCACCACATAATGAGACGAGTGCACATGAGGTCAATTTTTATTTATTGACATGTTATTAATGTGCAATTAAGTGGCTATCAAATACAAAAAACAGATTGAAAATCGGACAATTCTGTGCAACATTATTACAAATTGAAATGATAGACTGCAAGGATGTGACAAAATGAGAAACGGGCAAGTTTATTTTAGTAACAGGTTGTCAGAATGAGTGCTTTGGTATTTTCAAAACACATTTAAAAGCAAAAGGAATAAAAATGATACCTTGATATTTCATTATAAGATAAATAAACAGATCTAGTTTAATAATCAATCAAAATCACAAAATTGACAACTTGACCCCCACCTGCCTTTATTAATTATTCTCTTAATATCGAGGATAACAGAATAAGCAATAGTTGCTTTTTTTTTCATCGGTCCGTTGTGTTATGCGGTTTTTTTTGTAAATCTTGTCATTTTGGTTCCACGTGCACACGATGGCCTACTCTTACGAAAGGCTCTACTCTTTAAAGGCTCCTAGCGCAAAATTGGGTAATGTGCTAAGCGACTCATTTCGTGGTGGAGCGCCACAAAATTTATTTATTATTTAATTTTTGTTGGGTTGGTTGGTTGGTTTGTTTGTTGGTGGGTTGGTTGGTGGGTGGTGGGTTTGTTTGGTTGGTGAGTGGGCTGGTTGGATGGTTGGTTGGTTGACAGGTGGGTTGGTTGGTGGTTGGCTGCTTGGCTGGTTGGTTCGTTGGTTGGTGAGTTGTTTTATTTTTGTTTGTTGATTTTGTGCATGGGTTGGTTTTTTGGAAGGGGGGTGCTTTGTTGGTATGTTGGTTGGTTGGTTGGTTGGTTGGTTGGTTGGTTGGTTGGTTGGTTGGTTGGTTATTTTTTCTTTCTTGGTGATTTGTACTTTCATTATTGGGTTTTGTTGTGGTGGTGGTGGTGGTGATGCTTTCTCCTTCTTATCTTTGTTGTTGTTGTTGTGTTGTTGTGTTGTTGTTGTTGTTGTTTGTTCTTCTTCTTCTTCTTCTTCTTCTTCTTCTTCTTCTTCTTCTTCTTCTTCTTCTTTCTCTTCTCTTCTTCTTTGCATTCTTCTTTCTTCTTCTTCTTCTTCTTCTTCTTTCTGCATTTCTTCTCTTCTTCTTTCTGCTTCTTTCTTCCATTCTTCTTCGCATTTCATTCTTCTTTCTTCTTTTTCTACTCTCCCATTCCTCCCTCTCTCCTTTCTCTCTCTCCCCTCCCCCTTCTCCCCCCCCCCCCCCCCCCCCCCCCCCCCCCCCCCCCCCCCCCCCCCCCCCCCCCTCCCCCTCCTCCCTCCTCTCCTCTCTCTCTCTCTCTCTCTCTCTCCTCCTCTCTCTCTCTCTCTCTCTCTCTCTCTCTCTCTTTCTCTTCTCTCTCTCTCTCTCACCCCTTTTCACATGTTTTCTCTCTGAACCTTTACATTTTTTTTTTTGCTGGGCGACGTTTGATTGCAGTCAGAATGTTGTTGTCTTCACTCTAGCATCGTGTTAGGTTTCTTGCTCTTGTTTGCTTCTTTCTTTCTGTCTGTCTGTCTGTCTTTCTCTGTCTCTGTCTCTCTGTCTCTTTCTCTGTCTCTCTGTCTCTTTCTCTGTCTCTGTCTCTGTCTCTCTGTCTCTCTGTCTCTGTCTTTTGTCTCTGTTCTCTGTCCCCTGTCTCTGTCTCTGTCTCGTCTGTCTCTGTCTGTCTCGTCTGTCTCTGTCTTCTGTCTCTGTGTCTCTTCTCTCTCTGTCTCTCTCTTCTGTCTGTCTGTCTGTCTGTCTGTCTGTCTCTCTCTCTCTCTCTCTCTCTCTCTCTCTCTCCTCTCGTCTCCTCTCTCTCTCTCTCTCTCTCTCTCTCTCTCTCTCTCTCTCTCTCTCTCTCCTCTCTCTCTCTCTCTCTCTTTCTCTTGTCAATTTGTTTCTTCGTTAATCTGGGGGGGGGGGGGGGTTCTACTTCTTCTCTATGCGTGCTGGTTGGTTCAATGGTTGGTATGTGCTGACACTGGTTTTTGTAGTTATGCATATCTATATACGTGTATTATTTTTATTGTATAAGAATGAGCGTGCGTATCAACTGCATAGTTATTGATTGTTGATTTGGTTGTTTGATTGCATTTTTTTTGCACTTGAATGTGTGCAAAAACGTATTACCACGCTGAGTGCATGTGTGAATGACTGGTTAAATCATATTTTTTTAAACTTTCGTTTTTAGAAATGTAGTCATATTTTTCAAGGGAGGGGGGTAATTTATTTAGTTCTATAATGAACATTTTATGTATTTTTATATGCCTACGGTAACTTCATGAGAAGGTGGCGGGGTGGCTAAGACTTTGCCTGCCGATAGGTAACCGTGGGGTTCTGGGTTCGATTCACAGTCGCTTACTTCCCAGTTTGACGAAAAAAATCGAACTGAATGTCAATGTCATTCGGATGACACTAAAATCCAAGGCCTCGTGTGCAAACGCACGCAGAAAATCTTGCGCACGCATTAAAACACGTTCCATTTTTTGAAAGAGTAGGTCATTGTGTGCCAGTAGGAAACGTATGACATCAAAATATAAAAAAAACAGCATGCACACAGGTGTCGTGTTTAGACACCATCCCTGAGGAAAAATCGGAGAGTTGGAGTCCCCAGGGTGGTTCGGGGCTGTATATGGCAATGTTCTGGCGGCTCCTGCGACGGTACTGGAACAATTCGTATCGGCGATTGCCTTTCCGATGGATCATTCTATCGACGTGGAGAGGGGGGAGGGTCTGCTGCATGGGTAACAGCTTGCCCTCCATACTTACTTACCCAGGCTTTGAGCTCTAGAGCCTGGAGTCCAACTCCATAGTCTTCCGAGATTGACAGATAGCTACGTGTTGATTGGCTGAATGAATGCTTGCATATGAGTGCACTCAAATATGTGCAAAAGCGTATTGCCACGTTGAAGTACATGATTATGTATGTATGGCTGGTTAAATGATGCTCATTTTTTTGTTTTAGTTTATGTGTTTATATATTTATTTATTAATTTGCAGGGTTTTTTTTTTAACTTATTCTTTTATATATGTATGCATATATATATATATATTATATATATATATATATTATATATATATATATATATATATATATTGTATGCGCACGATTACTTCATCAACATAATAATTGTGCGAGTTTATAACCTAATTAAAAAAAATGTCTATTTGATAATTCACTTTACATCTTGTTTGCTACTATGTATGTCGGTTTTCCAAAGCCTTTGCCTCATCTAATAGCTCTCTAAAACAATATGTTTCAGTTTAAATTCAAACTCTGTACCTGTCTGTCTCTGTCTGTCTGCATCTGACTGTCTGTCTGTCTGTCTGCATCTGACTGTCTGCATCTGACTGTCTGTCTGTCTGTCTGTCTGTCTGTCTGTCTGTCTGTCTGTCTGTCTGTCTGTCTGTCTGTCTGTCTCTGTCTCTGTCTGTCTGTCTGTCTGTCTTCTTCTCTCTCTCCTCTCTCTCTCTCTCTCTCTCTCTCTCTCTCTCTCTCTCTCTCTCTCTCTCTCTCTCTCTCTCTCTCTCTCTCTCTCTCTCTCTAGATATATATATATATATATATATATCACGCCATCTGCTATGTCTGGGATTCCCTCTTTTCTATCCCTCACTGTTTTGTGCCTTGTTCCTTTTCTGCCTGTCACCTTTTTCTTGTCTGGCTTTTTTTTCCTTTTTGGTCTATTCTCTTGACCTTTTTATCCAGAGGGATATAAAGAACAGATCTCTCGTATGCCGAAATCGAATGTGCTGGGCCAGACTAGTCACGGTTTACAGCAGCGCAACGCATTTTCGGCCATATGACAGATCGTGATATTTGCTGTCTTTACGTTCCATGAAGAAGAAGATATTGTAAAAACGCGATTTTTAAAGATTTATTTTTAAGTCGCAAAACACAAAAAGCTCTTATCAAAATCAATTTTTCAAGATGCAAATATACAGTTGATATTGTTGTATTCCTGTGAAGTTTCGGGGGTAAAATACGCTTGATAAACACTAGAAACAATCAACAACACAAAAACACATTTTGGTTTATAAATGATCTCAAAGTGTATTTTTTAACATAATTTGCATTTTCATTTATGGGCTTATAGCACTTTAAGTCAGGGCAGATTTCCCTGCGTGAAATTAGGGCTGCTTTCCCTGGGGAGAGCGCGTGGCCACAAGTGCAATGCCACCCATCATTTTTTTTTTTTTTGTTTTTTTTTTTGCTTTTTCTTGCCCGCGTGTGTAGACCTTTTTGTTTTCTTGTCAGAATGACTTTTTGTACATCATTTTGCCGAGTGACAACTCAACTGTTGCCGTGGGTTCTTTTAAGTGCACTAAATACATGTTGCACACACTCAAATTATTGTTTCATCGAAAAAAAAAACCTAGCACCCAGACCACCACTCATGGCCTAGTATGTACCTGCGGGGGTGTGGGGGGTGGGGGGGGGGGGTTCAGACACAAACAGAGATCGAAGCCGGACTTTTTTTTTTCTTTCTAAGCAAGTTCGTTACCTCAAGACACTGATGCACACACGAACAGACAGACAGAGGGAACAAGTTAGTAGTATACGGTGAGCTAATCAGATGTCTTTCCTCTTTCCATCAACACAGCAGCAGTCAGATCTGTGACTTTGTGGCTTCGTTTACTGCAGATGGAAACAGGCTACCCCGAGACAATGCTATCAGATGCTGTTGTCTTCAGATCATATCATGGGGGGAGGGGGGGGGGTGTTAGGTAGTTGTCATTATGGTCATTTGTGTCTTTCTTGTTCTTGTTCTTGTTTTTTCTTATTATTTTTGTTCTTCTTATTCTCGTTGTTTTTTTGTTGTTCTTGTTGTTTTTGTTCTTGTTGTTCTTGTTTTGCTCTTGTTCTTCTTGTTGTTCTTGTTCTTGTTCTTTCTTTTTTCTTGTTGTTCTTGTTCTTGTTCTTCTTGTTCTTGTTCTTTTCTTTGTTCTTGTTCTTGTTCTTGCTTCTTCTTTCTTCTTCTTCTTCTTCTTTTCTTCTTCTTCCTTCTTCTTCTTCTTTTCTCTTCTTCTTCTTCTTCATCAAACGCTCACTCAGCAACTATGTGTGTCTGTTATATGAGCGAAAATACGTCACGCTGCCGTCAAACACCTGGCAAGTTAGACCCAGCACATCCGACTACGGCATAAGAGGAATTTGCTACTTTTTAAAAGCCTTTTTGACAAAAGACAGAAGAAAGAACCAAGAAGACAGAAAATAGACAAGGAGGAGGTCTTCACAGGAAAAAAGGAACACGGCAGAAACGAAAAGAGTGAAAGAAAATCGAAAATTTCTGGCACAGAATTTTCAGATGGTGGGATACTATTTCTAGTGACGGGACCCCGGCACCTCCCGGGGGCGAACATTTTTTATGACAGGGTTGTTTTTTTTATTAGTTTCTTTGGAAAGAGCCAAGGTATCAGTAGCGAAAAAATTTTCGAAATGCTTTTCAAAGAAAGATAAACCCATTTATTCATGCAGGGGTTGTCCTTTATTCTATGTGATAGGAGTAGATATGAAATCGATAGAATTTTTTTCAGGACGTCTTTGGTCAACAGGAATTTTAATATATCTTGCACTGACAAGCAAATAGTTACATAAATAGAAAGATAAATAGAAAGATAGATAGATTTATAGGTAGATAGAGAGACAGACAGATAGATACAAACAGACAGCAGGTGCGCAGATAGAAAGACAAACGCGCAGACACACACACAACCACTACACAACACAATAATACACAACACACAAAATACAGCACACAACACACACACACACACACACACACACACAACACACACACAACACACACACACACAACCACACAACACACACACCACACACACACACACACACACACACACACACACACACACACACACACACACACACACACACACACACAACCACACACACACACACACACACACACACACACACACAGCAGAGAGAGAGAGAGAGAGAGAGGAGAGAGAGAGAGAGAGAGAGAGAGAGAGAGAGAGAGAGAGGAGAGAGAGGAGGAGAGAGAGAGGGAGAGGAGAGAGAGAGAGAGAGAGAGAGAAGAAACAAAACAAACAAACAACCTTTTCTTTTCTTTCTTTTTTTTTTTTGGGGGGGGGTGGAGGGGGAGGGAGAGGGCTGCAGCCTGATCTTCTGTGACGTTTCTGTCCTGCTGTTCCCATGCCGCTCACATTACTGTCACCTCCCCAGCTAGGCCTAAATTCGTTATGTCGCATCCCCAGGGTCGGAAGCCCACAGAGAGTCCATCAATGTCAGGCCGCCTTGGGTCCCACCAGCCAGAGGGGCCCTGCACTGCTGCTGGCTGGTCACTTTGGGGTGTTCAGTGGTGCCTGTTCTGAGCTAGCATACGCCTGATTAAAGCCACCTTCTGGTACACCTCCGTCAGTCAGTGTCCACTATGGAATTCGCGCCAGAAGAAAGGTCATTTGTTCAGCGACAACGCCGGCTGTGGCTGGTCAGTCCAATGCTGGAGTGGCAGTCTCTTGTCGCATCTGATGCAGATGTGGCTTGTTGAAGTGGCTGGGGTACCATGCTTGGGCTCTCTTCTTAACCACTACTGACAACAGTAACATAGTTAAGTTGCAGAGCCAGACTGAGGGAGGCGTTCTTCCAGGGTGGTAACCATCCTGCAACGGCCATCTAACCTCCTCCCTTGAACCTCCAACCCCTGATGCTTTGACACAATGCTCACCACAGGCACAGGGGTGTGTGGGAAAACTGAAACTGAGGTCAACATAAAACCACAGCAACCAGGGTCACCGAATGAAAGACACTGACCCTTGTATGCCGGTGAGGAACAGATGTCGAGATTTCCCAAAAACTGCATACACACGGGTACTTGATGTAAAAAAAAACAAAAAAAACAAAGAGCACATGACAGCTTTTTCCATTATCCTCGAAGAAAACAATAAAGAAATGATACTTAAATTTAAAACACACTCTTACACTCACAATCACACTACACTCCACTCTCTCTCTTCTCTCTCTCTCTGTCTCTCTGCTCTTCTCGTCTCTGTCTCTCTCTCTCTCTCTCTCTCTCTCTCTCTCTCTCTCTCTTCTCTCTCTCTCTCTCTCTCTCTCTCCTCTCTCTCTCTCTCTCTCTCTCTCTCCTCTCTCTCTCTCTCTCTCTCTCTCTCTCTCTCTCTCTCTCTCTCCTCTCATCTCCACTTCCACTCCTCTCTCCTCCCTCCACTCACACTCCCACACACACACCACACACACACACACACACACACACACACACACACACACACACACACACACACACTGACACACACACAGAAGGCAGGAGACGTGTTTTGGTCACTGCATCCAGGCTGAAGAAGGCATGCATGCACGCTGCTCTCATCGGAGTTCTGTCACACCATGGTCTGCATGTCACACTGACTCCCCCCCCCCCCCCCCCCACCCCCGCCTTAATTAATAAGAGAAAAAAAATTCAATCCGCGGAAAGAGGGGTGTTTCGCCCTCTGGTCGATTGATTGTCTTGCTTTTGTGGTCCATTCATTACTTCTAATCTCTTCTCCTTTATTGAAAGAATATAGATCTTTATCAGCCTTTTTACTTGCTTAAAGAATATAGATCTATATTTTTTTATGTTTACTTGGTTAACAAATATAGATCTATTATTATGTTAGTTGTTTTGTTTTTTTAAAGGATATAGATCTCTATTATTACGTTTTCTTCCTTTAAGAATACAGATCTATATCATCCTGTTTGTTTGCTTACCTGAACATTTTGTTTGGCAGAAAGAAGATGCAATTCCCTTTTTTTGGTTTTATTTAAAGGAATGAATCAAAAGATGGAATGAACAGACATTTTGAAATGAACAAGCACGTGAATTTTAGAGAATGTGAATCAGAAAAAATATGAACGGAGAAAAATCTACAAATTATACCAAAAAAAAGGAAATGAATAAAATATAAAATATCTGATAAAAATAAATAAATAGAGAATCGAAAGTAAATCGAAACAAATTAATAAAACAAACATCAAGAAATGCTGAACAAAGAGAATAGAAACAAGAAGGAAAAAAACATAAAAAGAAAGATGTAGAATATAAACAAAGAAAACATGAACTAGAAAGAAAATATGAAAAACTTAACAAAACATGAACAAGAAAGAAAATGGACATAACACTATATGAAAGAAAAACTCTGAAGAAAGAAAAAATCATCATGTATGCCCCACCTTCTCCCGAAAAAAAAAAAAGCAAGCACAAATAAAACGCGCTCTCACAAACAAACAATAAAAAGGATACGTATGAAATGAAAGGTAAAAGTAATGGTGTCCCATAACCTATGTGGTCATAGGGAGCGAGGCATCAGAGACCTCACTTCTACAGGGGCCAGCATATTGAGGGCGGCGTCCATCTCCTCTCCCTCGCTGCTTTACCTTCCCGGACCCTAAAGAGGGCATGTACCCATTTACAGCTGGGTGAACTGGGGGACTGTATTGGAGCCAAGGCGCGCACACGGTCACCCATCCAACTGGTAACCTGATGCTGCTTAACCTTAGCTGGTGGAAAGCGAGTGCTCTGACCACTGAGCTATCCTGACCCCCAGGGGTGTGTGAAACAAAGTAAAACTAAAACTGACAAAGAGAAATAAAACAGGGGGGGGGGGGGGTAGAGAAAAAAAAAAGATAGAAAGAAGAAAAGAAAACAGGAAGAGAAGAAACAGGTTTTTTTTTTTAAGTTTCTTTTATTAAAACGAACTTCAAAATAGACAAAGGAAAACACAAACGTTACAACGACGACGACGGCAAAACAACAGAATAAAAGAAGAAAGAAACGAAAAGAGAAAGAAGAAAAGGACACGGGAAGAATAGGGACCTGCTTTATAAAAAAAAAATAGAAAAAGCAAAGTAAAAAAAACAATGACAAAGGCGAATCAGACGGCGAATTCTTTCGGAACACGGAAGCTACTCACTTTTGTATTTTGTACCACTTTATGTCACGGCAGATTTCTCTGCGTGAAATTCGGGCTGCTCTCCCCGGGGAGAGCGCGTCGCCACATGTGCAGCGCCTACCCATTTTTTTTTCTTTTTCCTGCATGCAAGTGTATTTGTTTCCCTATCAGAGTGGCTTTTTCTACAGAATTTTGCCAGGGACAACCCCTTGTTGCCGTGGTTCTTTTACGTGCGCTAAATAGTGATGTGTAACACACGGGACCTCGGTTTATCGTCTCATCCGAAAGACTAGCGCCCAGACCACCACTCATGGTCTAATGGATGGGGAGAAAGTTTTGGGTCCAAACGGGGTACGAACCCCGCACACTCCGACCCGGACTTTTTGCTTTCTAGGCAAGGCGCGTGACCACCTAGACCACCGATCCACCACTTAAGGGAGATAGAGTTTTTTCGTTGCTGTTTTTATTTTTTTGCACATTGCTGAAGTGAAGTGATAAATGCCACAGCTAAACCTAGTCAATGTGTGGTTGTTGTTGTTTTTTTTATTCAGAAATGAGATCAGTCTAGCAAATTTACGGTTGCTAAGCTTGCCCATTAGCACCAGTACTGCAGCTGTTGCTGCTGTTGCTGTCATCACTGTTGCTGCTTCTGCTACTACTACTACTGTTGCTGTTGCTGCTTCTGCTACTACTGTTGCTGTTGCTGCTGCTGCTACAGCTACTACTGTTGCTGTTGCTGCTGCTGCTGCTACTACTACTGTTG
>CM060336.1:41068010-41070510 GCA_030674155.1 Stramonita haemastoma
AATGTGTGTGTCTGTGTGTCTGTGAGTGTGTTCAGTGTTCAGGGCGAGAATGGGGGCGATGGGGGGTGGGGGTGGGGGGTAGAGGATGGGGGAGTGTTTCAATAGTAACTTCAGTGCCACACAGAGAAGCATAGCTGGGACACAGTCACTGCAATCAGCCCTCTCTTAAAGTTTCTGCACACGATACCTTGTCCAACTGACCCCCCTCCCCCTCTCCCTCTCTCTTTAGAGAAATCAAATTCAGTCTGATGGGAGAGGGTTATCCCCTCTCCCCTCCAGTAGTAAGATTGATTATCTCCCCTTTTGAGATCAATTCGATATTGCTCAATCGAAATTTAAAAATAAAATTACTTTTTTTTTTTACATTTTACACCGCTTTAAGTCACAGCCGATTTCTCTGCGTAAAATTCGGGCTTCTGTCCCCGGGGGAGAGTGTGTCGCCACAAGAGCAGCGCCACCCATTAGTTTTTTCTTTTCTTTTCCTGTCTGTATTAGATATGTTGGCAAGATAAATTTTAAACCTAGAATTTAGAACAAATAAAACTTACTTTATAGGAAAGAAAAAAAGGACATAGCAAGGGAGAAAAAACCCACAAGAAATGTGTACATTTATGTTGTTTTATTTTATTTTTTAAAAATAGGAAAGAAAAGATGACACAAAAAAGGAAAAAAAAGAGCCACAAGAAATGTATAAATGTGGAAAAAGAGATGAATGATGCTACAAGACAGAAATTGAACGAAGAAGTAGTAGAAAAGAAAAAAACAACGAAAAAGAAAAGTACACAATAACACACAAATATTACAAAGAAGTACAATAGGCAAAAAAAAAAAACGATAAAAAGGTGATGATAAACAAACATGATTTTAAAAAATAAGGATCAAGGAAAAATTTGATGAACAGAATGATGAAAAAAAATGAAAATAGATACTACACGGGGAAAAAAAATTAAATGAGAAGTTTGAAGAGGAAGATGAATTTGAAAGACAAGATGTACAACGAAAAAAAAGTAAATAAACAAGAAAAAATTGTCTACTTCAGTTAACGAGAAAAAAAATAGCAATAAAAGTGTTTTAAATAGTGTGTACATTAAATCAACAGAAGTACAAGCAGAAAAAGCACGCTAAAAAGAAAAAAGAAAAAGGATGGGGAAGAGAGAGAGAGAGAGAGAGAGGAGAGAGAGAGAGAGAGAGAGAGAGAGAGAGAGAGAGAGAGAGAGAGAGAGAGAGAGAGAGGAGAGGAGAGAGAGAGAGAGAGAGAGAGAGGAGGGGGGGGGAGAGAGACAGAGACAGAGAGACAGACAGAGACATCAGACAGGAAGAGAGAAAGAAAGAGAGAGAGATTGATTTGATTTGATTTGATTTGATTGATTTATTCTTTTATATCGAGGATAATGGGATAAGCACTCTTGTGCTTTTTTACATCCAGTCCCCGTGTGTATGCAGTTTTGTAAATGTCATCTGTTCCCACCGGCACACGATGGCCTACTCTTACGAAAAGCAGAACAGGATTTAACGTGTGCGCAAGATGTTCTGCGTGCGTTCGCACACGGGGCCTCGGTTTAAAGTCTCATCCGAAGGACTTGTGGGGAGAGTGGAGTCAGCACTGATGTTAACTCCAGGAGAAAAATCTCCTCGACCAGATTCGAACCCGGGTCTTCAAATTGCCAGCGCAATGTTCTGACCACTAGGCTATCCGTCCCTCAGAGAGAGAGAGAGAGAGAGAGAGAGAGAGAGAGGAGAGAGAGAGAGAGAGAGAGAGAGAGAGAGAGAGAGAGAGAGGGACAGGGACAGGGACAGAGAGACAGACAGATACATCAGACAGGAAGAGAGAGAGAGAGAGAGAGAGAGAAGAGAGAGAGAGAGAGAGAGAGGAGAGAGAGAGAGAGAGAGAGAGAGAGAGAGAGAGAGAGAGAGAGACGAGAGAGAGAGAGAGAGAGAGAGAGAGAGAGAGAGAGAGTGACAGACAGACAAACAGACAGAGAGAAAGAGACAGACACGCAGAGAGACAAAGAGAGAGACAAAAAAACAAAGAACACAGAAGAGGGTATAGAGACCATTACTTTCTGGAAATTAATTTGACGGAGCTTTTCCGGGGAACCTCATTGATCGAAGCTTTTGTCATCGCCGCTAAAGTGAACATGCAAACGCCAAAGCTGATGATTAGAAATGTCTGTTAGAAACGAGATCCTTCCTACAAAAAGGCAATAGGTAAGCTGGTGGTTCATATGTACCACAGCTGCTGCTGCTATTGCCGCTGTTGAGGTTGTCGCTGCTGCTATACTCTTGTTGCTAATGTTGCTACTTACTGTTCCTGCTGTTTCTGGTGCTGTTGCTGCTGTTGCTGTACTTCCTGGTGCTGGCTGCTACTACTGTTGTTGCTGTTATTGTTGTTGCTGCTGCTGCTGCTGTTGTTGCTGCTGCTGTCGTTACTGCTATACTGTTGCTGCTGTTTCTGCTGCTGTTGCTGTTGCAGCTTCTGCTGTAGCTGTTTTCTTCCTGA
>CM060336.1:41075510-41078010 GCA_030674155.1 Stramonita haemastoma
GATGATTTGCATACCTGAAGATCCACGGCAGGAGAAGAAAGACTTCTTCTTCTTCTTCTTCTTCTTCTTCTTCTTCTTCTTCTTCTTCTTCTTCTTCTTTGTCGTTGTCAAATTGCTCAGACAGCAACTTACTATCGTCTGTCATAAAAGCAAAAATTCGTTGTGCTGCTGTTAAGCGCCTGACAAATCAGGCCTAGTGTGTCAGTCTTCGGTGTGGAAGAGAGAATTGTTATCATTTTAAGTTTTTCGGGGGGAGGGGGGAGCGGGGGAGCGGGGGGGGGGGGGGGGGGGCAGGAGAATGGACCCAGAAGGCAGAACGTGGACAAGAAGGTGGGTAACAAGAAGAAAACAGGAAGAAACAAAGAGAGGGATAGAAAAGAGGAAAGTCTTAGCATATAACTTCCAGAAGGTGGGGATGCTTTTTTTTCTATACTGAAAGACTCCTTGCCATCTCCGCGGGGAAGAAGGAAGGAAGAAAATCAGTTAAAGATAGCAGATGACCCAAACAAAAAGAAATGAATAGATGAACAGGAACAAGTCCAATGAAGACAAAAAAAGAAAATAATCCAAAAGAAAAAAATCAGTAAATGTGCAAACATATAAACGAGAAGGGAAAAAATGACAACTTGAAAAAAAAAACAGAAGGCCAAAAGAAAAGAACATAAATCATCTACAAGAAAACAAAATTTAGAAAGCAATCAAGAATTTAAAAAATATAAAAAAAGGCATAATTTTCTTTTAACCAAATTCTAGAACAATGTTTCTGACGAGTAGGACGGTACTACACAAACAAACGTGATAAAAAGGAAGCAAAAACTGAAGAAAAAAAAAGAGAAAAAAAATCAACCAAAACAAATCTAGAAAAAAAAACATAAACATTTCACACACAAAAAATAAACAAACAAAAGAGAGACGAAAGAAAACAAGAAAATGGCAATCATGATTTATAAAAAAAAAATAAACATAAACAAGAAAAACAATTTAAAAGCAAACATGAAGAACAGCAGACCAATAAAAACAAATGGATTGAATCTATAGCAAGAATAAAGAAAATGGAGGCATGCATTAATTCAACAATAGAAGGAATCAGGAACAAAACAAAAAAAAGGACAGGAGCGTGAAAACAAAAGGAAAGACAGAAAGAGAAAGAGTAGTATAAACGAACAGAGCACTGAAAACTCTTTCTTTCCGAATGAAGTAGCAGCTGAGTTGATGAAGATATAAAAGAATAAATAGATAAATAAATAAAGATAGATTGTTCACCTCTGCTGGAAAGGGCAAGGACAAGGCAAAGTTGATCTCCAAACCCCTTTAGCGGTACAAAAAAGCGTTACATATTTCATATTGGGAAAAGTAAAGGTGTCCCACAACCTAGTGGCCGTAGGGGAGCGAGGCATCGAGACTTCAGCTTCTCTAGGAACCAGCATATTAAGGACTGTACCCATCTCCTCTCCCTGGCTGCTTTACCTTCCCTGACCCTAGAGAGGGCAGGTACCCATTTACAGCTGGGTGAACTGAGGGACTATACTGAAACCAAGGTGTGCGCGCAAATGGTCACCTATCTTAACTTGGTAACTACGCTCAATACTGCTGAATAACCTTAGCTTGAGGAAAGCGAGTAGTCTGACCACTGAGCTGGCCTGTCCTCTGTCCGGTTGTTTACATTGACAACGAACAAAGCTGTTAGCCAGGGCCAGAATATCATTAGGCAGTTTATTTATTAGTTTGTTTTACGGTCATGGAGAAAGATTCTTTAAAGAAAAAAAACGGAAAGAAGTGATGGAAACTGTTTCTGGAGGAGTGTTGTTTCTTGTGTAGTGAAACACGGTAAAAAGCTTTTGAAGAACGGGCTGTCACTTCCTGTTTGTTATACACAGTTTTCCCTCCTTTTCCAATGACGACTGCTTTTTTTAACTGTTTGTGTGTGAGTCTTTCTTTCTCTCCGCCTTATAGTTGATTTCAGCGCGGCATTTGCATGTGGGTTTTATTTCATTTCATTCCATGTTGTTTTACAGCCCTGTCGACCACGATGGAACATTTCAGGACTGTCACTTTATTCAGTTTTTAGCAACTGCAATATAACAGCCATATATGTTTCAACAGCAATACCATCTAGTCCCTTCGAGCAATGTTAACCTAAAAAAATAAGGCATGAAATAACAAAAAAATAACTGAATTATTTATATTTTTTCAGGTCTAGAAAACCAGGCCATGCTGAGGAAGGGTTATTCCGCTTTATTTATCATTTTCATGTTACAAAAAGGAGTAAAAACACATATAAGAAAAATGTTATATCATGTGTATTAATGACATTGCAGAGTTTTACAATGTCACTACCTGGTCGCCAGAACAAAACAATGCACAAAACAATGTCAAGTAACAAAAATCCAGAATATTTGAAAGATTTGCTAAAAACAAAGGCAGACGTCGCCTTATTGTGAGTTTTGCAAACAATGCATTCGACGATACAGCGTTTTATTCTTAAGCCGTTTGTTAGATT
>CM060336.1:41085510-41090510 GCA_030674155.1 Stramonita haemastoma
CACATTTTCTTCTTCTACCTCTATTCATGCTACAGTATAGACATTTTCAAAACAAAAAAGAAACAGTGGAGGGGACATTGTTGTAAAAAATGAATTTATAAAATTTGTTAAAGACGTTTCATTTCCCTGTAACAATATGATAATTCCGCAACTGTCGAACAAACGGTTTGGTAGTTTGCCCGATGTATTAATGATTTGTACATATCTGAATCCAATTGACAGTCCATTTTATGACAACAGCGATTTCACAGATGGTGTCTCAATGCTTGAACGTTTTATGTTGGATATTGTGGAAATAATAATGATGCACAGTTCATCGTATTCGATGATCTGATGCACGAAACAGCAAACAAACAGTCATGGTATTTTGATGGGGATTCATTTTGCTTTGAGCGAGAGGAATCCTTACTTTTGCCACACTTTCCAATACTGATGTGTCCACTGTTCCACTTAGACATTCACAAGATCACAGTCAAAACAGTTACGGAAAAAAACTATATTGGTACAGTTTTGATCTATACATTCTAAATAGTTCTACTGAAGGTGAAAGAAAGGGTTCCTTTACATTTATTTTTCTTCTAGTAACAGTGTCATAGGTTACTCTCTATTTTCTTGTTCACTTTGTTCAGTCCCTTGTGCCATGTATGTCAAAGAACGAATTGATTCTTAACATATGCCCATTGTCTGTCATGCTTTGTGTAATGCCAATATTGAGCAGCCAAGGGATAAAAGTGTTTGCTTTGATAAACTTGTATGGTCGCAGGACAAACAAAACACTTTCTTAAATAATCCTGAGTTGCCTGATAACCTACATAAAATTATTTTTATTTCTATTTATTTATTCTTTTATATCGAGGATATTAGAAGAAGACCTCATGTACTTTTTTACATTTCACATTATAAAGACGAAGCCTACCTACTAAGTGATTCAGACATTAGTCTGTAAATGTGTTCACTAATATGCTGTCATCTGCTACTTCCTGCTTTAAGAAAACATTTGGGGGAAGAAGAAAGAAAGGGAGTGCATGGTTTGATGGGGAGTGTGTGCGTGCATGAAGGTTCACTCGGTCTGCTCTCCGCACTTGTTTACGCACTCAGTCTCGACTGGACAGGATAACGTACTGTAAAACCCGTAGAAATTACAAGAAGCTTTTAGCCTCCAAAGAGAAGGAATACAAAAGAAAAAGTAGAGAGAAGTTTGTAAACAGTATAAATGGTTCTGTAAACTTTTGGGGACACATAAAGAAATTCTCACGAAAATCCTCAGAGATAGGTAATATAGCTATAGAACAATGGATAGAACACTTTATTTAAAGGGCTTTTTGGGGATGAGAAAGGTAAACAGGGAGAAGTCACTGACAGCAGTGAAAGTTTATCCGACTGCGAAGACATTCCGCTGAATGTTATGGAATGAAACTAAGAGATCACATTGGAAGAAATAACTAAGACCATTAAACATCTGAAACATAACAAAGCTGCTGGCCTCGATGGGATTATCCCTGAAATCTTTAAGTCAGTATTAAATCATAGAAGGATACTATCCTTTCTGGTCCATTTGAAGAACGGAAGCATTCACAATCCAAATAACTATAGAGGCATCTCATTATTGAACATCTGTAGTAAACTCCTAAGCTATATAATCAATAAACGTTTATGAACTTTTGTAGAAAACAGAAATATTCTTGGTGAAATACAAGCAGGTTTTCGAAAAGATCATTCCACAATAGATCATATTTTGACATTATATGCTGTTATCCAAAGACAGCTCATAAGAAACAGAAAATTATATGCTGCTTTCATTGACTTTAGGAAGGCTTTCGACCTTATTTCTTTAAGCAAACTCTGGCCGAACCTACATGAAAATAGTGTGAATGGTAACATATTGAAAACATTACGGAGTATGTATGCAACTTTCCATATTCGTTTTGGGACCAAGATATCAGAAGCCATATCGTGTTTCAAGGGCTTGAAACAAGGCGACATAACTAGCCCTCTTTTATTCTCATTGTTCATCAATAAGTTAGCCCAGGATTTCATTAAAATTGGCAAACATGGCATTCGGCTTTACCCTGAATAACTAGAAATTTTCATTTTATTATTTGCGGACGATATTGTCTTGATAACTGACAGTGTTTGGTGGTTGGTGGTGGGAGTACTATGGTGGTGGAAGTGGTAGTGGTGGTGGTGGGTGGTGGTGGTAGTGGTGGTAGTGGTGGTAGTGGTGGTAGTGGTGGTAGTGTGGTAGTGGTGGTGGTGGTGGCGTGGGGTGGTAGGGGATGGTCGTGGTTGCTAAAAGCAGCCGTTTTAAGATGACGTTGGCGGAAGCAACGGAGAAAGAAGGGGAAGAAGGGGGGGGGGGGGGAGAAAATAAAAGGATGTCTGGATTCGTTAGAACAGGATTAGGGATTAGACCTATCAGGGCAGTTCCTGTGACGAGGTCTGCTGTTTGAAAACTGTCCACGAACCTTATACACCTACACACGCGCCTACGTGCATTCAGACAAGCAGGCAGGTTGGCAGGTAGGTATGAAGGCACGCACCTTTGGGTTTTGTTTTGGTTTGGGTTTTTTTTGTTTTGGCTTTTTTTGGGGGTGGTGGTGGTGGTGGTTTTATTTCGATGACTTTTTTTTCTATTTCTACCCTTTTTTCTATACCAATTCCGACCCTTCTTTCTTCCCTTTATTCCTTCTTCTTTTCTTTCTTTCTTTCTTTCTTTCTTTCTTTCTTTCTTTCTTTCTTTCTTTCTTTCTTTCTTTCTTCTTTCATTTGTTATTTTTATCTTTCTTCTATAAAACTGAGACAATGGTACAGGAAAGATCAAATAAAATTTAGAACGGAAACGAATGAGGAAATTAGAGCATAATTATGTGGGGTGGTGGTGGTTGTGGTGAGTGGGGGGGGAGGTGGTTTTTGGTCGTGATGGTAGTCTTTGGGAGAAAGCCGTTTTAAAAATAATGACGTTTGAGGAAGGGGAGAGAAACAGGGAGGAGGCAGGAAGGGAGAAAGGGGAGAGAGAGGTGGGGAGGGAGGGAGAGACACAGAGATAGAGAGGGACAAAGAATGGGGGACACAGAGAAAGGGACAGAGAAAAAGGGGGAGAGAGGAAGAGAGACAGAGAGAGACAGAGAAGACAAAAAAAAGACAGACAGACAGACAGACAGACAGACAGACAGAGAAAGAGAGAGTGACAGACAGATAGACAGAGGGACAGATAGACATAGAAGAGACAGACAGAGAGACAGACATAGACAGATAAAAGGATAGACAGACAAAGAGACAGACAGACACAGAGAAAGAGACAGACAGACAGACACAGAGAAACAGACTGAGAGACAGACAGAGACAGAGAAAGAGAGAGACAGATAAGGAGACAGACAGAGGCAGCAAAAGAGACAGACAGACAGACAGACAGACATAGAGACATACAGATAGACAGAGAAAGAGACAGACAGACAGACAGACATAGAGACAGACATACAGATAGACAGAGAAAGAGAGAGAGACGTCTAGACAGACAGACAATCAGAGAGACTGACAGAGACAGAGAAAGAGAAAGACAGAAGGAGACAGAGAAAGGGACAGACAGACAGAGACAGAGAAAGAGGGACAGAGACAGAGACAAAGAGAGAGAGGAAATAAGAGAATGTCTAGGTTCGTTACAAGGGATTAGGGATTCGAACTATGACGGCAGCCCCTGGGATGAATCTAGGGAGATTGTCCGGAAGCAATGGGGACCTTACACACACACACACACCACACACACACACACACACACACACACACACACACACACACACACACACCACACACACACACACACACACACACACACACACAACACACGCACACACACATACACACACAGATATCTATCTATCTATCTATCTATCTATCTATCTATCTATCTATCTACTCTATCTATCTATCTATCTATCTATCTATCTATCTATCTATCTATCTATCTATCTATCTCTCTCTCTCTCTCTCTCTCTCTCTCTCTCTCTCTCTCTCTCTCTCTCTCTCTCTCTCTCTCTCTCTCTATATATATATATATATATATATATAATATATATATATATATATATATATATATATATATATATATTATATATATATACGTGTGTGTGTGTGTGTGTGTGTGTATACACCTACACTTACGCACACAACACACACACACACACACTTACACACATACAAACACTTACACACACACTTACACACATTTACACACACTTACACACACTTACACACTACACACACTTACACACATTACACAACACTTACACACACTTACACACACTTACACACACACACACACACACACACACACACACACACACACACACACACACACACACACACACACACACACAGAACAAAACACACACACACACAGGAGGAGACAGATAGAGCAAAGAGCAGACAGACAGACAGACAGACAGACAGACAGACAGACAGACAAGACAGCAGACAGACAGACAGACAGACAGATAAAAGGATAGAGGTTGTTCGGCAACTGTTTGCAAATCCCAGCTAATACCCCTGTCTGGCAGGAATAAAAGAAAAAAAAAGACTGTCCATTGAATCCCTCAGCATTTCTGTCTGTCTGCAATTTTCTATATGGTCGTCGCTCATCTCTGCTCTGTTTTTTTTATATATATATTGAAAAAATCGATAAATCAAAAAGAAAGAGTTAAACAACCAGTGAAAAACAAGAAGGAAACATCTCAGACCTACACGCAATTTCGTCATTATGATCTTAAACTGAGGAGGGAGAAAAAAGTACATGATGGTTAAACAAACAAACCCTTTGCTCAGGCCATAATGTTTTGTCAGCTACTTTCTGATATGAATGATTCGGGTTGTTGTTGTTGTTGTTGTTGTTGTTGTGTGTTGTTGTTGTTGTGTGTTGTTGTTGTTGTTGTTGTTGTTTGTAACAAAATGAGTCTTAACTCGCAGGCAGTGACAAGAAGAGGGGCTCAAAAAATAAAGTTTAAAAA
>CM060336.1:41100510-41105510 GCA_030674155.1 Stramonita haemastoma
GTTTGAGCTTCAACATCGTTTCATATCGTGTTTCTGAAAGCATGTATGTTTCTTCAAATTTCTGATGTTCGCCTGACTCAAAAGCTCCCAAACCAGCTTAGATTTGAATAATGCTTAAAACCAGACCCTAGTCCAAATCCTCTTTTATACCATTAGCCTAAAATCTTGTGGATTCCAATGACCCCAAACCTTTTTGCTGCCATTGATTTTTTTTTCCATTTCTATGCCATCTGCCCAGGAGCTGGAGTTATAAAGTTCTACCAGTACAAGAACTGAAAACAGTTTAGATTGAAATAGTGCCTGAAGCTTTTTGCAGCCAAAAGCCCCCAAACCTGTTCGATACTATTAGCCTAAATATGTTTATGATACCATTGACCTAAAACTTTGTTAATGCCACTGGCCTAAAACCTTCCTACTACTCTCAGCCGATGTCTTTTCTGTGCCATGTTTCCAAACCAGCCTGAGTTATAGATGTCTGCCACAATCCCTGCCATGCAGCGCTACTTCTTTGGATAAAGTGAAAGCTGGAACCAAAAGTTAAAGAAGCTTGTAAGCATCTCTGCCACACAAGCTGTTCTCCTGTCTGTGGTTAGGAAGCAGCCAGCTGTGGTTGTATTGCAGGACAGATGGCAGATGTCTGGAACAGGGTGGAAACTGCTCCTCACTCCTGTCCCCACTTACTGCTAGCTCTCTCCCTGCCTGTGAAGTCTGTCTGCCCCTTAAAACTTTCCTCTTTTTTCATCTACTGGAAGTAGAGTCAGTCACTTTGGTGGGTATGTGTGTGTGTGTGTGTGTGTGTGTGTGTGTGTGTGTGTGTGTGTGTGTGTGTGTGTGTGTGTGTGTGAGTGTGTGTGTGTGTGTCTGTGTGTGTCATAGTTGTTATCTTATTGTGTTTGTGTGTGGATGGGAATGCCACTGAAGCGGAGACAGTCAAGCACTTTTTTTAAAGTCAGCCACTCAAACTTTTCTCTTTGTAAGAAAAAAAATGACTGTTGGTCAATGACCCAATGTTTGAACTTCAACATCGTTTCATATCGTGTTTCTGAAAGCATGTACATTTCTTCAAATTTCTTATGTTCTCCTGACTCAAAAGCTCCCAAACCAGCTTAGATTTGAATAATGCTTAAAGCCAGACTCTAGTCCAAATCCTCTTTTATACCATTAGCCTAAAATCTTGTGGATTCCATTGACCCCAAACCTTTTTGCTGCCATTGATTTTTTTTTCCATTTCTATGCAATCTGCCCAGGAGCTGGAGTTATAAAGTTCTACCAGTACAAAAACTGAAAACAGCTTAGATTGAAATAGTGCCTGAAGCCTTTTGCAGACTGTAGCCCAAGAGCCTGTTCCATACTATTAGCCTTAATTTTTTATGATACCATTGACCTAAAACTTTGTTAATGCCACTGGCCTAAAACCTTCCTGCTACTATCAGCCGATGTCTTTTCTGTGCCATGTTTCCAAACCAGCCTGAGTTATACATGTCTGCCAGAATCCCTGCCATGCAGCGCTACTTCTTTGGAAGAAGGGAAAGCTGGAACCAAAAGTTAAAGAAGCTTGTAAGCATCTCTGCCACACAAGCTGTTCTCCTGTCTGTGGTTAGGAAGCAGCCAGCTGTGGTTGTAATGCAGGACAGATGGCAGATGTCTGGAACAGGGTGGAAACTGCTCCTCACTCCTGTCCCCACTTACTGCTAGCTCTCTCCCTGCCTGTGAAGTCTGTCTGCCCCTTACAACTTTTCTCTTTTTTATCTACTGGAAGTAGAGTCAGTCACTTTGGGGGGTGTGTGTGTGTGTGTGTGTGTGTGTGTGTGTGTGTGTGTGTGTGTGTGTGTGTGTGTGTGTGTGTGTGTGTGTGTGTGTGTGTGAAAAGAGGGTCTGTGAGTGCATGTGCCCATGTGTTTATGATGTGTGTTTGTCTGTGTGTATGTATGTGTGTTTATGTGTGTCTGTATTTGTGTTTCTATGTGTGTGTGTGTCTCTCTCACTTTGTATGTGTATGTGTCTCTGTGTGTATATGTGTCTGTCTGTCTAACTCTCTATCTTCCTATACAGCTGACTGGAAGGAAGTATGTGGGGGGTTGTTTGCACACTTTAGTTGTTAGGGTGGGTCTATTTCTGTCTCGCCTCTTTTTTTTTTAGTTCCAGCAATTTCTATTCAACACACTACGGCAAAACTGCAGGTCAGCAACAGCACAGCAAGAGGTCAGAGGATGATCATCAAGCCATAGCTGATTTTAGTACGCCCCCCCCTCCCTCCATGTGGCACACCAGCAGCACTTTGTGGCTTTGTGAACAGTCAGCACCACACCTACTCTCAAAGTTAAAGTGCAAAGTCAAACAGCTTGTCTACCTTTTTATATACTGTGGCTTTCTTTTCCATTTATTTTTATCTTTACATTGTCCAGCTGTCTCTGATTATGTCTCTGCCTCTCTCTGTCTGTGAATTTGTCTGTGTCTGTGTCTTTCTCTCTCTTTATCTCTCTCTCTTTATTTATCTATCTATCTATCTATCTATCTATCTATCTATCTATCTATCTATCTATCTATCTATCTATCTATCTATCTATCTATCTATCTATCTATCTATTTATCTATCTATCCATCTAGCTAGCTATCTATCCATCCATCTATCTAACTATACATACATACATACATACATACATACATACATACATACATACATACATACATACATACATACATACATACATACATACATACATACATACATACATACATACATACATACATACATACATACATACATACATACATACATACATACATACACACACACACATACATACAAAAATGCATGCATGCATGCATGCATGCATACATACACACATACATACATACATACATACATACATACATACATACATACATACATACATACATACATACATACATACATACATACATACATACATACATACATACATACATACATACATACACATATACATATATACACATAAATGCACACAACACACACACACACACACACACACACACACACACACACACACACACACACACACACACACACACCACACACACACACACACATTTGTTAAAATGAAAAAAAAAACATTACCAGCCCTTAATTCCCTTTTCTATCCTATTTGTCTCTGTCTACATTTTCTCTAAGCACCGATGCTTTCTCAAACTTCTGAAAACAACCCAACACAGGCACTAAAACACAAAACCCATACAGTCAAAGTAATGGCTGAAACCTTTTTCATACTATTCTCTAAAAAATACTTTGGGGCACCATTGGCCTAATTTTTTTCCCCAGACTATCAGCTCGTTAACTGGAGTTATACATTTCTACCAGCCCACCCTAGCATGCAGACACTCAGTTAAGATGAAGGGAAAGCTGGAACCAAAAGTTAAAGAAGCTTGTAAGTATCTCTGCCGCACAAGCTGTTCTCCTGTCTGTGGTTAGGAAGCAGCCAGCTGTGGTTGTATTGCAGGACAGATGGCAGATGTCTGGAACAGGGTGGAAACTGCTCCTCACTCCTGTCCCCACTTACTGCTAGCTCTCTCCCTGCCTGTGAAGTCTGTCTGCCCCTTACAACTTTTCTCTGTTTTCATCTACTGGAAGTAGTAGAGTCAGTCACTTTCATGAGTGTGCGTGAGAGAGAGAGAGAAGGGTGTGGAGGAAGGGAAGGGGATAGTTTTTTTATGTGTTGTTTTTTATGTTTTAATTCTGTCTTTTTCTAGATTTTCATTTTTAAATTTAACACACACACAAACACAAGCATACACGCATGCTTTCACACACATACACACTCATACTCGCACACACACACACACACACACACACACACATACATGAACACACACTTATACAGTACATACACTTGCACATGCACACACACACTCGCGCGTGCGCGCGCGCGCACGCACACACACACACACACACATACACACACACACACACACACACACACACACACACACACACACAGACACACACACACACACACAGACACACACACACACACACACCACACACACACACACACACACACACACACACACACACACACACACACACACACACACACACAACACACCGCGCGCGCGCGCGCGCGCGCGCGCGCGTTATTACGCTAAAACAAAAAAATACATTCATCTCCAAAATTTTCATTAATTTTATTATGTTCATGCTATTTTTTTTCTGGCATACGGTTGTCACACCCCATTTTTCTGGAAGAAGACAGTGATAGGTGTCACGCACACGTTAAATCCTGTTCTGATTTTCGTAAGAGTAGGCCATCGTGTGCTGGTGGTAACAGATAACAAAATTTACAAAAGTGCATACACACGGGGAAGGATGAAGAATCGCACATGAGTGCTTATTCCTTTATCCTCGATGTAAAAGAATAAATAATAGATAAATATATAAATAAGGTAAAAGGTAAATGTAAAGGTGTCCCTTAACCTGTGTGGTCGTAGAGGAGCGAGGCATCAGAGACCTCAGCTTCTCTAGGAGCCAGCATGTTGAGAGCAGCGCCCATCTCCTCTCCTTCGCTGCTATACCTTCCCTGACCCTAAAGAGGGCAGGTACCCATTTACAGCAGGGTGAACTGGGGGGACTGTACGAAAGCCAAGGCGCGCAAACGGTCACCCATCCAATTGGCAACCACGCTTGACGCTGCCTAACTTGACTTTGGAAAAGCGAGCGCTCTGACCACTGAGCTATCCCGCCCCCTAGTAGTAGTAGGCACCCATCAGTCTCGGAAGACCATGGAGTTGCGCTTTAGTCTTTAGAGCGCAAAGCCTGGGTGAGAAAGTATGGAGGGCAAACGGTTACCCATACAGCAGAACCACCCCCCCCCCCTCTCCACACCACTGGAATGATCTATTGGAAAGGCAATGACCGGTACAAATGATTCCAGTGCCGTCGGAGGAGCCGCCAGAACGTTGCCATATACCCTAATATACCTCTAATAAATAAATAAATAGATATAGAAAGAAAGAAAGAAAAA
>CM060336.1:41118010-41120510 GCA_030674155.1 Stramonita haemastoma
TTTCTGTTTGTGATAGTACTACTACTTTCTATGTCTTCCAATGCATATTTTTTTCTGTTTATGATAGTACTACTTCTTTCCATGACTGTCTCAAAGTGCATCAGTTCTTTATTCGTGATAGTCCTGCTTCTTTCTCTGTCTGTCAGTGCATTACTTATCTGTTTTCTCTCTCTCTCTCTCTCTGGTGGCTAAAATCCTTTTTCTCAGGGTCTGTCTCAAAATTGTAAAGTACACCAATCCACTCTGCCCCTATCCCCCAAATCCCACTGCCTCCCCCTCCCACCCCCACCCCCCACCCCCTCAAAAAAAATCCCTCTCAATCACACCATATCTGTATAGCCTTGGGAAGAGACGTGGGCATTTAGCTTTGTGTGATTGTCACCTGGTCTGCATGGAGACAGTAAATTGGCTGCAGGGGGTCGGGGAGGGTGGGGGGGTGATGCATGTGGTGAAGGAAGGGGGAGAGGGAGGGAGGGGAGGGGTGGTGGGGAGAGTCAGTTCAGACGCTAGACCCTTTAGAGGACTTTTCCAGAGAAAAAAAGGGGGAAAAAAACATTGTTAGAATGATGGAGATGGTCTGGTTCCTGTTTCTCTGTCTGTGTACGTCTGCTGTCTGTCTGTCTGTATGTCTCTGTCTCTCTATCTCTGTCTCTCTCTCTGTCTCTGTCTTTTTTCTCTCTCTCTTTCTCTGTCTATCTGTTTTTCTCGCTCTGTCTCGCTGTCTGTATATACACACATATGCACACAAACACACACACACACACACACACACAAGAGCATGCACGCACACACAACACACACACACACACTCTCTCTCTCTCTCTCTCCTCTCTCTCTCTCTCTCTCTCTCTCTCTCTCTCTCTCTCTCTCTCTCTCTCTCTCTCACACACACACACACACACACACACACACCACCACACCCCACACACACACACACACACACACACACACACACACACACACACACACACACACACACACACACACACACACGCACTGTACCATCTGGAAATAAAATTTTGACTTTGACTTTGACTTTGACTTTCACACACACACACACACACACACACACACACACACACACACACACACACACACACACACAACTACACACACACAACTACACACACACACACAGACTACTGCGGAGCCCCTTTTTCAAGGTCTGTTTTTAATACTGTTTAATTAAGAGACCCAATTCATTCCGCTTCCCCCCTCACACTCTCAAGTCACACTTATCCCTGTAGTCTGTGAAGCGACGTGGCCACTTAATTCTATGTCACTGTCTCCTCGTTTGTATGGAGACAATTGGCTGTAGAGGGGGGAGGGGAGAGGTGGTGGGTGGGTAGGGGAAAAGGGTGGTGTGGGGGGTGAGGTCAGACAGTAGACTCCTTGGAGGACCATAAACATCTTGAGAAATGATAGCGTTATTCCCCCCCCCCCCTACTTTCTTAAGATCCTTGTGTGTCTGTCCCTCTTTTGTTCGCATCTTGTGTCTGCCTCTGTCTCCTCTCGCTGTTTAGCTTGCTCTCTGTCTCTGTCTCTCTGTCTCTGTCTCTCTGTCTCTCTCCTCTCTCTCTGTCTCTGTCTCTGTCTCTGTCTCTGTCTCTCTCTGTCTCTCTCTCTCTCTCTCTCTCTCTCTCTCTCTCTCTCTCTCTCTCTCTCTCTCTCTCTCTCTCCTCTCTCTCTCTCTCTCTCTCTCTCTCTCTCTCTCTCTCTCTCTCTCTCTCTCTCTCTCATCATCATCATCATCATCATCATCATCATCATCTCTCTCTCTCTCTCTCTCTCTCTCTCTCCTCTCTCTCTCTCTCTCTCTCTCTCTCTCTCTCTCTCTCTCTCTCTCTCTCCTCTCTCTCTCTCTCTCTCTCTCTCTCTCTCTCTCTCTCTCTCTCTCTCTCTCTCCTTTACTTTGATACTTGGTATGGTTCCTTATTTTTGGTATTTGGATCATTATAATTGTTGATTTTATTTATATTTTTATTGGCAGTATCTCCCCCCCCCCCTCCAATAAGGATATTAGTTTAAAAAAAATTTTTCCCCTTTTATCCAAATGTATGATTTATGTCACATGTATAATTTTTGACAGATGGTGGTGGATTGATGTTTTCAGTTGTTTATTCTCTTCTCTTGTTTGCTCTTTACCTATTAACACTTTTATATTCTTTCATTTTCAAAATCTTTTATTGTGACTTCTGATTTTTGTCTTCTGATCGAGTGCATTTTTATTACCTTATCATATATAGTGTCCTTATTCTTGTATGTTGTCTGGTTTGCATAAAGCTTTATTGTTTAGTATTTTTACAACTTGATGTATCCCTGAAAAGGGCGGGGACTGGATGTAAAAAAGCACACAAGTGCTTATCTATTATCCTCGAATAAAATATTTTGCCTTGCCTTGCCTTGCCTTGTCTCTCTCTCTCTCTCTCTCTCTCTCTCTCTCTCTCTCTCTCTCTCTCTCTCTCTCTCTCTCTCTCTCTCTCTCTCTCCCCTCTTCCTC
>CM060336.1:41125510-41128010 GCA_030674155.1 Stramonita haemastoma
CTATTATCTCTGTTTTCACATCTGGCTTGTCTAATTGCTTCTGTGGGGTAGGATTTTGTGGGGGGGGGGGGAGGGGAGGGGTTTGGGGGGTTGGGTATGTGTGTGTGTGTGTGTGTGTGTGTGTGTGTGTGTGTGTGTGTGTGTGTGTGTGTGTGTGTGTGTGTAGGACGGGGTGGTCGTGTGTGTGTGTGTGTGTGTGTGTGTGTGTGTGTGTGTGTGTGTGTGTGTGTGTGTAGAAGAGGGTGGTTCATGTGTGTGTGTGTGTGTGTGTGTGTGTGTGTGTGTGTGTGTACTACTTGTTTTCTGGTTTTCTGATCAGAACATGTGTGTGCATGCGTGCACACCTACACGTAAATGTGTCTTGTATTCATATGGGGGGATCACATGGAGCACCTACACAACTATGTTGCAGAAATCTGTGCTGGAGTATGTCAGATATGTGTTGTTTGCACATGAGCCCACAGTGTTGATTTTGTATTTTATTTATTCTTTTATTTTCGAGGATGATGGAATAAGCACTCATGTGATGTAAGCTATTAGCTCTCTGATGACATGTACGTGATTCCCTCTTTCATCTTTCAGATGTCATCCTTTGCTCATAACTTGACCGAATTTCTCTGTTTTGAGAGGGAAAAAAGTAATCAGAATTGGAATCAGAATCAGTCCATTGTTGATACTCCCATTCCCCAGCAATCTTTCTCCACTTTTCTCCTCAGATGCCAGACCTGCAGGGTGATAACACCAAAAGCTGTGGAGAACACAGTAAGCACTCAATAAGTCATAAACATGCTTTTTAAAAAGGGGATAAAGGTGTCCCATAACCTATGTGGTCGTAGGGGAGCGAGGCATCAGAGACCTCAGCTTCTCAAGGGGCCAGCATGTTGAGAGCGGCACCCATCTCCTCTCCCTCGCTGCTTTACCTCCCCTGACCCTAAAGAAGCCAGGTACCCATTTACAGCTGGGTGAACTGGGGGGACTACACTGAAGCCAAGGCGCGCAAATGGTTACCCATCCCACTGGATACCATGCTCAACGCTGCTTAACTTGACTTGGGGAAAGCAAGCGCTCTGACCACGTAGCTATCCCGCCCCCCAATAAATCTCACAACCTTTTATTCAAACACACAGGGCCTTCAATGCATACATCCAACGCATTCAATGAACACAGGGGTTCGAATAACCAGCAGGACGGCTGACTGTTCAAGGAAATGATTTTCCCCTGGAGTTAACATCAGTGCCGACTCCATTCCCCTGAAAGTTCTTCGGATGGGACTGTAAACTGAGGTCCCAGATGTGAATGCACGCAGAAATTTTGTGCACACATCAAAGAAATGTTTTACGTTTCTGAAGAGGAGGCCCCATTGTGTGCCTGTGGGAACGGATGAGAAAATTGACAAAACTAGTCACACATTGGGATTGGATATAAAAAGCAGATGAGTTCTTATTTCAGTCCTTCTTCAATCTCCTTAAAATGTACTTTTGTTCTCTGCACTCCTAGAAACTTCAGTTTAGTTTCAAATGAGAATATTGTACTCTTTCATCCTATGCATTTCACTACTGCTGAAACCTACTATGAATGAAAGTGCTATACAAAATGCAAAACAATACAATATTTCCCTGATATGGCCCCCCAAAATATGTGCCTCCAACCAATCAGAGCCTTTCACTGTAACTCCTGACAGAAAAACTGACCAATCAGACCACTCCAAACAAGGGACCAGAACCGGTTTAACTTTAGTCACTGGCCTAAAAAAAATCCCACACAGGCAGTCAACTTGAAGTTGTCTTGTACTAACAATGTTCACATTTCTGTGGCTTGGAGGAGACGTCGATTTTCCGGTAAACCACTTTTCCTTTGCACTCTAAAATTAATGACCTACCATACAGAAGCGGCCATCAAAATCGGAATATCTCTTGTGACTGGATTTTCCCCAAAAATCTTCAATAAAGCAAAGTAACTCCATTATCTTCAAAAACAAGAAATTCCAACAAAATTATCTGTTTATACATTTTTCTGTCAAATCATATCCAAAGATTGTATCAGCTGTCATAGCTTAAACAATACTTTGCAAAGATCTTGCTGAATAGTCAAAGCATGCATGAATCTTATTTTCACCAAACCATTGAAAGCCAGACGCTAAGAAGACACAAAATAAGGTTGTAGTGTAGTATGGTGTTGGCCTGGACTTCATCACAGTTCTTGATTAATTAAACCATTGACGCTGGAGGCAACAGCAAAGTGAGAGGCTGTATGATCAGTGGCTTTCTTTCCTACTCATGGAATTCCACGTTACAGCTTAGTCTTTAGTGATCGACTATGACTCTCTGACTAGGAGGCTTGACTTGCACAGTCCTTATGTGCTGGGGGCTAATTGGTCTTTGAAGAATATCTCCAACGCTGACTATCCTTATGCCCACTTGGCTGAGAGAGAGGGGATGTACTGTGGGCAAGGCATCTCCACTACTTGCTGCCCATTTTCCTAAACAACAGCTGCCGCCTC
>CM060336.1:41135510-41138010 GCA_030674155.1 Stramonita haemastoma
AAACAAAAATCTGAAGTCACAATAAAAGATTTTGATTATGGAAGAGAAGAAAGCGTTAATGGATAAAGAGCAAACAAGAGAACAAAATGAAATAAACAACTCAAGAAAAAACATCAAACCACCACCATCTGTCAAAAATTATACATGTGATATAAATCATACATTTGGATAAAGGGGAAATTTTAAAAACTAATATCCTTATTTGAGGGGGGGGGGAGACATACTACCAATAAAAATATAATTAAAATAAATCAGAATTATTATCATTATGGTTTTTTTTTTACATAGAACATCCTAGATGTTTCAAAATAGGCAAAACATTTTTATCAATCGGATAATGTTCTACATACACTCACACACAGACACACACAGACGCACACACCACACACACAACACACACACAGACGCACACACACACACAGACACACACACATAGACACACACAGACACACACACATTCTCACACACACATATACACAGAAACATACACTCAATCACACACACATACACACACACACTCACAACCACTACACACAAACACACACACAAACACACACACACACATAGACACACACACACACACACACACACACACACACACACACACACACACACACACACACACACAACACAACATTTTCACTGGTTCTCGCACATTTCATTAAAAAAAACACTTCATTCTAAGGAAATATATGCCTTGAATTCTGAGTGAAATCATAACCGAACGGAACACAAGAGGAATCTATCCGCTGTAAGGCACATATTTTGGGACATATATACCCTAATATCTTATATCTTATCAATCTTCTGAGCACAATCATAAAATGTATGTTTCTAATTATATTTTATGTGGTAGTGGACAAAATTGTTCAGTGTTATTTTATCCTTTTTTTTACGATCATTAATTAAAATTTTACATGGAAATCATTACATTCATCACACGTAATTATCAAAAAGGGAGTACAAGATATGAACAAACATTTCTCAATATGGATGGTAAGAGAGAGAGAGAGAGAGAGAGAGAGAGAGAGAGAGAGAGAGAGAGAGAGAGAGAGAGAGAGAGAGAGAGAGAGAGAGAGAGAGAGAGAGAGAGAGAGAGAGAGAGAGAGAGAGAGAGAGAGAATCACTAACTAGTGACACACAAATCAAATTCAATATAGCTATAAAAATGAACATCTACACATCGTAGATAAAATACACATAGTTTATATCTACTGTAATGATCAATCTCAGTGAATAGCCTATGTAATCACAAAAATGAATAACAACACAGCATAATTAAAAAACACATACTAACTAAACTTAAAACATTGAGATATTAAAATAACATTTATCAAACTCAATAATAATCAAATTTCAGATTAAAATTGAAAACATAAGTATGAATACAGCCTTCATCAAGATAGAAGAGACAGACAGACAGACAGACAGACAGAGAGAGAGAGAGAGAGAGAGAGAGAGAGAGAGAGAGAGAGAGGGAGGGAGGGAGGGAGAGAGAGAGGGAGAGGGATATGGTGATATATATACATATATGTATACATATATATATATATATACATATACATATATATAATATACATAAATACACACACATATACACATACACACATATATATGTATATATCCAACAGGATGAGTCTGAGAGAGAGACAGTGAGAGAGAGAGTGTGTGAGACAGACAGACAGACAGACAGACAGACAGACAGACAGACAGACAGACAGACAGACTGACAGACAGACAGACAGACAGACAGACAGACAGAAGAAAGGGGGAAAAAATTTCCTTTATTATGAATTCATTTGTTTATTCGTTTCTATATTCATTATTTATTTATCCCTCTATTTGTTCATCTATTCGTTTCGTCCGTGAGATGTTTTCTGTATCTTTGTTCAGAGGTAAAGCTAATGATGTGGCTCCAACTGCTTGTCACAGGGGGATGGCTTTCATTAAAGAACAGCAGGTATTACGAGTGCTTTTTGTATCAGGCTTGGGGGCTTTTTGTCACAAACATTAATTTTTTGTGTGTGTGTACTTATGTTTAGGGAACAGGATAGCTCAGCGGTCAGAGCACTTGCTTTTTCCCCCCAGCTAAGTTTAAGCAGCATCTAACGTGGTTACCTAGTGGATGGGGGACTGCTATTTATTTATTTATTTATTTATTTATTCATTTATTTATTTATTTATTTATTTATTTATTTATCTATCTATTTATTTATTTATTCTTTTATATCGAAGATAATGAAATAAGCACTAATGTGCTTTTTTTAATCCTGTCCCCGTGTGTACGCAGTTTTGTTACTCTTGTTATCTGTTTCCACCGGCACACAATGGCCTACTCTTACGAAATCGGAACATGATTTAACGTGTGCGCAAGATGTTCTGCTTGTGCGCCTTGGCTTCAGAACAGTTCCCCAGTTCACCCAGCTGTAAATGGGTACCTGCCCTCTTTAGGTTCAGGGATGGGCGCCCATCTCCTCTCCCTCGTCGCTTTACCTTATGG
>CM060336.1:41143010-41150510 GCA_030674155.1 Stramonita haemastoma
GTTTCATTTTCATCGTGAAGTAAAGGTAGCGCTCAAATCTCAAAGAAATAATGGCATTGTTCAAGTTTATACTAGCTTTTCCATTTAGTAATCTTCTTTTTTTTTAATACTCAAGGCATTTAATTTGATGCAGCCTTTTATCGATTTGACTGGGGCTTTCGACTCGGTTTATAAAAACATAATGTCATAGGCTTTGCAAAATGTAATGAAGTGTTTTCTTTTTTTCTTATACCATAAACGTATGTTTGATTCTGTTATGTTTACGTTCCAGTTGTAAACTTTTAGATTGTTTATTGTTCTTGTTGGCGTGGTTCAAGGATGCGGTCTAGGCCCACCTACATATTTTTTACTATTTTCGTAAGCAGTCATATAAATGATGCAGGTGCTCACGCTGTGAAATCGTTAATGACTTGAATTAAATTTTTGGTTTTGCTCTCTGGCTGATGATGCCGATTTTACCCCCCAAGCCAAACAGGCGCCAGAAGTTAAGTAAAATGTGTGGATTAATCTTTGATTTGATGTAAGACATTGACAGAGAACATTTCTTAGTCTCCTATCACAAGCGTATGGATTGATAGAACATTGGATATGCCTAATTTTGAAAGATCAGATTTTCTGCGTTGTTAAATTTCTTTCCTACGTTGTGTAATTTTCCAGTCGGGGAAAGGGAAACCTTTCGTAGTGACTTTAAACGCATAACTAAGCAAAAACCTACGCTATCTTAAATTTGATGACGATCATATCAATGCAATCACCAGAAATGCTCAATTTGTAATTCTTCTAATATGACAATGAATAGAGATAGACGGATGCTGAGAACCACGAGGAGTGGAGGAAGCTGGTTTGAAAAATCTTCAGTGATGCCCCCAACGTTCTAGACTCCAGGATAGGTGAAGAGACATGGAAGTCATGCTGCACACATGGAAAAGATGCAGAAAACAATGTCATCCCTGATGAACTTCTCCCCATCATATCCATTCATGCAGGTAAACAAAAGGGTAAAGAAAGGTAAACGTGTCCCATAACCTATGTGGTTGTAGGGGAGCGAGGCATCAGAGACCTCAGCTTCTCTAAGGGCCAGCATGTTGAGGGCGGTGCCCATCTCCTCTCCCTCCTGCTTTACCTTCCCTAACCCTAAAGAGGGAAGGTACTCATTTACAGCTGGGTAAACTGGGAGGACTGTACTGAAGCCAAGGCGGGCAAACGGTCACCCATGCATTTGGTACCCATGCTCGATGGTGCTTTACCTTGGCTGGGGGAAAGCGAGTACTCTAACTACTGAGCTATCCGGTTTCCATGGAGGTAAACACAGGCAGGAAAACCCTATTCTGTGGTAAAAACCTTCTCCTCTCAAAGTATAGTCTTTTCTGAACAGAAAATGGTTGACTGGGAGAAACATTATTCCAGAAAACAGTCAGGTTACCAAGCTGCGCTGACTCTCTCTCTCTCTCCTCTCTCTCTCTCTCTCTCTCTCTCTCTCTCTCTCTCTCTCTCTCTCTCTCTCTCTCTCTCTCTCTCTCTCTCTCTCTCTCTCTCTCTCTAGCTCTTGCTCTCGCTCTCGCTCTTTCTCTTTCTCTCTCTCTTTCTCATACAGATAGGTGCTGTTATATCAGATATTTTCCTTTTCTTTTCTTTTCTATATTGTATTGTGGCCTAAGGCCGATGTGCAATTAAACCACTTCAGTGTTCAGCGTTCAGTGTTCAGTGTTCAGTGTTCAGTGTTCAGGGTTCTCTCTCTCTCTCTCTCTCTCTCTCTCTCTCTCTCTCTCTCTCTCTCTCTCTCTCTCTCTCTCTCTCTCTCTCTCTCTCTCTCTCTCTAGCTCTCGCTCTCGCTCTTTCTCTTTCTCTTTCTCTCTCTCTTTTTCATACAGATAGGTGCTGTTATATCAGATATTTTCCTTTTCTTTTCTTTTCTATATTGTATTGTGGCCTAAGCCGATGTCAATTAAACCACGTCAGTGTTCAGCGTTCAGTGTTCAGTGTTCAGTGTTCAGGGTTCTCTCTCTCTCTCTCTCTCTCTCTCTCTCTCTCTCCTCTCTCTCTCTCTCTCTCTCTCTCTCTCTCTCTCTCTCTCTCTCTCTCTCTCTCTCTGTCTCTCTCTCTGTATCTCTCTGTATCTCTCTGTATCTCTCTGTATCTCTCTGTCTCTCTCTGTCTCTGTCTCTGTCTCTCTCTCTCTCTCTCTGTCTCTGTCTTCTCTGTCTCTGTCTCTGTCTGTCTGTCTGTCTGTCTTTGTCTGTCTGTCTGTCTGTCTGTCTCTTCTGTCTCTCTCTCTCTCTCTCTCTCTCTCTCTCTCTCTCTCTCTCTCTCTCTCTCTCTCTCTCTCTCTCTCTCTCTCTCTCTCATGTTCTTGCCCCTCCTCTACCACCCCTTCACACGCCCTCATCCACCCTCTTCAAGTTACATCTCCCCCAAAGTCCTTCGGATGAGACTATAAACCGAGGCCCCGTGTGCGAACGCACGCAAAACATCTTGCGCACACGTTAAATCCTGTTCCGCTTTTCGTAAGAGTAGGCCATCGTGTGCCGATGGGAACAGATGACATTTACAAACCTGCATACACACAGGGACTGGATGTAAAAAAAAAAAAAGCACAAGAGTGTTTATTCCATTATCCTCGATATAAAAGAATAAATAAATCAATCAAAAATCTCTCTCCTCATGCTCTTGCTCCTCCTCTGCCACCCCCTTACAGCCCCTACCCCCCCCCCCCCCCCTTTTTCAACTTATATCCATCTCTCTTCTACCAGTCGCGTACGGATGAGTGATCGGTAAAACCCCCGATGTGAAAACTGTGGGCATCTATTTGTTGGTTTAGCTGATATATGACTCTCTTGGGTAGGGAGAGACTGTGGATGTCCTCCTCGACCTTGAGAGAGAGAGAGAGAGAGAGAGAGAGAGAGAGAGAGAGAGAGAGAGAGACAGAGACAGAGACAGAGACAGACAGACAGACAGACAGACAGACAGACAGAGACACAGAGAGAGAGAGACAAACACAGACAGACACAGACATACAGACAGACAGACACAGACAAACACAGACAGACAGACACATACAGACAGACAGACACAGACAGACAAACAGACAAACATAGACAGACAGACAGAGACAGAGAGACAGGCAGAGAGACAGACTCAGGCACACAGACACACAGACACAGACAGACACAGAGAAACCGAGACAAACACACAGACTCACAGACAGACAGAAAGACAAACAAACAGACAGGCAAAGAGACAGAATGAAAATAAAACAAGAAAAAAAACGAGGAAAGGAGAAAGATCATGAGAAAAAAAAAAGGCACATACAGAGGGAAAGACAATAAATTAGAAAGAGAAAGAGAAAGGCAGAAAAGAAAAAGGACAAAAGCAAATACTAAGAGAGGGACAGAAAAAGACACAGAGAGAGACAGAGATTGAAGACAATAGGCGAGAAAGAGACAGTGGACACACAGACACACAGACACACAGACAGACAGACAGACAGAGATCGAGAGAGAGAGAGTGAGAGACTGAAAGCAATAGTTGAGGGAGAGAGAGAGAGAGAGAGAGAGAGGGGGGGGGGAGGGAGAGAGAAAGAGAGAGAGAGGCAAGGCAAGGCAATGCAAGGCAAGGCAAGGCAAAATTCTTTTATTCGAGGATAATAGATAAGCACTCGTGTGCTTTTTTACATCCAGTCCCCGCCCTTTTCAGGGAGAGAGAGAGATATATACATATATGGTCATGTGTGTGTGCTATTTTCACACACACACGCACACACTCACACACACACACACACAACACACACACACACACACACACACACACACACACACACACATACACACACACATGCACACACACACACTCACTCACTCACTCACTCACTCACCCATTCAACCCTTCCTACATCCCACCCACTCACCCCACCCCCTCTCCCTATTTGTAACCCCTAAAAAATTAACTACCGTAGATCTCAATTCTCTGGACTGGGATTGGCTAGTCTGCCGCCAATAAAAAGAAGGAGAAGGTGGACAGCCAATCAGCAACGGCGGACGTGCGGCCAATGAAATGAGGCGTTATGGCTCCCAAGGCCAAATTTGGCTTTCTGTCCTCAAGGGCCCCGTTTTGAGACTTAGAGAAGATGGTTTGGCCATTCGTGGGGTTATTGCTTTCTTTCCCGATACCTATTCAATTTTACACTGTCAATAGATTGACAGCATCAATTTGCCATTAGACTGGAGATCGTTGGTTTTTATATGTCAGCCGTAAAACCGTGAAGAGAGAGTGGAGAGAGAATGAAAATAAGGAGAGAGAGAGAGAGAGAGAGAGAGAGAGAGAGAGAGAGAGAGGAGAGAGAGAGAGAGAGAGAGAGAGAGAGAGAGAGAGAGAGAGAGAGAGAGAGTTCATACTTTTACTGTACATTGGCCTTAGACCACAATACAAAAGCAAAATGGGCATAGGGAAGAGAGAGAGAGAGAGAGGAGAGAGAGAGAGAGAGAGAGGAGAGAGAGAGAGAGAGAGAGAGAGAGGAGAGAGAGAGAAAGAGAGAGAGAGAGAGAGAGAGAAAGAGAGAGAGAGAGAGAGAGAGAGAGAGAGATCCCCTGTAAAATTGTTAAGAGAGCGAGAGGTTTGGATACAGAGACAGACACAGATGCGGAGAGAAAGGGAACGTACCTTTCATAACATTAACTGAATAACTGGCTGATTAAAAAAAAAGACATTCTTAGAATGCCAACAACAACACTATCAACAGAATAACAGTAAACGTTTTCAGTTGACAGTGCTTATTGCAGTTTGCGAGGTATGTCGCACTTTTTAAGAGGTGAAAAAAGATCAATTATTTGCCTGCCCTGTCGCAGTGGATGTTGTCTTAAAGACGCCATTTTCTTTCTCTTTTTTATGAGTATTGTTTTATTTTGAGGATAGTGGAATAAGCACCCATGTGCTTTTCTGCAGTTTTGTAAATTTTGTCATCCATTCCCATGGGCACACAACAGCCTGCTCTTCCAAAAAGCAGAACGGGTTTTAACGTATGTGCAAGATGTTTCTTTTTTGTTGTTGTTCTTCGGCTAGAGCCCGGAAGTTCACTAATTTGTATTTTTTGCGTATGCGAATTCCGACTTTAGGGATAATAATTATTCAAACACGACACTAGTGGGGGTGCCTTTATTTTTATTATTCGTTTATATTGAGGATAATGTAATTAGCACTCAAAGATTAAAGAATAAAGATTATTTACATATGTGTGTTGTCATCCATTCTCACTGGCACAAAATAATTATGGCTTACTTTTTTTAAATGTAGAACGGGGAGGGGGGTATTAGTGTGTGTGCACAAGATGCTCTGTGTGCGTTCCCACACGGGACCTTAGTTTATAGTCTCATCCTAAGGACTTTTGGAGGAATGGAGCCTATTTAAGGGGATTTTTTCCTGGAGCTAACATCAGTACTAACTCCGCTCCCCCGAACTTCCTTAAGGTGAGACTATAAACCAAAATCCTGTATGTCCCTACTCGTGGGAGTATGCCTTTTTGTGCTGGTAGGGACGGATGAGAAAATTTCAAATAACGCATACGTGTCGCAGTTAGACATCATCCCTGAAGTCGGAATGTGGCTACCTAAATGGTGGATGGAGGGAATGGTCGTATACGCAAAAATTTCATCATTGGAGATCCTCGAAACCCGAACGAGGAACGAAAATAAATTCCTTATGCTTTCTGTCGGTTTGGGTATGCTGTTTATTTGGGGTGTAGGGGGGGGTCGTTGTTTTGTTTGGGTTTGTTTGTTTTTGTATTTGTGGTTGTTAGTAAGAGTGAATTATTTAGGTGGTTTTATTGGGGAGGTTATAAAGCAACTGTTTAAGTCACAGAGTTTAGATCAACTTAAATGACTGAAATTAAAGTCAAAGCTGTATTAATTGTTACAATACAGCACTCAGCCAAGAGGTTGGATTGTAATGTTCATATAGTATAGATATCATGGTATAACAACATAAGGTGAGATGCCATTAATCAGACCTGTTTTCTTGCTCCATGGTTTAAATGTGTCTGCAATTTTGTTGTGTTCTTTGTTCAACTCTTTGCAAATATCCCTTTGATATTTACAGAATCACGAACAGTTATCGTTTTGGAGAGCTTCCATCCACATCTATAGGGTGGCCCTTTTGCTTCTTTCTTTGTCTTTGCATTTTCTTTGCATTCTTTGCATTCTCCTCTGCATTGTTCTTCTCCTTTGCATTCTTCGTCTTCTTTGCATTCTTCGTCTTTTTCGCATTCTTCTTCTTCTTTTCGCATTCTTCTTCTTTGGATTCTTCTTCTGTTTCATCTTCTCCAAACACTGAAATCAGCAACTTACTATCGTTGTCTGTCAAATGAGCGAAAATGCGTAGCACTGCCGTTAAGCGCCTGACAAGTCAGGCCTAGTGCTACCGACTTTGGCATGGAAGAGAATTTTTATCCTTGATAGTCTTTCTGGAGAAAAAAAAAACTCAAGGCAGAAGAATTGCACCAAGAAGGCAGAAAACAGACAAGAAGGAGGTGACAGGAACTAAGCAGAAAGAAACAAAGAGAGGGATAGCGAAGATGGAATTTCTAGCACAGAATTTCCAGAAGTGGAAAGATGCTGTTTATACTGACAGGGCCACTGGCATCCTCACGTGGGGAGGGGGGGGTGGGTGTTGAGGGGGGGAGGATGGGGGATAGGAGGGAGGGGGGGGGGTAGACTGCTTTGGGAACACTGCTCTATTATACAGGGTGGGTGGAGACTAGGATGCCGGGCTCTGGTCAGAGATTCTCTGAGGATGTGCTGGAGACAGCACTCTGTCAGCAGGACTACTGACACTGCTGCTGTGCCCTAGAAAAGAAACAAAGTCAACGTCCTCTCCCTGGCAGAAGTGATGTATGTCTCCACGGGGAAAGACCTTTGAGGGGGAGGGGTGGGGGGATCGTGGTCACCGAGAAAGAGAGACAGAGACAGAGAGAGACAGAGTCAGACAGACAGACAGACGTGTCATTGACACCCAGAACGGGAAGGGGTGGGGGGTGGACAGAGAGAGAGAGAAAGAAAGTGAGAGAGAAGGGAGAGAGAGAGAGAGAGAGAGAGAGAGAGAGAGAGAGAGAGAGAGAGAGAGAGAGAGAGAGAGAGAGAGAGAGAGAGAGAGAGAGAGAGAGAGAGAGAGAGAAAGAGAGGGAGGGAGAGAGAGAGAGAGGGGAAAGAGAGGGAGGGGGAGAGAGAGAGAGAGAGAGAGAGAGAGAGAGAGAGAGAGAGAGAGAGAGAGAGAGAGAGAGAGAGAGAGAGAGAGAGAGAGAGAGGAGAGAGAGAGAGAGATTAAAGAATCTGGCCAAGGAAGCCCTGGCTTTTGCCAAGAGAATCCTGACAATGTTGTGTCCAAAGATTTATTGCTGACCACGATATTGCGCAGTATTGTCTATTTTCCCAACTAAGTGCTTGTTTTCGTTTTGTTTTCCTGCAGTTCCGGACATTGAACCCCAAACTATCATGCTGATTATGTTCATCATGT
>CM060336.1:41155510-41170510 GCA_030674155.1 Stramonita haemastoma
TGTGTGTGTCTGTGTGTGCTGTGTGCTGTGTGCTGTGTGTGTGTGTTACTCTTCGCCTCTCTCTTTTATTATATAATGGACAAGTTAGGCTGGCAGGGGGTGAGTAGGTGGGGACACGGATTGCTGTGTTAGCGTGTACATGAGTCGTGGTAAGAAGGGACAGGAAAGACTGTAGAAAGCACACACTAGGGTGTAAGTTTTTTTAAATTATGATTATGCTACAAGTAAAATTGCATGCTGAGTACTTTAAAAAAAAAATTCATTTTCTCTGTGTGCAATATTTCTCATGACTGAAAAGAGTTGGAATGTTTGCCAAATGAAAAAAATATGTTTAGAGGCCAAACCTTTAAGAGTATGAAGTCACGAGTTCGAACTAGAGCAGCTCTTGATAGACTGCATCCAGAAAAATGGATGACCTTCCAAAGGGCTGAAATGCAGACCTGCCAGAGCTGCTCTTTTCTTCCTACGTTCATGCATGCAGAAGGTAAAACAAAGACATGAAATGTCCCTGGAATTCATGTCATTGGTTTCTGAGTTGTGAAAGCACAATTTTTTTTAATATAACTTGTGTCTGATGGGCACCGTAGCCTAGTGGTTAAGACTGATCGATTTCAATCCCATGGGTTCATTACGTCAAGGGTTTGAATCTCGGTGGCATTTATGAATTCAGTATGGGGATTTTTACAATCTCCCATGCCAACTGCTAGTGCAGACCTGCCAGTGCTTTAAATTCCGTTCGTGTGTATACGTATGCAGAGGATATGGGTATGGCTATGGGCGGGGAGATTGACAATTTTTTAATGAGCGGCGTGGGAACAACAGGACGGGGACGTCACAGAAAGTGAGGCAGCAAAAGAAGAAGAAGAAGAAGAAGAAGAAGAAGAAGAAGAAGAAGAAGAAGAAGAAGAAGAAGAAAAAACAACAACAACAACAACAACAACAACACATATTTTGTGGGTACGTCTAAATTTGCACGGTGCATCAATATCCGTGGAAGAAAAATTCGAGAAAGATGGTGACGAAGACAAGATTTTAAGATTTTATGCACCTTTGACTCACTCCTCTTAGAGCATGGAGGATTTTAGTGAACAAAATTACCTGTAATTGCGTTTAATCTGTATCTACAAAATCATTTACAACACTGCATGCGGTAGATTATTTAAGTAGTCAATCTTTTTTTCAGTGCCATCCATCTTTACTCTTGACAATTAATCCGCTCAGTTCTGGCAAAGACCTTCAGGCAGAAGAGAACAAATACAAAATGTGGACATGGATCTTGGACAGCGATATTCCTGAGGTAGGACATTCTTCCGAAGGTCAGAAAACTTTGGATATCTACACTATAAAGTGAAGGTAGTTGCCTATCGCATTTATGTTAAATTGTTTACAAAGACGATTTTCGCGTTCAGTACCGTTCAGATCATCCTGTTTCAATCAGCAATGACTGATTAATACCTTGCTCCCTTCCTTCACCTATCCCGTAGTCCCGTGGACCGTGGGCGCACCAATGAAGATTTTGCAACCAGCTTCCTCCACTCTCCGCGGTGTTCTGCTTTCGGTAGCAAATTGTTCCACTAAAGGCCAGTCCACTCTCGGATGTTGTCTTCCCATCGTTTTCTCTGTCTGCCTCTTCGTCTCCCTCCTTGTACTGTTCCCTGTAGGCCAGTCTTGGCTAGTCCAGATACTCATGTGACGTGCCCGTATTACTTCAGTTAGTGTTTTTTCAATGGTCAGGAGGTTTTCATATGGTCTGATGGCGTTTTTGATTCTAGTTTTGCCTTGCTCATTGGGGATGTAATCTCTGTATAAAATGCCAAAGAGTTTGCGAAAGCATCTCATCTCCATTGCCTGTATCCCTCTAGATCTTTAAATGTCTGCTGTTATGGTCCACGTTTTCGCATACGTACAAAAATATGATTGATACGCCTGAATCTAAATAAAGAAATGGTATTATATGTAGCTATTCATAAGTGCACTTTTTACATTAAAAACATTTTTTGGGTACTTGTGAAAAAATGATAATGTACTACTTCCTTGCAGTTCTTCTGGACATGAATTTGCAAAATTGTCTTGAAATGCCTCTATGATATTATAACACAACCATCATCTATAAGTTTTGCTTGTTTTCTAAGTTGCTTCCTTTTAATACTCCCTTTTCCCCCCTCTCTTTCTCCCCTCTGCTCCTCTCCTCTCTCTCTCTCTCTCTCTTTAATTTCTATTGATGGCGAGAGCTAGATCCGGATGTGAAAATAAAGAAAGAAAAAAAAAAAACCTACATCAAAGCAACACAAAACCAAAACACAACAGCCACAATAATGACAAAAATACTTAGCGTTTCCGCTACCCTTGGAAATAATGATTAATACCATCCGTCTCCATTCTATTTTCTTCTTCGTCTTTGCATTTCCCTTTTTCCTTTCTGCCTTTCTTTCTTTCTTTCTTTCTTCTCTTTTTATATTCCTTTTCCATTCTACTTTCTTTCTTTTTGTGAATTATTATGTTATTTTTGTTGTTATTACTGTTATTGTTCTAATGTCGTTGCTTCTGATATTGTTGTTGATGGGATAATGATGGTGGCAAAGACAAACTATACTGTAAACCCTGCACCTAAAAAGTGTTAAAAATCTGTACTTAAGTAATTTTAAAACATTAACAAACTCTCACCTCAAGGAAACTTCTTTTCCTTCTGCGTCGAATGCTCCAGCAGCAACTGTTTGTCTTTCATGCAAGCAAAAATGCCTTTAGCTGCCCTAAGGCGCCTGACAAGTAAGGCCCAGCGCATCCGACTTCGGCATGGAAGAGAATTCTATCTAGCCTATCTCTATCTTTCTATCCCTTAGTCTGGTGACCGTGGGGGCACCCCTGAAGACTTGGCAACCAGTTCCCTCCATTCCTCTCTCTGTTCTGCCTTTCTCAGGGTTTTGTTGAGTTCTAGACCTGTCCATTCGCTGATGTTGTCCTCCCATCTCTTCCTTGGTCTGCCTCTTTTTCTTCCTCCTTGGACAGTGTCATGCAGTATTGTTTTACAAGTCCTTTTGGTCTTGTTACATGCCCGTACCATTTAAGTTTACTTTTCTTTACCACTGATAGAAGGTTTTTCGTAGAGATCAAGGTTTGCTGGATTCTGCTGTGCGCTTCTTTGTTGCTTATGTGGTCTCTATAGGAGATGCCAAGGAGTCTCCGGAAGCATCTCATCTCTACTGCCTGTACTCTTCTCTCCAAATCAGCATCGGGTCCACGATTCACAGGCATACAGAATATGTATATCACAAGGGAGCGCATTAGTCTGATCTTGGAGTTAAGTGAAATATTTTTATCTTTCCAGATGGCGTACAGTTTTGACAGTGCTGTTATTGTCTGTGCAATCCTACATACTACCTCTGGCTTGGACCCCTTGTCTGATACAACGGCTCCCAAGTACTTGAAGTTTTGAACCGTTTCCAGCTTCTGGTCATTGACCCCGATATTAAAGTCTTTCTGTAAAAAAACAAAACAAAAAAAGGCGACAGGAGAATAGACCAAAGAAGGCAGAAAACAGATCAGAAGGAGGTGACAGGAAAGAAAAAGAAACAAGACAGAAACAAAAAGAGAGGGAGACCGAAAAAAAGGGAGGACATTCCTAAAACAGAGTTTCCAGAAGGTAGAGATGCTATTCATACTGACAAACACCCTACCCCGGCATCCCCACAGGGGAATGCCAGTAATTCAAAACATTAGCGTCATCTCACCATAAGAAGGATAACGGGGGGGGGGGGGGGGGGGAGGGGCGCAAGATGAAGTATGGGCACTTAACAGGATCTACTAGAAGCCTTGCTGAGATGGTTCTCTGGGGAGGTTACTAAAAGCCAGAGAGAGATGGGGTCAGGAAAAAAGAAAAAAAAGCTGCTCTGACTGCACTGATATATATAGTATGATTGGATAGATAGATAGATATATAGATAGATAATAATAGATAGATAGATAGATAGATAGATAGAGTGAAGATAGATAGATAGATAATAGATAGATAGATAGATAGATAGATCCATCTTCTTCTTCTTCATTTTTCGCGCCTCATTTTCTGTGACGTCCCCGTCCTGCTGTTCCCACGCCGTTCATTCAATCGCCCCGCCACAGCCATACGTTCGTGTCTCATCCCGAGGTCGGAAGTCCACAGGGAGCCCATCAATATCAGGCACCGTGGGCCACCAGCCAGAGAGGCCCTGCACTTCTGCTGGGTACTTTGGTGGTGTCCGTGGTGCCGCTTCTATGCAACTTACGCAGGACACCACCTACTAATCCCCCTACTAGCGACAGTATTAGCTCAGTCGCGGAGCCAGACTGAGTGAGTCACCCACCCGAGGTGGCGACCACCACAACTACCATCCCCCCTGAACCTTCAACCCTTAAGGCTTTCACAAAACTCACCACAGGCACAAAGTGACTGGGAAAACTGAATTGAGGTCACCATGAGACCAGAGCAGCCTGGACCACCAAATCAGAGGCTTAATTGTTTCTATTGCATGATGCTCAATGGTAATGAAGATGATGTAGTAATGTTGCTGTGGAAGTGCATGTGCTTTGAGACTAATTGACAGGGTTCATACAGCCCGGCGTCAACATGGCCCAGAGATACTGACACCTGCAGTGTTGGTCAGGTAATTTGAGCAACACTCTCAAATTCGTATCCGTCAAGTGGATGAAGCTCGACTGTGTGGTCCCAGTCTCCCACTAGCCCACAGCATACTCACTGTGGGTACCCGGCCGGAGTACGAAAAATCTCTATGACTCTCATGGGATTCGAACCCGCGACCTTCTAGTGCGAAATCCAAGGCGCTAACTGGTCTATGGTGGCTGTGTGTTTTCTTCTTCGTAACATCAACATCATCATCATTAGTATTTTCATCATCCTTTTGCTACGTCATCGTTACCATCTACTTTGTTGTATAGTTGTCGCTATCATCGGGATCATCATCATTACCAACAACAACGATGACAGGAACAATAACCGCAGCATTAGCATTGTCCCTATCACACAACAACAACAACAACAACGACAACAACAACATCATCATCATCATCATCATCATCATCATCTTCTTCTTCTTCTTCTTCTTCTTCTTCTTCTTCTTCTTCTTCTTCTTCTTCTTCTTCTTCTTCTTCTTCTCCTCTTCTTCATCATCACCATCCACTCATCATCATCATCATCATCATCATCATCATCATCATCATCACCACCACCACCACCACCACCACCACCACCACCACCACCACCACCTACTATCTATCTATCTATCTACTCTATCTATCTATCTATCTATCTATCTATCTATCTATCTATCTATCTATCTATCCCTTAGTCTGGCGACCGTGGGGACACCCTGAAGACTTGACAACCAGTTCCCTCCATTCCTCTCTCTGTTCTGCCTTTCTCAAGGTTTTGTTGAGTTCTAGGCCTGTCCATTCGCTGATGCTGTCCCCTCCCTTCCTTGGTCTGCCTCTTTTTCTTCCTCCATTAACAGTAAGCTTGCAGTATTGTTTGTTTGTGTTTTTGCAAGTCCATTTGATCTTGTGACATGCCCGAACCAATTAAGTTGACGCTTCTTTACGATTGATAGAAAATTTTTCGTAGGTACCAATGGTTTGCAGGATTCACTATACCACCACAAAAACCCTAACAATGTTGACAGCCAAGGTGATGCTTAAATGCACAAGGACAACACAGAGCTTACTACATCATTATCTAAAGCAGGCAACTGTAAAAAAAAAAAAAAAACTGCAAGGATGAAACTAATACATGGTGTAAAGAAAGCATGGCCACGAGACCACATTAACCAGTGATGCTATCAAATATTCATAATATGGCTTTACCATATTTGATGGGGTTTTTTGTTTAAGCAAGGGAATGTGGTTGGGGGAGCTGGGGGGGTGGGGGGTAGTGTGAGGGGAGGGGAGAAGTGAATCAAGGGTGTGTGATGGTGGGTAGAGGGGGGTGGGGTATATGGTGTGAGAGATGATGGACAGGTGTGTGTGTGAAATTGGGTCATTTAGACTGGGGTATCGTGTGTGTGTGTGTGTGTGTGTGTGTGTGTGTGTGTGTGGTGTGTGTGTGTGTGTGTGTGTGTGTGTGTGTGTGTTGTGGTGTGTGTGTGTGTGTGTGTGTGTGTGCGAGCTGTGTGTGTGTGGTGTGTGTGTGTGTTAGGTGTGTGTGTGTGTGTGTGTGGCTGTGTGTTAGTGTGGTGTTGTGTCTGTGTGTGTGTCTGTGTGTGCTTCCTTACTCTCCTAATCTACCATGGACATGGGATGATGAGAGGAGGGTGAGGGATGTGGCTTGGAGTGTTAGCGTGGGTATATGTGCTGGTGAGAAGAGGGGGGAGGGGGAGAAATTTGTGGAAAACTTACACTAGCGTGTTGGGTGTTGTTGTTTTTTTTAATAATAATTAACCCATACGTAAAATTGCTTGCTGCTGTGTTGTTGATTTTCTCTATTTTTTCTTAGTTTTTTTTGTGCAATATTTCTCCTTTCAGTAAAACATGTGTGGTAAGAGAGGGATTAGCTCAGTGGTCATAGCACTCCCTTTCCCCCAGCAGCGTGGAGCGTGGTTACCCGTTGGATGGGTGACTGTTTGTGCGCCTTGGCTTCAGTACAGTCCCCCAGTTCACCCAGCTGTAAATAAATACCTGCTCTCTTTAGGGTCAGGGAAAGTAAAGCACGAGGGAGAGTAGATGGGCGCTGCCATCAAAAAATGCTGGCCCCTGGAGAAGCTGAGGTCTCTGATGCTTCGTTCCCCTATAACTACATAGGTTATTGAAAAGGACACCCTTCACTTTTTAGCTTTGAAGAGATGAAGTGATAGCCGAATGGAAAATGCGTTGTGCTGTTTCATCTTAGGAGGGTTTTTTTTAAGTTACGAGTTCAAACCTTATTAGGTCGCAACTTGATGGATGAGTCTAAAGAGCGGTGTTTTTTTTCTTCGGTTTTCCAGGTCAACTCTCAAGTGCAGACCTGCTAGAGAGCCTGTCTTCCTTTTGTTCATATACAGAAATGTAGCAGATAATTATAACCAATGCATCAATACTCCACTGGAATTCTTTTTAAGGGGTTTGTTGAGTTGCTAAACAATGTATACTAAAAAATTGTTTTTCTTTATTTATATATTTGTTCTTTTATTTCGGGGATAACGGAATAAGCGTTCTTGCGCTTTTTACAGCCAGTCCCCGTGTGTATTCAGTTTTGTGAAATTTGTCATCTGTTCCCACCCTGTGTGCAAGCAAGGCTTTGTTATGAATTTTTTTTGGGGGGGTTTGTTTTATTTTTTGTGGGTTTTTTTTTAGGGCGGGGGAGGGGGGGGGGGTCGTTCCTTGGCTAGAGCTCCGAGGTTCACTAATGGTGATATTTTGCGTATGCAGCTGGATTTCGCCCACCATGAAGGTAGCCGCATTCCGACGCCGGGGATGTATGCTGGGTATGTTCGTGTTTCGGTAACCCACTGAACGCTGACATAGATAGCAGGATCTTTAACCTGCGTATTATTTGATCTTCTGAACTGAATTGCATTGGGGGGGGGGGGGGGGGGGGAGGGTTCCTGCTCCTCTGCTAGGGCTCTAAGGTTCACCACTGGTGAGATGTTTGCGTATGCAACTGATTTTCTCCCCCACCATTTACTTAGCCGTATTCAGACTTCGGGAATAAGTTGAATTGTAGAAAAGGTAAAGGTGTCCCATAATCTGTGTGGTCGTAGGGGAGCGAGGCGTCAGAGACTTCAGCTTCTCTAGGGGCCAGCATATTGAGGGCGGCGTCCATCTCCTCTCCCTCACTGCTTTACCTTCCCTGACCCTAAATAGGGCAGGTACCCATTTACAGCAGGGTGAAATGGGGAGACTGCACTGTAGCCAAGGCGCGCAAACGGTCACCCATCCAACTGGTAACCACGCTCGACGCTGCTTACCTAACTGGGGGAAAGCGAGCGCTCTGACCACTGATCTTTTCTGTCCCCATGTGTATGTTGAATTGACTTGAATTAAATACCACTTTAGTCGTGGCAGAGTTTACTACGTGGAATTTTGCCTGCTCTCACCGAGGACAGCACGTCGCCACAAGAGCAACGCCACCTTTTTTTTCATTGTCCTGTATGTAGCGTATTTGTTTCTCTAACAGAATGAATTTTTACAAGAGAATTTATCACTGAAGTCGGAATGCAGCTACCTACATGGTAGAGGGCAAAAAAAACGGTTGCATACGCAAAAAATCTCACCATAAATGAACCTCAGAGGTATAGCTAAAGAACGAAAACAACAACCATAAAAACCAAGAAAAGACATACAAAAAACCCACAGAATTTTATGAAGAACACCCTTTGTTTCCTCTAGCTTCTTTAACGAGCTAATAAATAAATGCGTGTTTCACACAAGACCTCGGTTTATCATCTCAACCGAAAGACTAGCACTCAGACCAGCCATTCAAGGTTCAGCAAATGAAGGAGGGTGGAGGAGAGCTAGAGAGAGAGACAGGTTTGGGCACCTAACTCTCTAGGCAGGTGTGTTACTTCTAGGCCATCAATCTACCGTGAAGGAATAATCCGATTTTTTTCTGTTCGTCCTTCCTGCCTTTTCCTAGTTATTTGTTATTGCCTTTTTGGCTTTTTTGTGGTAATTATCATTGTCAACAAACCACGGATCTGCTCTCTCTCTCTCTCTCTCTCTCTCTCTCTCTTGGCTTGAAATAATGAGTCCACAGGAAGGCAGGCAATATTATTGAAATGCGCTTTAGTAAACACGTCGCGCACATGTGCGCGCTAAGACTCACGAGCATGGGATGTTTTCTGCATGCATTCATACATGCCCGCACACATAAACACAATGAGTCCACAGGACTCATGTGTGTGAAATAATGAGTCCACAGGAAGGCAGGCAATTACATGTGCGCGCTAAGACTCACGAGCATGGGATGTTTTCTGCATGCATGCATACATGCCCGCACACATAAACACAATGAGTCCACAGGACTCATGTGTGTGAAATAATGAGTCCACAGGAAGGCAGGCAATATTATTGAAATGCGCTTTAGTAAACACGTCGCGCACATGTGCGCGCTAAGACTCACGAGCATGGGATGTTTTCTGCATGCATGCATACATGCCCGCACACATAAACACACTCGCACACGTGTGCGCATGCACACGCGACACACACACACACACACAGAACACACCCAAAACAGATGACAATATTTACAAAAACTCCATAACACACAGGGACTGGCTGTAAAAAGCACATGAGTGCTTATTTCATTATCCTCGATATAAAACAATAAATAACACATAAATAAATACATAAACACACGCACACGTACACACACACACACACACACACACACACACACACACACACACACACACACACACACATGTACACTCACAGGCACACACAACACAACACACAACACACACACACACACACACACACACAACACAACACCCAACACACAACACAACACAACACAACACACACAACACACAACACACACACACAACACAACACACACACAACACACACACACACACACACACACACACACACACACACACACACACACACACACAACACACACAGAGCATACTGTTGACTTATCATATTAACTGTGGCAGAATCCCAAACTTCATGACTTCTGCAGAGCAGGTGGAGAAAAAAGAGGATAAGGAGAGCATGAGGACGGAAGCATTCCAACTAAAAACATGCGAGTGTGTGGCTTCACTTGTGTGTGTGTGTGTGTGTGTGTGTGTGTGTGTGTGTGTGTGTGTGTGTGTGTGTGTGTGTGTGTGTGTGTGTGTGTGTGTGTGTGTGTGTGTGCTTCACTGTGTGTGTGTATGTATGTGTGTCTGTCTGTCTGTCTATCTGTCTGTCTGTCTGTCTGTCTGTCTGTGTGTCTGTGTGACTCTGTGTGTGTGTCTCTGCGTCTGTCTGTCTGTCTGTGTCTGTGTCTGTGTCTGTGTCTCTCTGACTCTGTCTCTCTGTCTCTGTCTCTGTTTCTCTGTCTCTCTGTCTCTCTGTCCTGTCTCTGTCTCTGTCTCTGCTCTCTCTGTCTCTGTCTCTGTCTCTGTCTCTGTCCTCTGTCTCTTCTCTCTCTCTCTCTCTCTCTCTCTCTCTCTCTCTCTCTCTCTCTCTCTCTCTCTCTCTCTCTCTCTCTCTCTCTCCTCTCTCTCTCTCTGATTCTCTCCCCCACTCTCTGTCCCTCTCTCTTTCCACACACACATACACCACACACACATCTATACGCACGCACAACACAACACACACACACACACACACACACACACCGAGGAAACACACACACACACACAACACACACACTCACGCATGCACACACACATACACACACAAACACACGCACACGCGTACGCGCGCGAGCACACAAACACACACACGCGGCCACTCACAACACACACACACACACACACACACACACACACAACACGGACGCACGCACACACACACATATATACACACACACGCGTGCGCACTCATTTTAACCTGAGAGCTTCTTCATAACTTTCTCTTTTTTGTTTGTGTGTTTGAGATGAAAGAAACACCCTCCCCAAAAAACATTCCTAATATTTATTAAAAAAAACAAAAACAAAAGCAATAAGGTCAGAAGAGGAGAGAAAACTGACACACGTCACACAAACCAAAATGGAATTGCAGAGTTCACGACTTGAAATAAGAAGCAGGTGCAGAAGAAATATGAGCAAGGAAAACCGAGAGGAAGAAGCGAAAAAGAGGAGGCAACATCACAGACATATCTATCTGTGTGATTAGAAGTCCCTCTTGCCCTCTTCTCTTGTCTGTCTGTCTAAATCTCTCTCTGGCTGGCTGGCTGGCTGGCTGGCTAGTTGATGATGGATGATGGATGATGGATGGATGGATGGATGGATGGATGGATGGATGATGGATGGATGGATTGGTGGATGGATAGGTTTGGATGGATGGATGGATGGATGGATGGATGATGGATGGATAGGTATTTTTTTTATTGGTCCGTCTGTCTGTCTCTGTTGTTCTGTTTTGCTTCTCTCTCTTGTCTTCTTTTTATTCTATACTTTTTCTCTCCTGTTTCTCTCCCTCTGCCTCTTTTTCACCTTTTTTTATCTCTGTGTCTGTCTGTCTCTCTGTCTCTCTGTCTTTGTATGTCTCTCTCTTCTCTCTCCTCTCTGTTTCTGTTTGCCTCTGTCTTTCTGTCTCTGTCTGTCTCTCTCTTTCTCTCTTCTCTCTTTCTCTTCTCTCTCTGTCTCTCTCTTCTCTCTCTCTCTCTCTCTTTTGCTTCTCTCTCTCTCTCTCTCTCTCTTCTCTCTTCTCTCTCTCTCGTCTCTCCTCTCTCTCTCTCTCTTCTCTTCTCTCTCTCTCTCTCTCTCTCTCTCTCTCTCTCTCTCTCTCTCTCTCTCTCTCTCCTCTCTCTCTCTCTCTCTCTCTCTTCTCTCTCCTCCTCTCTCTCTCTCCTCTCTCTCTCTCTCTCTCTCTCTCTCTCTCTCTCTCTCTCTCTCTCTCTCTCTCATCTCCTCCCCTCTCTCTCTCTCTCCCCCTCTCCTCTCTCTCTCTCTTCTCTCTCTCTCTGTCTCTCGTCTCTCTTCTGTCTCTCTCATCTCTTCTCTCTCTCTCTCTCTCTCTCTCTCTCTCTCTCTCTTCTCTCTCTCTCCTCTCTCTCTCTCTCTCTCTCTCTGTCTCCTCTCTCTCTCTCTCTCTCTCTCTTCTCTTCTCTCTCTCTCTCTCTCTGTCTCTGTCTCTCTTTCTGTCTAACATCTCAGTCTCTGTCTCTCTTTGTCTCTCTGCATCTTTCTTTGTCTGCCTCTCTCTCTCTGTCTCTGTCTCTCTTTCTGTCTCAACATCTCAGTCTCTGTCTCTCTTTGTCTCTCTGCATCTTTCTTGTCTGCTCTCTCTCTCTTCTCTCCTCTCTCTCTCTCTCTCTCTCTCTCTCTCTACTCTCTCTCTCTCTCTCTCTCTCTCTCTCTCTCTCTCTCTCTCTCTCTCTCTCTCTCTCCTCTCTCTCTCTCTCTCTCTCTCTCTCTCTCTCTCTCTCTCTCTCTCTCTCTCTCTCTCTCTCTCTCTCTCTCTCTTCTCTCTCTCTCTCTCTCTCTCTCTCTCTCTCTCTCTCTCTCTCATCCTCCAAAAATAAAGCCGCGTTGATGAGGTCATTATGCGGTGAATGGATTGTTTTGGATTGAATCAATCTCCAATTTTTAACAAAAAAAAGATTCATCACCCTTTTGAATAACTCGTGATGGAGAGCTCTTTTTTTGTAGCTTAATCTTCCAGGGGACAAGATATCTCAGTGGTCAGAGCACTCGCTTTCCCCAAGCTACAGTTAAGCAACATCGAGCGTGGTTACCAAGTGGATGGGTGACCGTTTGCGCGCCTTGGTTTCAGTACAGTCCCTCCAGTTTACCCCCAGCTGTAAATGGGTACCTGCCGTCTTCAGGGTCAGGGAAGGTAAAGCAGCGAGGGAGAGAAGATGGGTGCCACCCTCAATATGCTGGCCCCTAGAGAAAGTGAGGTCTCTGACACCTCGCTCCCCTACGACCACATAGGTTATGGGACACCTTTACCTGTACTGTTACCTTTTAAATCCTCCACACCAAATGTGATGTATTTCTTGGGAGCGTGCGCACAAAATCATGTAAGTGAATAGAAAAGTATGACAGACAGGCATGTGTGTTTATGTGCAAGTGTATGTACACACACACATGCACGCACACACACACACACACACACAACACACACACACACACACGAGCGAGCGCGCACGCACGCACGCACGCACGCAAACGCACACGGTATCACTTTATGTGGAACGACTTAAAATTGAACACACACACACACACACGCACGCATGCATGCACGCACACACACCTCCACGCACACACACACACACTCACACACACGCACGCACGCCCCCCCCCCCCCCCACACACACACACACACACATTCCGGAATGTTGCTTTTGGAATTCCACAGGACTCAATTTTTGCACCATTATCATTTTAATATATAAAAAGTCTTTAACATCAAAATATTAATCATGCTAACTGTTGAAATTACCTGACATCTTGGAAAAAAAAACTAATATTCAAATCATCTGAACAAGTTTTATGGACAGATCTGTTTTAGAATCAAATTAAAGTGGAGGCAGCGTTCATGATTCCTTATTTTTAAAATGAACAAATCTTTTAACATCGAGAAAATTTTTTCCCCGTTTTTACGGTAGAAGTGTGTGCGTCTTCGTTTTAACATCTATCCTCTAAAAAGGGATTTAGACTTGACATGGGAAGGAAAAAGAGATAAAAGTGAATACACGTGTGTTTGTTTGCTAAGTGGAATGAATGGTACAAGGAAAAAACACTTCTAACCATAAGAAAGTCAATGATCCGAGCATATAAAAGAAAGAGGAAAAAAGATAAAGTTAGGTAAGTACGGGTGCGTGCACGTGCGTGCGTGCGTGTGTGCGTGCGTGCGTGCGTGCGCGCGCGCGCGCGCGCGCGGTGTGTGTGTGTGTGTGTTGTGTGTGTGTGTGGCGTGTGTCAATGAGAAGACACCCAACAAAAATATTCACCAGTACTTTTCATTGATTAAAAAACAACATATTTAATTCAGTAATCATCTCCCTATTTGACTCTTTTTTTTCTTCAAAGGAATTTAAAGCACACAGTATCAATTTAAAATCAATGTATGATCAATCTTCAAATCGTTTTTGAAGAATGTGACTAAGTCGTTTAGATCCGTCAACTTTGCAAAAAAAAAACTCTGCTGTCATGATAGAAACACCATTAGTGCTGTGATGCATCTTCTCAAAACAAGAGCTGAGATAACAAAAGTTGCACCTGCTTTGTCTTTATCTTTTTTGGAATTCCACTTGCAGCTTAGTCTTTAGTGATCGACTATGACTCTCTGGCTAGGAGGCTTGACTTGCACAGTCCGTTATGTGCTACAGCCCGGGGGTAGTTGGCCTTTGGAGAACATCTCCAACACTGACTGTCCGTATGCCCTCTTGGCCGAAGAGTGGGGATGTACTAGTGGGCAAGGCACCTCCACTTATCAAATTAATCAAATTTCTGCCATATTTCCGAAACCAGCAGCTGCCTCCTCTGCTGTTTTGGAGGTCATCGTGGAAGCACGACGGACAAACATTAAATTGTGATCCTGTATTTTCTATATTCTGTTTCAAGAAGACATTCTGAAGTACATGATATTTCATGATGATATTAGACTAACAGTAAAGGTGTATGAAAGTACGCAGGAAGTTTGATAATTTATATTTCACACTGTATGCATTTGCAATCATGCCCTAAATTGTACACCTGATAAATAACACCTCAAGGTGAATACAAGAGCTTTCGCTAGACAAACATTGTAATGGAAACCAGAACTCCCTTTTGAAAAGGTATAGTTTTGACTCATTCACAAAAACTCAGGTATTCAATTTGTATTTGTTCTTCTTCTTCTTGTCTTGTCTTCTTCTTGTTCTTTCTTCTTGTTCTTCTTCTTCTTCTTCTTCTTCTTCTTCTTCTTCTTCTTCTTCTTCTCTTCTTCTCTCTCATTCTCGCATTCTTCGATCATCGCATTCTTCGCTTTCTTCGCATTCTCTTCTTCATTTTTTTCTTGCATTCTTCTTCTTCTCTTCTTTTCTTTTCTTCTTCTTCTTCTTCTTCTTCTTCTCTTCTCTTCTTCTTCTTCTTCTTCTTCTTCTTCTTCTTCTTCTTCTTCTTCTTCTTCTTCTTCGCATTCTTCTTCTTCGCATTCTTCTTCTCTTTTTCTTCTTCTTCTGCTTCTTCCTTCTTCGCATTTCTTCTTCATTCTTCTTCTTCTTCTTTCTTCTTCTTCATTCTTTTTCCCATTCTTCTTGATTCTTCTTGCTTCTTCTTCGATTCTTCCATTCTTCCATTCTTTCTTCTTCTTCGTTCTTCTTCTTCTTTCTTCTTCTTCTTCTTCTTCTTCTTCTCTTCTTCTTTTCAGACTTCTACTTCATTCTTCTTG
>CM060336.1:41178010-41183010 GCA_030674155.1 Stramonita haemastoma
TGATGATGATGATGATGTTGTTGTTGTTGTTGTTGCTGCTGCTGCTAAAGCTAAAGCTCCTGTTGCTACTACTATTGATGCTGATATTGTTTTGTATCTTGTATACTACTTTAAGCTTCGGCAGAATTTTCTGAGTGAAAATCAGGCTTCTCACCCCGGGGAGAGCATGTATCCACAAGAGCAGCGCCACCCTTTTTTTCGTGTCGACTGCTGCAACTACTATTGTTGCTGCTGCGCTGCTGTTGTTATTGTTGCTTTTGTTATTGTTGATGCTTCTGCTGCAGCTGCTGCTGTTATTATTGTTGCTGTTGTTATTGATGCTGCTGCAGCGTCTGCTGCTGTTGTTTGTTACTGTTGCTATTGTTATTGCTGCAGCTTCTGCTACAGCTGCTGCTGTCATTATCGTTGCTGTTGTTATTGATGCAGCTGAAAGCTGCTGCTATTGTTTGTTATTGTTGCTGTTGTTATTGCTGCTGCTGCTGCTGCTGCTGCAGCTGCTTCTGCCGCAGCTGTTAATGTTGCTGCAGCCCTTTTTTGTTTGTTTACTTTTTGTAATTGCCAAAATTTGGATACTGTTTCATCGGGTTTTTTTTCTTTTCATGGGAGAGAGTATTCGTTTGTTTATTTGTTCGTTTCTTTGCTTGTGGGTTTTCTAAAATATATTTTTCCTTATTGGCAAATAGCCAAGCAATATAATTGTTGTATATCGAGGGTAAAGTGTGGACAGCACGCACATGAGTGCACACACACACTCACACCAATAAATAATAATTATCCCAGGCAGTTATTTTTCAATCGTTCTCCTTTTCTTTTTTAGATAAATTTCTATTTCCTTCCGTCTTTTTTATTGGTTTTAGTGTTTCTTTCTTCTTTTTTGTCAATCAAATTTGTTTCTTCTTTTCTGTTCTTTTTTCACATTTTTTTTTCTTAGCTTTGTCCTTCTCTCTTTAGAATTCAGAGCTCGTCTCTCTCTCTCTCTCTCTCTCTCTCTCTCTCTCTCTCTCTCTCTCTCTCTCTCTCTCTCTCTCTCTCTCTCTCTCTCTCTCTCTCTCTCTCTCTCTCTCTCTCTCTCTCCTGATTTATTACTATGAATTTGTTTACAAGCCTGTCTGTCATACGAGTCAAGTTGTTGTTTTTTTCTTGTGAGCTTTAAATTTGTTGCAGCTGCTCTTTTTCTCGTAGTTTTTTATTTCTTTCATTGTGGGGGGTGGAAGGGAGTTGTTGAGGAGTTGTTGTTGTTTTTTGTTTTTTAGCTTTTTTATTTGTTGTTGGTTTTTAAGATCGTTTTTTATTTGTTTGTTTGTTTTCTGTGCGTGTATCTTTTTCAACTGAATATAATCCTTTTGAACCAATGCAAAAGAATTGAGACAAAGACAGAGTCAAGTCAAAAACACTTTAATCATCGCATGAAGGGCAATTACAAAGAGCCTCACAGAGAGAGAGAGGAGAGAGAGAGAGAGAGAGAGAGAGAGAGAGAGAGAGGAGAGAGAGAGAGAGGAGAGAGAGAGAGAGAGAGAGAGAGAGAGAGAGAGAGAGAGAGAGAGAGAGAGAGATGCAGACAGACAGACAGACAGACAGACAGACAGACAGACACAGACACAGACACAGAGACAGAGACACAGACAAAGAAAGAGAGAGAGAGACAGACAGACAGACAGACAAGACAGACAGACAGACAGACAGACACAGACACAAGAGACACAGACAAAGAAAGAAAGAGAGAGAGAGAGAAGAGAGAGATATATATATACAGAGCAGACAGACAGACAGACACAGACACAGACAAGAAGACACAGACAAAGAAAGAGAGAGAGAGAGAGAGAGAAAGAGAAGAGAGAGAGAGAGAGAGAGAGAGACAGACAGACAGACAGACAGACAGACAGACAGACAGACAGACAGACAGACAGACAGACAGACAAACAAACAAACAAACAACAAACAGATAGAGAGTTGCAGGCAGGAAAAGAAAAAATAATGGGTGGCGCTGCTGTTGTGGCGACGCGCTCTCCCCGGGGAGAGCAGCCCAATTTTTACGCCGAGAAATCTGCTGTGACTTAAAGTGATATAAGAATAAAACAGAAATCCATTCCACCCGTCGCTGTTTCGTAACGTGCGTTTGTGATTGGTGAATTCCACGCCACTCAAATTTGCATATTATATTATAATGTAATATGTCATAATGTATTATATCATATCATATTATATCATATCATATTATGATTTGCCTGCTAGAGGGTGTCCAGTTTTAAGAGTTGTCAGATGGTGGAAGGGGTGGGGGTTGGGGTGGTGGGGGTCTCTTCACACACACACACACACACACACACACACACACACACACACACACACACACACACACACACACACACACTCACACACACACACACACACACACACACACATATATATATAACACACATACACACCCTTCCAGCGCCTACCCTGCTCATTTCTTCCCTCTCCGTTGTGTGTGTGTGAGTGTGTGTGTGTGTGTGTGTGTGTGTGTGTGTGTGTGTGTGTGTGTGTGTGTGTGTGTGTGTGTGTGGTGTGTGTGTGTGTGTGTGTGTGTGTGTGTTCGTGTTCTTTTTGATGGTTTCATTTTATTTGTATTCTCTTTCTGTTCGGTCTCTTTTTCATTTCTGAACAAGTCTGGTTTAGTAAGCCCATACTTTTTTTTTTTTTTTTTTTTTTTGGGGGGGGGTCCAGTTATGAGTTGTTCTTGTCGCTGTTGTTTTTCTGTTTTGTTTTTCGATTCTTGTTTGTTATTTTCTTTTGTGTTTCTTGTTTTTTTGTTTTGTTCATTGTTTATTTTGACACGTGTATATTGTGTGTCGTGTCTGTTTATGTAAATGTCTTAATTCGCTGTCTGTGTCTGTCTATCTCTCTGTGTGTTGGACTGTCTTTTCAGTTTGGATCTCTATCTCTGAGTCTATTTGTATATTCATTATTTATTTATTTATTATTTATTTATTTCTCTCTCTCTCTCTCTCTCTCTCTCTCTCTTCTCTCTCTATATATATATATATATTATATATATATATATATATATTATCCATCTATCTATCCCGTAGTCTGGCGACCGTGGGGGGTCACCCCTGAAGACTTGACAACCAGTTCCCTCCATTCCTCTCTCTGTTCTGCCTTTCTCAAAGTTTTGTGGAGTTCTAGGCCTGATTTATCTGACATCGGGTAAATCAATCTGTCCATCTTTCTGCCTGCCTGCCTGTCTGTCTGTCTGTCTGTCTGTCTGTCTATCTGTCTGTCTCTCTGTCTGTCTGACTAATTGTCTATATAAGCAATCAATTATCTATATCCTTAAAAACTAACCCTCTGTCTCTGCAGGGGTCTGTCAGTATAAATAGCATTCTCATCTTTTTGGAAAACTTTTGCCAGAAATTAATTCCCTCTTGTCTAACTCTCTCTTTGTTTCTGCCTTGTTCCTTTTCTCCCCTGTCGCCTCCTTCTTGTGTATTTTTGCCTTCTTGGTCCATTCTCCTGCCTTCCACCCCCCCCCCCCCCCCTCCCGCCGCAAAAAAAAAAGACTTCAAAGAGATAACATTTCTCTTCAATACTGAAATCGGATGCGCTGGGCCTGACTTGTCAGGTGCTTAACGGGAGCGCAACGCAACGCATTTTGGCTCATATGACAGACAACAATAGTTGCTGAGAGTTCGACGAAGAAGAAAAATACAAATAATTAGGCAAGTCGACGTCTCTCTGTCTCTCTGTCTCTCTGTCTCTCTCTCTCTCTCTCTCTCTCTCTCTCTCTCTCTCTCTCTCTCTCTCTCTCTCTCTCTCTCTCTCTCTCTCTCTCTCTCTCTCTCTCTCTCTCTCTCTCTACTTGCCAGAAACTGAACGAGAATATATGTCCTTTATTTTTCGCTTATTTTTTCCTCCGATCTTTGTGTCTGACTTTCTTTCTCTGCTTCTTTTTTCTTGTGCTTTGGATTGTCCGTTTTTGTTTCTTTGTGGGGTTTGGGTTTGTTTGTTTTGGAGTTGTTGTTGTTTTTTTGGGGGGAGTTGGGTGGGGTGGGTTTTTTTTTTTTGGGGGGGGGAGTCTCCAGTTTATGAGTTCTTTTTCTTTTTCTGTTATTTCCCTCTCTCATTTGCGGGGGGGGGGGAGAGGCATGGAGGGTCGTTGTTTGTTTGCTTGTTTCGCTTTATATTCTTTCTTTTTTTTTACTCTTTTTTCTATCATTCTTTCTTTCTTAATTTCTTCCTTTCTTTCTTTATTTTGATTTTTTTTGGGTTTCCGTGTTTGTTCTATTTTTTTTGCATTTTTTTTCTTTTTCTGCGTCCTTTGTTGTTGTTGTTGTTGTTGTTGTTGTTGTGTTTCTGTTTCTGTGTTTTTTTATCGTTATTGTTCGTTTATGGATTTCTTTTTTTTTGTTTGATTGGTGGGGTTTGTTTGTATGAGGAGTTGGGTGGATGGGGGGGAAGGGAGTGTGGGGGGGGGGTATCTCGGGTTGTTTTTTTTTTTGGTTTTGGTTTTATTTGTTTGTTTTCTGTATTTTTCCTCTGTCACTTTTCTTTCTATTTGCCGAAGCTTTGCTCTTTATTTTTCTTTGATTTTCTTTCTTTTCTTTCATTTTTTTTTCTTTCTTTCTTTCCGCTTTTCTCTTTTTTTTTCTTCTTTTTTTTTTAGCTTTTTAGAGGGACTGGATAGCTCAGTGGTCAGAGCGCTCCCTTTCTCCCAGCTAAGGTTAAGCAGCATCGAACGTGGTTACCACTTGGATGGGTGACCGTTTGTGCGCCTTGGCTTCAGTACAATCCCCAAAGTTCACCCAGCTGTAAACGGATACATATCCTATTTAGGGCGGTCAGGGAAAGTAAAGCAGCGAAGGAGAGGAGATGGGCGCCGCCCTCAATATGCTGGCCCCTAGAGAAGCTGAGGTCTCTGATGCCTCCTCCCTGTTGTTGTTGTTTTACGATATCTGGTGTCCATTTTAAGAGGAGAGCAGCCAATGTGTATGTGTGTGGGGGGGTGTGGTGGTGTGTGTGTG
>CM060336.1:41200510-41205643 GCA_030674155.1 Stramonita haemastoma
TTGTACCTATCAGTAGGTTACAGTGGCTTTGAGTAGTACACAGAAAGGAAGTCTTTTGGAATCTATTAAGAAACTTATTTCTCAAGTCTTCATAGATAGGGCAATTCAGTATAAAGTGTTCTTCATTTTCATATTGATCTTTACAAACAGGGCATTGCTTAACATCGTTTAAACTAATTATACCGCTGTGTAATTATTGTTCAATGGTAGAACATTGAATCGAACTGAGAGAGAGAGAGAGAGAGAGACAAAGAGACAGAGAGACACAGAGAGAGGAGATGGGCAACCGCCCTCAATATGCTGGACCTGAGAAGCTGAGGTCTCTGATGCCTCGCTCCCCTACGACCGTCTAGGTTATGAAACACCTTTACGTTATTTTTTACCTACCTTTAGAACAGCAAAGGATATTGGCATCTTTTTCAAACTTTTGCATTTTTATTGAATAGATATGCTCTGGAGAGAAAGAGATTGTCAATTCATTCTTCATCTGTGAATATTTATGCTGTTATCATTCATTCCATCCCGTCATTTTGTTCTCGCCTTCTTCTTTGGACACTATCGGGTTCATTGTCCGCCATGGGGGTGTTGATGTTGTACTAGAGCACAGTATAAGCTACTACCATGTCAAGTCAAGTCAAGTCAAGTCAAAGTTTTATTCCCAGATGGTACATTGAATAAGCAATGGTTTGTTTTGTTTTTCATCAAGCCATCTATCTAGAGAAAAAGAGAGAAAAAAATAAACAAGCTTGCTGTTGCTATGTTGATTATGTTCTTCGTGTTATATTTGTTGCATGCTTGTTTGGGTCGATAAACCCTAGCTATCAAAACCAACGGTCTAGCTACAGGAATGAAAGAAAAAAAATACGAAAGAACAACCCACTGAGCCCTAGAGCAAGCAAAAACTGTCTTTATAAAATGTAGAATCCCTTTTCCATGTATGTCTTTGTCTGTTCTTCTCTTCTTGTTTCTCCTGTTTTTACAAGCTTAAATGTAAAGTGTATTCAGTAAAGCCAACACGATCTGAAACAAAACAACAGAAAATTTATTCCGCAAAACTAACACAATGTAAAACAAAACAACAACAAAATATTTCTTTCTGTAAAACCATCACAATGTAAACCGAAATAAAAGAAAATGTATTCCGTAAAACTAACACACTGTGAACGGGGAAAAAAACACACAGAAATCTTATTCCGTAAAACCTTCACAATCTGAACAAAACAACAGCACAGCGGAAAAATAACGTCAAAGCTATCAGCTAGTCTTTAGCCCTAACCTTGTAGAAATCAAGGATTATGTCTTTTTTCTTCTTTTTTTTGTGGGGGGGGGGGAGGGGGGAGATGGATACGGAAGAAAGTCTGGTTTATTTGCGAGCTCAAGCTTCTTTCTAAACCTACAACCACGGAGCTTCAAAATGAGACCAGAAAATTTGCTTTTTCTTTTTTTCCTTCTCCTTAGATCTAGGTTTTTTTATCCATTTCTTTTTTTTCTGAACTGCTGACATGGATATTGTATTGCCATGAGCTTTGTGAGGAATCATGTCGACAGAAACAGACGCTGCTGTGTTTGGTCCCCAATGCCTGAATGTCTGGCAACACAACAACCCTCTTATGTTGTGTCTGTTTTGTTTTGTTTTGGTTTGGTTTGTTTGGTTTTTTTTTACCCTAGGGGGGGAATAATGACACCCCTCTTGCTTTCTACAGAAAATCTCATCATTTTCAGGTTTATCTTCTTTCTTTCCTTCCTTCCTTTCTTCCCACTAAGCTTTCTATCCTGTTTTAGCCTTATCTTTCATTCTTTACTCTCCCCCTCCACACACACACACACACACACACACACACACACACACACACACACACATACACACCACACACACACACACACACACACACACACACACACACACACACACACACACACACACACACACACACACACACACACACACACACACACTCAGACCCCTCAGCATCTTTGGCTTGTTGTTTGTTTGCAGACGTGGCTTGTCTTCTTGCTTCGTTTTGTGCCTTTCTCTATAGAGATGCTGGGGGCCTGTCAGCATAGATAGCATCCCCACCTTCTGGAAATTCTGAGCTAGAAATGCATTTTTTTCTTTCTTTCCCTCATTGTGTTTCTGCCTTGTTCTCTTTTTGTTTCTTTCCCTCATTGTGTTTCTGCCTTTTTCTTTCTTTCCCTCATTGTGTTTCTGCCTTGTTCTCTTTTTTTTTTCTTTCCCTCATTGTGTTTCTGCCTTGTTCTCTTTTCTTTTCTTTCCCCTCATTGTGTTTCTGCCTTGTTCTCTTTTTTTTTCTTTTCCTCATTGTGTTTCTGCCTTGTTCTCTTTTTGTTTCTTTCCCTCATTGTGCTTCTGCCTTGTTCCTTTTTGTTTTTCTTCCCCTCATTGTGTTTCTGCCTTGTTCCTGTTTTTTTTTCTTTCCCTCATTGTGTTTCTGCCTTGTCCTTTTTTCTTTTCTTCCCCTCATTGTGTTTATGCCTTGTTCTCTTTTTTTTCTGTCTGTCACCCCCACACTTCAGGGGGCGGTATAGCTCAGTGGTCAGAACGCTCGCTTTCTCTCCCCCCAAGTCAAGTTAAACAGCGTCGAGCGTGGTTACCAGTTGGATGGGTGAATGTTAGCGCGCCTTGGTTTCAGTACAGTCCCCCCAGGTTCACCCAGCTGTAAGTGGGTACCTGCCCTCTTCAGGTTCAGGAAAAGTAAAGCAGCGAGGGAGAGGAGATGGGCGCCGCCCTCAACATGCTGGCCCCTAGAGAAGCTGAGGTTTGTGATGCCTCGCTCCCCTTCGACCGCCTAGGTTAAGGGAAGGTAAAGCAGCGAGGGAGAGGAGATGGGCGCCGCCCTCAACATGCTGGCCCCTAGAGAAGCTGAGGTTTATGATGCCTCGCTCCCCTACGACCGCCTAGGTTATGGACACCACCCCACTTCTTATCTCTTTTTCAGCCTTCTTTGTCCCTTCTCCTGCCTTTTTTCCCCCAGAAAGACTTATAAAATAACAGTTTTCTCCCAAGCCAAAGTCAGATGCGCTGGGTCTGACTTGTCAGGCGCTTACCGGCAGCACAACGCATTTTCGCTCATATGACAGACAACAATAGTTGCTGTCTGAGCGTTCAACGACGAAGAAGAAGAAGTCTGGAGCCTTAAGTGTGTGTATGTGTGTGTGTGTGTGTGTGTGTGTGTGTGTGTGTGTGTGTCGTGTGCGTGTGCGTGTGTGTGTGTGTGTGTGTGCGTGCGTGTGGGGGGAATGTGCATTTGTGTGGGGGAGGGGGAAAGGGGTAGAATAGAGACGGTAAAAGAAACAGGTCAACACGTACAAAGACGTCCAGACACACAGATCAACAACAACAAAAACAGAGATGGTACAGAAAGAGATAAGTTACACAAACTGGTCAGTTAGCCAGCCAGTCAGTGAGCCAGTGATTCAGCCAGCCAACAAATTAACCAGCCAGCCAACCAGTTAGCCCGCCAGTCAGCTGGTTAACAGGCCATCTAGCCAGTTAGCTGGCCAGTCAGTTAACGAGCCAGTTAGCCAACCAGACAACCTGTAAGCCAGCCTGTTAACCAGCCAATTAACCAGCCATCTAGCCGGTTAGCCAGCCAGCCAGTTAGCTAGCCAGTCAGTTAGCCAGCCAACCAACCACTTAGCCAGCCAGCCAGTTAGTCAGTCATCTAACCAGCCAGGCAGTTAGCCAACCAGCCAGCCGTCCGTACAGACAGGCAGGCAGCTTGATATAGTAGGCACATCAATGCCTTGAAGGTTAATTTCACAGCAATCTGGGCAAAACTTGAGCACACTGGAAATGTGCTTTGTGGGGGGTGGGGGCGGGGAGGGAAGGGGTATCCAGTGTGGAAGGTGGAGAGGGGAGGATAGATGGGTGCTTATGTGTGGGGGAGGGGGGGGGTGTGTATGTGTTGCGTATGTGGTGTGTGTGGGTGGGGAGGGGGCGTGTGTGTGTGTGTGTGTGTGTGTGTGTGTGTGTGTTGTGTGTGTGTGTGTGTATGTGTGTGTGTATGTGTGTGTTGTGTGTATGTGAGTGTGCGTAATAGAGAGAAATAGAGAGGGTGTGTGTGCATGTGTGTACATGCGTGCATGCGTGTGTGCCTGCGTGCGTGCGCGCGCGCGTGTGTATGTGTGTGTTTTGCGTGCGTGCGTGCGTGCTTGTGTATGTCTTTGTGTGTATTTGTGTGTGTCTGTGTATGTCTGTATATCTGTCTATCTGTCTTCTGTCTGTTTGTACGTGTCTGTGCACGAAATTTCGTCCAGAAGTTGCATAACACAAAATCAACAAACAGGGCATACTAATTTACAATGATAGGAAATAAGACACTACTTTGCCAGGCCTGCCCTTTCTCCCAATGACGCTGTGTTAATTTGCAATGTCAGCTGGATGTATAGCATCATACTTAAACGTTCCTGCCCTCAGTTATATACTGTTATCGCATATGATAACGTTGCCGTAATGTCGGAGTCAATGTGTCTATGTGATGTGTGATCGTGTATATATATTGCACACCTTATAGTCTGGGTGAGATGCTGAAATGTGTAATCGGATTGTTTTTTTTGTTTATTTACGTGTTGCTTTGCTTCCTTGCTGTGTGTTCTTTTCTTTTATCCAGATTGTTGTTGTTGTTGTTGTTGTTGTTGTTGTTGTTGTTGTTGTTGTTTGTTTTGTTCTTCTTTTCTTTGATCTGTATTTTTCATTGTCTTTTCTTCTTCTGTTCATTTCTCGGTTGTTGTTTTTTTCTTTTTTTCCTTTTTTTCTTGCTTGTTTTTTGTTGTTGCTGTTGCTGCTGCTGATTTATTCGTAGTGTGGTTTTCCTTCCTTCTCCCTTCCCCACCCCCAACCCCCTTCTCTGAGGTTTGTTTTGGTTTGGTTTGGCTTTTTGTTTCATTTTTGTTCTTTTGGTTTTCATAGTTTTCTCGTCGTTTCTTTTCTTTTTTCCTTTCGTCTTTACGTATAATTATTTTCTGTATCTTTTATTTCCTTCTTTCTGCCTTTCTTTCTTTTTTTCTTTATTTTTCCTTTTTTTTCTTTCTGTCCATCTATCTTTCTCTCTTTCTCTCTCTCTCTCTCTTCTCTCTCCTCTCTCTCCTTCCTCTCTTTTCTCTCTCTCTCTC
>CM060336.1:41230743-41240743 GCA_030674155.1 Stramonita haemastoma
CCACAATAGTTATATTAATATCCATACTATAAAAAATAAAAAACTTTAAAAAATATTCCATACCAATTCGAAACGCTCAGTTTTCACCTAAAGATATTCAGCTTTTAAACAGTCTTGCTGCTGATTGGTTGCAGCATTCAACACTAATGTCCTATTCATCGATAATGCTTTATCAGACTGAAAATTGAAAAGCTACAATTTGTGAGAAAAATCCATAAGAAACCGTGCGGTCAGCGACTTGATACCAAAACACAGCAACTCGAAAACATTCCCTCAAAAATTGCAAGCAAAAAAAAACGGAAACTTCTTCTTTGAAATCTTGAAATGTTGAGAAATTCCAATCAGATGTGCAAGGGAATGCGGATACTGTGGGCTTAGAATCCTTACATACGCGTGCGCGTGCTCATTTGTTGGTGTGTGTGTGTGTGTGTGTGTGTGTGTGTGTGTGTGTGTGTGTGTGTGTGTGTGTGTGTGCGTGTGCGTGTGTGTGTGTGTAAGAGAGACGAGAAAAAGAGAAAAGGGTGAGAGAGAGAGAGAGCTAGAGAGAGAGTGGGGGTAAAGGGGAGAGACACAGCGAGAGAAGGAGAGAGAAAGAGATGTAAGAGACCGAAAGAAAGGGAGAGAAGAGAAAAAGAGGGGGGTAAAAGAGGGGGGAAGAGAGAGAAGAAAGAAAAGAGAAAGACAGACAGACAGAGACACAGAGAGAGAGGGGGGGGGGCGTACATTAGTGTCTGTTGTTGCGAAGCTGAAATGATGTGATTTTTCAACACTTTAACCATTGAAGCAGAGACTGTGTTCCGCTTTGTTTCTTTCTTTCTTTCTTTCTTTCTTTCTTTCTCTCTTTTCATTTTTCCATTCATTTATTTCTAGTCCTTCAATGCTTCTTTTATTGTCTTCTTTCGTTTTCTTTTTCCTCTTCGCAATTCGTCTTCTTCTTCGCAATTCGTCTTCTTCGCAATTCTTCTTCTTCTTCGCAATTCTTCTCTTTCTTCTTCGCAATTCTTCTCTTTCTTCGCAATTCTTCTTTGCTATTCTTCTTCTTCGCAATTCTTTGCAATTCTTCTTCTTCGCAATTCTTCTTCTTGCAATTCTTATTCTTCGCAATCTTCTTCGCAATTCTTCTCCGCAATTTTTCTTCTCCGCAATTCTTCTTCTTCGCAATTCTTCTTCCTCTTCGCAATTCTTCTTCTTCTCCTCCTCCTCCGCAATTATTATTTGCAACTCTTCTTCTTCGCAATTCTTTTTCTTCGCAATTCTTCTTCCTCTGCGCAATTCTTTTTCTTCGCAAATCTTCTTTGCTATTCTTATTCTTTGCTGCTCTTCTTCTATTGCTTTTTTTCTGTATTCCTCATTTTTCTCTTTATCTATGTCTTTTTTCATTATTATGTATGTTGTATCATACTTTATCTTAGAAGGCTGGATAGCTAAGTGGTCAGAGCACTCACTTTCCCCAAGTCAAGTTAAGCAGCGTCGAGCGTGGCTACCATTCGGATGGGTGACCGTTTGCGCGCCTTGGTTTCAGTACAGTCCCCCCATGTCTAATATCATTTTCTAGTGGATAGACGTTTAAAATTGAAGACACACAGTCCCCCCAGTTCACTCAGCTGTTAAATGGGTACCTGCCCTCTTTAGGGTCAGGGAAGATAATTAAGGGAGAAGAGATGGGCGCCGCCCTCAATATGTTGGCCCTTAGAAAAGCTGAAGTCTCTGATGCCAGGCTTTACTTTACGAGTTCGATTCCCGTTCGAGGGGATTTATTCCCCTGGAGTTAACATCAGTGCTGACTCCACTCTCCCCAAAAGTCTTTCCGATGAGACTGTGAAACGAGGCCCCGTGTACAAACGCACGCAAAACATCTTGTGCACACGTTAAATCCTATTTTGCTTTTCGCAAGAGTAGGCCATTACACCACTGTAGTTAAAGGAGGAGGAGGAGGACGGTGATGATGATGATACACACGGGGACTGGATGAAAAAAGCACATGAGTACTTATTCCATTATCCTCGACATAAAAGAATTTTATTATATATATATATATATATATATATATATATATATATATATATATATATATATATATATATATATATATATTATATATATATATATATATATAAAGAATAAATTAAACATAAAAATTATTACCATACTATATCTTACTTTCAGACATGGCAGATTTCTCTGCTCGAATTCCAGATCCTCTTTGTGAAGAGTGACAGAGAAAGGGAGAAAGAAAGAGAGAACGGAGGAGACGGGGAGAGGGGGGTAAAGAAAGAGAGAAGGGGGAGACAGGGAGATGGGGGAGAGGCAGAGAGAGAGGGGGGGGAGAGAGAGAGTGGAGGAGAGAGAGAGAGTGGGGAGAGGAGAGGGGGGGAGAGAGGGGGAGAGGGGGAAAGACAGAGAGAGGAGAGGGGGGGGAGGGGAGGCAGGGAAGGAGTGTGAGCGAGAAAGACAAACAAAACAGACAGAACATAAAGAGACAGACACACAGACACACAGACGCGCACACACACACACACACACACACACACACACACACACACACACACACACACACACACACACACACACACACACACACACACAACACACACACACACACAAAGCCATAGAGAGAAGGAGGGTGAAGCGATTTCATTTCACAGTTGTTATGAAGCTGAAATGATGTGATTGCTGCACACTTTAGCTATCAAATCACCGACCCTGTTTATCGTCTTCTTTCTTTTTTTTCTTTCTTCCTTTCTTTCTTTCTTTCTGTTCTTTCTTTCTTCCTTTCGTTCTTTCTTTTTCTTTCTTTCTTTCGATTTCTTCCTTTCTTTCTTTCGCTTTCTTCCTTTCTTTTTTCTTTCCTTTATTTTGATTTCTTTGGGTCTTTCTTTCCTTTCTTACCTTTCTTTCTTTCTTTTCATTTGATTTCTTTGATTCTTTCTTTGGTTCTTTCTTTCCTTCTTTCTTTCTTTCTTTCTTTCTTTCATTTTTCTCTTCAGGGATGATTAAAATGTTTTTAACTTAACTTGACTTGACTTTCTTTCTTCGTGTCAGCCTTTCTTTTTTCTTTTCTTTCTTTCCTCTTCGTTTTCTTTCTTTTTTTCTCTCTTTAGTTCTTTCTGCCTTTTTTTACCGTTCTTTAATTCTTTCTTTCTTTCTTTTAAGTCTATTTCTTTTTTTCAAATTGTTCATGTTTGTTATGTTGTTCTTTTAGTGTCTTGTTTGAGTTTTCTGTCTTTTTTTCTTTGTTTGTTTCCTTCTTTCTTTCTTTCTTTCTTCCATTATTTCTTTTTTCCTTTCTTTCTTCTTTGTTTCCTTTCTTATATTTCTTTGGTTCTCTTTTATTTGTACTGTTCTTTCTTTCTTTTTTTAAAGTTTTTATTCTTATTTTTCTCTTCTACTTTTGTTTCTATTTTGTTTTTGTTTGATTTTTTTTGTTGTTGATTTCGAGTTTTCAGTGGGTCTTCTTTCTTTCTTTTTCTTCTTTCTTTCTTTCTTTCTTTCTTTCTTTCTTCTTTCTTTTTTCTATTCTTTGTGTCTGTCTTTTTTATTTGTTTGTTTCTCTTTTTTATGATGTTTTAAATATTTTTCTTTATCGTTTTTTCTTTCTTTCTCTCAAGTTTCCAATCTGTTCCTGTTTTGCAATTGTTGGGGTGTTTTATTTTGTTGTTGTTGTTTTGGGTGTCTTTATTGAATCTTTTTTTTTTCTTTATTCATTCATTTTTCTCTTTCTGTCTTTTTTGTGTTTGTCTCCATTCTTTTTTTTCTTTTTTTTTCTTGGGTCATTTCTACTTGTTTCGACCGTTCTTTCCTTCTTTATCTCAAGTCTTCATATTTTTCCTCTTCAACATTTTCTCATGGCCTAGTGTGTTTTTTTCGGTTGTTTGTTCTTGTGATTTGATTGGGTCTTTTTCCATTTTATGGATTTGTATATGTTGCTTTTTTGTTTTTTGTTGTTTTGGGGGTGGGTTTTTTGGTTCTTTCCTCGCTTCTTTTTGTGTGTTTCCTGTTTCTTTCTTTATTGTCTTCTTGGATGTGCGTGTATGTGTTTGTGTGTTTGTGTGTTTCTCTGTGTGAGTGTTTCTCTGGTGTTTCTGTGTGTGTATGTGTGTGTATGTGTGTGTTTGTCTGCTGTATCTGTGTGAGTGTGAGTGTGTGTGTGTGTGATTTGTTGTTTGTGTGTGTGTGTTAGTGTGTGTGTGTGGCCACTATTAAGCTAGCTGCATTTTGACCTTTGGGGACAAAATTAGTCTAGTTTCAAGCATATCAGACATGGACAATGCTGTTTTCTGGGGGCTTTTTTCCGTTTCTTTTTCTTCTGCAGTTACAGACTAGGTTGACAGAATGTGATGAGAGATCCATTGATGCATTATGAGACCCATGGCAAAATGTTGATGAACATAAAAGGTAAAATGTAAAGGTGTCCCATAACCTATGTGATCGTAGGGGAGCGAGGCATCAGAGACCTCAACTTCTTGAGGGGCCAGCATATTGAGGGCGGCGCCCATCTCCTCTCTCTCGCTGCTTTACATTCCATGACCCTATAAGAGGGCAAGTACCCATTTACAGCTGGGTGACCTGGCTTTTGTGACTTATTTTGAAGTATATTTCCTATCAAATTGAAGTGAATGCTCCCTGATTCCTATATTTTGAAGTAGATGTTCCCTATATTTTGAAGTAGTAGATGTTCCCTATATTTTGAAGTAGTAGATGTTCCCTATATTTTGAAGTAGTAAATGTTCCCTATATTTTGAAGTAGATGTTCTCTATATTTTGAAGTAGATGTTCTCTATATTTTGAAGTAGATGTTCCCTATATTTTGAAGTAGATGTTCTCTATGTTTTGAAGTAGATGTTCTCTATGTTTTGAAGTAGATGTTCTCTATGTTTTGAAGTAGTAAATGTTCCCTATATTTTGAAGTAGATGTTCCCTATATTTTGAAGTAGATGTTCCCTATATTTTGAAGTAGATGTTCCCTATATTTTGAAGTAGATGTTCCCTATATTTTGAAGTAGATGTTCCCTATATTTTGAAGTAGATGTTCTCTATGTTTTGAAGTAGATGTTCTCTATGTTTTAAAGTAGATGTTCTCTATATTTTCAGGTAGATGCTCCATCCATTTTGAAGTAGATGTTTCCATTCATGCATGGGTTTTTCCTTTTGTTTTGATTTTGTCACTGTGGGGATGGGATAGCTCAGTGGTCAGAGCACTCGCTTTCCCTAAGTCAAAGTTAAGCAACATCGAGCGTGGTTTGCCAGTTGGATGGTGACTGTTTGCGCGCCTTGGTTTCAGTACAGTCCGCCAGCTGTAAATGGGTACCTGCCCTCTTTAGGGTCAGGGAAGGCAAAGCAGCGAGGGAGAGGAGATGGGCACCGCTCTCAACATGCTGGCCCCTCGAGAAGCTGAGGTCTCTGATGCCTCGCTCCCATACGACCAGATATGTTATGGGACACCTTTACCTTTACCTTTTACCTTTTTGTCACTGTTTCGTAAGGTTTTAACGGCCGATTCTCCACAACAAAATATGGCTAACATCAAGAAATTCCGAGCTAGTCTTTCTCTCAAACCTAATTTGACACCTGTTACAAATCTGTGACGTACAAATTATTACCAAAATGTCCCCGAAACCGGAATACAGCTACCTTAATCGTGGGTAACAACGTTCGCATACATAAACTCTTTTCATCTCTTGTTGCTAGTGAATTCTTCTACGCACGCTAAACCGTGTTGCACAGTCATGGAACCTTAATTTATCGTCTCATCTAAAAGACTAGCACCCAGACCACCACCCACGGTCGACTTAGTGGATGAGGGGGGGAGAGCCAGGAAAAGTGTCAGACACAAAATAGGGATCAAACCACCACACACTTCAAACCCGGACTTTTTCGCTTTCTAGGCAGATGCGTTACCGTTACCTTTAGATGACGTTCGTGTGTGCATCACTACAGCGATTTTAATCAAGAATAATGGAGTTGGGATGGGTGGGAAAGGGGTCTGTTTCGTTTGTTTTCAACAAATGGATGGGTTTCAAAAGGGGGGCTGAATTCTAAACCTGACACCGACACCGTGGAATAGAAGAAAAGAACAGAACAGAACAGAAGGCAGGGAGACCTAACAGAACGAAACTGGTCTGATCAATGCCATGTTTTCTCGCCTTGGGTTCCCGCCATCAGATTAGTTCAGGGTATTCTGGTCACAGATTTAACCGACGTAAGGGGGGGGGGGGGGGGGGGGGTAGAGGGGGGGTAGAGGGGGGGGACGGGGATGGGGAAGAGGGGAGGGGTTCGGGAACTGAGGGGGAGGGGGGACGGGGGGACAGGGGGGGGGGGGGAGGGCCAAGGTGGTTGTGGGTAAAGAGGGGCTAGTTCCATCTGTCTGTCTGTCTGTCTGTCTGTCTGTCTGTCTGTCTGTCTGTCTGTCTGTCTGTCTGTCTGTCTCTCTCTCTCTCTCTCTCTCTCTCTCCTCTCTCTCTCTCTCTCTCATCTCTCTCTCCTCTCTCTCTCTCTCTGTATCCCTTCTTTAATAAAGCTCAGGTGCATTTGCACAGGGCTAAATTCTAAACCCCCCAACACGGACACTACAGCCTTAAAGGATCTAGGCAGGCGGAAAACTTCACAGAAAAAAACAGGCCTAGTTACCAACAGCCTTGTCTCTGTTCGCCTTATTGCAGCCATCCAGTTATTTGGGGTATTTCTGTTCGCCTTATTGCAGCCATCCAGTTATTTGGGGGTATTTCTGTTCGCCTTATTGCAGCCACCCAGTTATTTGGGGGTATTTTGGTCACACAGTCAACCGACATGGGTGTGTGGCTTTATTTTAGAGTAAAAGGGGTGGGGGATTAGAGGGGGAAAAGGGGTTGAGGGGGATGGGGGAGGCTGGGGGGCGAAAAAGATGGAAGGGGGAAAGGGAAAAGTGAACAGGAAGAGAAAGTTGGGGGGGGGGGGTGGTCAGGGAGAATAAGGGTTGAATTGTTACAGCGTCGTTTTCTGTTTTGCTTCTTGTTCTTAATCTCCTTGTTCTTTTTCGTGGTTTTCTTGTTCTTGTTCTTTTTTCTTGTTCTTGTTCTTGTTGATCTTCTTCCTCTTGTTGTTCTTGTTCTTGTTGTTGTTGTTGTTCTTCTTCTTCTTCTTCTTCTTCTTCTTCTTCTCCTTCTTCGCAATTCTTCGCAATTCTTCGCAATTCTTCGCAATTCTTCTTTTCCTTCATCATCTTCCTCCTCCTCCTCCTCCCCTCCTCCACCTCCTCCTCCTCCTCCTCCTCCTCCTCCTCCTCCTCCTACTCCTCCTCCTCCTCCTCTTCCTCCTCCTCTTTTTCTTCTTCTACTTCTTCTTCGCACTATTCTTCTTCACTTTCTTCTTCACACTCTTCTTCACAGTCTTCACATTCTTCCTCTTTGCATTCTTTACATTTTTCTCATTCTTTTTTTGTAGTCTTCCTATTCTTCTTTTCTATTCCTTACACTTTGTTTGTTTATTTTTGATTTTTTGCTAATGATTGTTGTTGTTGTTTTTGGGGGGGGTTCTTTTCTTTTTCTATTCATCTGTCAGTCTGAATTTGCCTGCAGCAGTTTGACTGCCTTTACCTGTCTATTCATCTATCTGTTTTATGCCTAGCTGTGTTTAAAAACTATAATTTTGTTGCGCTTTTCGAAAGAGTAGGCCATCGAATGCCGGTGGGAACTAATGACAAAATTTACAAAACTGCATACACACAGGGACTGGATGTTTAAAAAAAAAAAAGCGCACGAGTGCTTAATCCATTATCCTCGATATCATATGATAAATAAATAGATGTCCCCTCTCTCTGTCTCTGTCTGTCTCTCTATCTCTCTGTCTCTGTCTCTCTCTGTCTCTCTCTCTCTCTTAACTGTAATTTTTGGTGATGGCGGTTTTTGTTTTTCTTTTTTCTTTTTTGTTGTTGGTATTTTTGTTGTTTTGTTTTTCCCTGATCAGGCCAAGGGCCGAAAGAAAAAAGTAATATGAAAACTTACTCTGTTACCCTTGAAAAATAAAGATTATTCGTTTATTCATTTATTCAATCATTCCTGCATTCATAATTCATTCATTCATTCATTCATTCTTCTCTCTCTCTCTCTCTCTCTCCTCTCTCTCTCTCTCTCTACTCTCTCTCTCCTCTCCCTCTCCTCTCTCTCTCTCTCTCTCTCTCTCTCTCTCTCTCTCTCTCTCTCTCTCTCTCTCCCCTTCTCTCTCTCTCTCTCTCCTCTACTCTCTCTCTCTCTCTCTCTTCCATTTTCATGACTCATTTCTTTTTTCTTGGTTTTTCTGTCCTTCTGTGTTCCTCTTTGTCTCTGCCTGTCAATATTAGAGATAAGACAAAAGGACAAAAACAGAAGAGAGGGACACACACACATTCACACACACACACACACACACACACACACACACACACATTCACACACATTCACACACACACACACACACATTCACACACATTCACACACACACACACACACACACACACACACACACACACACACACACACACACACACACACACATCACACACACACACACACACACACACACACACACACACACACACACACACACCACACACCACACACACACACGCACGCACTCACACACACACACACACACCGCACACACACACAACACACCCCACACACACACAACCACACACACACACACACCACACCACCAACACACACACACCACCACACACACACACACACACACACACACACACACACACACACACACACACACACACACACACACAGAGGCAGGAAGACAGACAGACAGTGGCAGACGGAAGAGAAACAAGGAAAGACATAGACAAGCAGACAGACAAAACGCCCAAAAGAGACACAGACGGAGGGAGAGACAGACACACAGAGATTACATAGAGAGGCGGTCTGTGAAATAGGCACGTCAAAGTGTGACACCGAATTTCACAACAGGCTGGACAAAACTATCACACACACACACACACACACACACACACACACACACACACACACACAACACACACACACACACACACACATGCACATGCGCGTGCGCCTGCGCGTGCGCGCACATGCATGCACGCTCACACAAACACACACAAACACACACACGCACACACACCCACACGCACGCACGCACACACGCACGCACGCGCGCGCAAACACACACATACCACACACACGCGCACACACACACACATACACACACGCGCGCACACACACACACACATACACACACGCGTGGGCATATATGTGCTCGTGTCTGCATCTATGGATTGATGGATAGATGGATAGATGGATAGATGGATGGATTGGATGGATGTATGTATGTATGTATGCATTATGTATGTATGTATGTATGTATGTATGTATGTAAAGTATGTATGTATGTATGTATGTATGTATGTATGTATGTATGTATGTATGTATGTATGTATGTATGTATGTATGTATGTATGTAGTATGTATGTATGTATGTATGTATGTATGCATGTATGTATGTATGTATGTATGTATGCATGCATGTATGTATGTATGTATGCATGCATGTATGTATGTATGTATGGAATGCATGTATGTATGTATGTAGGTATGTAGGTATGTAGGTATCTAGGTATGCATGCGTGCATGTTTGTTTTTATGTATGTATGTATGTATGTATGTATGTATGTATGTATGTATGCATGCATGCATGCATGCATGCATGCATGCATGCATGCATGCATGCATGTATATGCTTGCGTGCCTGCCTGCCTGCCTGTGCATGTGATGAGCATGCATATCCTAGGTTTAAAAAGCAGACGACCAACCAAAATAGATGGTTTCGCTTGGAACCCAGACAACAGTGAGAGAGAGAGAGAGAGAGAGAGAGAGAGAGAGAGAGAGAGAGAGAGAGAGAGAGAGAGAGAGAGAGAGAGAGAGAGAGAGAGAGAGAGAGAGAGAGAGAGAGAGAGAACAAACATGGTAGGGTAGCTGTTATTCATCTTCATTGTGGATGGTATCGGGCTGTGTCATCATCAATC
>CM060336.1:41250743-41253243 GCA_030674155.1 Stramonita haemastoma
TGCTGGATTGTCTGGCAGTGTTTGTGTTATGACTGCCGAGACCGATCACTCTCGAGGAGGTCACACATTGTTGTCTCCCTTATGTCCTCTTAATTGGTCTGCTGTAAGGCTCTGATGTTTTTGTTGTTGTTGTTGTTGTTTTTACTGTTGTAGATGGATGTTGTTGTTGTTGTTTTTTCTCCTTTAGTGTTAATTTTACGACCTAATATTTCGTGTTTGTTGGGTTAGGGTGGGGGGGGTTGATTGCTATCCTGTCCCCAAAGTAATTTAAGATATGGCTTTTTAGAAGGCTGCTCAGAATTAGTTGGACAGATAAAAAAAATCAAAACAAATCATATTACACTGACTAGGAATAACACGAAAACTTCTTACTTTAATAAATGAAAGAAAACTAGGATTATATAGATCACGCGCTACAAAACCAAGACCCAGATTTCATTGAAGACTGTCTTTCAAGGGAAGACCAAGGAAAAAAGACCCAAAAAAGGCAGACCACCAGCTTCTCTCATCAGCAACATCATCGAACCTTGTGGCATGAGAATCCATGAAGTCAGCAGGGCCAGCAAAGACTGGAGCAAACTTGTATTTTGCATTTTGTACCACTTTATGTCACAGCAAGATTTCTCTGCGTGAAATTCGGGCTGCTCTCTCTCCCCGGGGAGACCTCGTTGCCACAAGTGCAGCGCCTACCCATTATTTTTTTGTCCTGCATGCAACTGTATTTGTTTTCCTATCAGAGTGGCTTTTTTCTACATAATTTTGCCAGGGAAAACCCTCTTGTTGCCGTGGGTTTTTTTTTTTACAAACGCGAAATAGTGATGTGTAACACACGGGACCTCAGTTTATCATCTCATCCGAAAGACTAGTGCCCAGACCACCACTCAAGGTCTAACGGATGGGGGAAAAGTTTGGGGCTCAAACGGAGTACGAACCACCGCACACTCCGACCCAGACTTTTTGCTTTCTAGGCAAGGCGCGTTACCGCCTAGACCACCGATCCACATGGAGAAAGAAGATCATAATTATGTCACCATTATTGGGTACGGGTGGCTAACACATAAATCGATGATGCCGACAGGTGAGACAGGTGAGAATGTAACTTGTTAGTCTTCATGCAGTCTCCCCGCTGATTCTCTAACGAGATGCTGGGGAAAAACTACCTCGGGTTTTTTAAAGGATTTTGTCTTCTTCTTTTTTTTCTTTTTTTTTTTTTTTTTTTTTTTTTTTTTTTGGGGGGGGGGGGGGGGGGGGGGGGCTTCTTTGGTTTTGGTTTTCTTTCTTTTTCCGTTATCAACTTTTGAGAGAACAGCTCTGACAGCCGAGAGAATTGGGATGGATTTATTTGTTTCTCTGTTTCTTTCTTTCTTTGTGGGTGTGAGTGTGTGTGTGTGTGTGTGTGTGTGTGTGTGTGTGTGTGTGTGTGTGTGTGTGTGTGTGTGTGTGTGTGTGTGTGTGTGTGTGTGTGTGTGTGTGTGTGTGTGTGTGTGTGTGTATGTGTGTGTGTCTCTCTCTCTCTCTCTCTCTCTCTCTCTCTCTCTCTCTCTCTCTCTCTCCTCTCTCTCTTCTCTTCTCTCTCTTTCTGAACACTGAGCACTGAAATGATTTATTGAACTTCGGCCTTTGGCCACAATACAATTCAAAGGGAAGAAGAAAAAGATGAAGAAAATGAAATATAACTTCCCTTAGTCTTCGGTAGTACGTTGCCATAATTATACACTTTGGCATGTGCCTAATGGAATAAGCACTCGTCTGCTTTTTTTTTTTTTTACATCCAGTCCCTGTATGTATGCAGTGCATGTCTGTGTTTGTCTATCTATCTGTCTCTCTTTTGTCTCTCTGCGAAGTCTAGCATTGGTGTTATGAAAAAAAAAAAAAAAAAAAAGAAAGAAAAAAAAAGAAAAGAAAAGCCACTCTCCCTCACTGTCTAAAGGGCCACACACACACACACCAAACTGCTCCCAAGTTTTCGGTAGTAAACAAACTGCCTCCGAGCTGTGTCTCATCAGTTATGCAGGTGACCTCGCGTGCAGCCAATGAAACTCTCCTTCAAAACTCGTTATCTGACGTAGACTTGGCTAAATGGAAATGTCCTATATTTTCATTGGAGGAATTCAACTTGTCTTCTTTCGTCCTTTCTCGTGGATGTGTGAATAAATTCCTTTTTGCTTCCTGTGAATTTTTTAAAAAGATTTTCGGCTAGAACTCTTGAGATTTACCAATAGTGAGAATTTTATTATTGTGGCTGTTTTCGCCTACCACGAAGGAAGCTGAGTTTCAACTTCGGGAATTCTTATAAATAGGTAAAAGGTGCGTATAGGTTTTATGCAAATATCTTTCACATCATAGATATAATTTCCTTTCTATATCAGTAGCTGCCTCTGTGATTTAACCCGCAAGAGATCGTGATATTATCGCCATCATTTGATGACAAAATCCTCTCTTAGCCAGAGTTTAGGGCAGCAGACAACGAAAATACATCACACTTATTTCTATTTGTGTC
>CM060336.1:41263140-41265640 GCA_030674155.1 Stramonita haemastoma
TTGTGGGATCTTTACTTTCAAAGAATCTGAATAATAACGATAATGTTTTTGTCCCCAAATCTGCAGGGCATTGAGTCATTTCTTTCCCTTGTCCCTCGGGTACAATGGCAGTGTAGGTGATAATGTGCGGCAGATACTGCTATGAATATTGACACATTATATAAAAATAATATGTGTATAATATGGGGACGGGATAGCCTGGTGGTCAGAACAATGCGCTGGCAATTTCACGACCCGTGTTCGATTCCCGTTCGAGGGGGATTTTTCCCCTTGGAGTTAACATCAGTGCTGACTCCACTCTCTTCAAAAGTCTTTCCAATGAGACTGTAAACCGAGGCCCCGTGTGCGAACGCACGCAGAACATCTTGCGCACACGTTAAATTCTGTTCCCGCTTTTCGTAAGAGTAGGCCATTGTGTGCCGGTGGGAACAGATGACAAGATTGACAAAACTGCATACACATGGGGACTGGATGAAGAAAAGCACTTGACTGCTTATTCCATTGTCCTCGATATAAAAGAATAAATAAAATAAGATGAATAAAAAATATGTATATGTATTTGTTGGCCATACGTTGTGTATTACCAGAATTCTTCGCTTTTCGTCTTCTGCCAGATATGTCCCTAGAGACGAATTGTTGGAACAGCGAGCTCTTACACTGGAATTTCTGTTTCTGTTTCTGTTTTTGTTTTTGTTTTGGTTTTGGTTTTTTTCTTGGACAAACATTGAACTTTGTGGAAACCCATGATCATCATGTCTCGAGCTAGGCACTGAGTGTACGCTAGGAATAATTATAATATCATTCTATTTTTTGTTTTCATAGCCCAACGAACGCTGACACCAGTTATAGGATAGTTAATGTGCATATTTTATCATTTGTATGTGGATACACACACGTTCGCACGCACATACGCGCACACACACACGCACGAACATTCACGTACCCAAGCACTCGTAAGCACGCACGCACGCAAACACACACACACACACACCACACATACACACAGGGGAGAAATGAAGGCGCTAGTATGCTATGTCTGCTCTTTAGACTGCTCTGGGAGATATAGCCAGTGTAATAACATTATCATAGGGGCGGGATAGCTCAGTGGTCAGAGCGTTCGCTTTCCCCCAGTCAAGTTAAGCAGCGTCGAGCGTGGTTACTAGTTGGATGGGTGACAGTTTGCGCGCCTTGGCTTCAGTACAGTTCCCCCCCCCCCAGTTCACCCATCTGTAAATGGATACCTGCCCTCTTTAGGGTCAAGGAAGGTAAAGCAGCGAGGGAGAGGAGATGGGCGCCGCCCTCAATATGCTGGCCCCTAGAGAAACTGAGGTCTCTGATGCCTCGCTCCCCTACGACCGCAAAGGTTATGGGACACCTTCACCTTTAACTTTTAATAACATATCATAGGCATCGGCCAATATTGATGAGCAACTTAAAACCAGGCCAGCGACCCTGTGTCCCCAATGTTGCCTGCACCACCTGTGGCAGAGACTGCCATGCACGGAGTGGTCTGCTGAGTCACTCCAGACATCGCCTTCCAACAAGACTGGCGTCACCAAAGAAGGTGCAGCCATTGTCTCCCGAGACAGAAGAAGTACAAAGGTAAAGGTGTCCCAGAACCTATGTGGTCGCAGGGGAGCGAGGCATCAGAGACCTCAGTTTCTTTAGGGGCCAGCATGTTGAGGGCGGCGCCCATCTCCTCTGCTTCGCTGCTTTACCATCCCTGACCCTGAAGAGGGCAGGTACCTATTGACAGATGGGTGGGGTACTAAAGCCAAGGCGCGCAAATGGTGACCCATCAAGTTGGTAACTTTATTTTTTAACAAGCAGCACTGAGTTTCCGCATGAAACAAATGCCTTTATCTTCAAAAACTATATAGATTTAGTTTTCATTCAAATCGCTTTTAAATTTCAAATCATTACACGGAATTGGTGTAGTAGGCTGATCACAGGATGTATACTCGATGTTTGACTAACCCTGGGATGGCTTAAATTAACGAGTCTCTCTCTGTTTCCACTAATCCCTCTACTCCTTGTGTGTTTTGCATGAGTGTAGGTTTGTTTGATATGTTTTGTTTGTTTGTTTGTGTGCGCGCGTGCTTGCGTGCGTGCGTATGTGTGTGTGTGTGTGTGTGTGCGTGCGTGCGTGCGTGTGAGCGTGTGTGTGTGTGTGCGTGCGTGCGTGCGTGTGTGTGTGAGAGAGAGAGAGAGAGACAGAGAGAGAAGAAAGAGAGAGAGAGAGAGAGAGAGAGAGAGAGAGAGAGAGAGAGAGAGAGAGAGAGAGAGAGAGAGAGAATGAATGAATGAATGAATGAATGAATGAATGAATAATCTTTATTTTTCAAGGGTAACAGAGTAAGTAAGCATTACATACTTTTTTTCATCCGGCCCTTGCCCTGATCAGGGAATAAAGCTAAGAAACCCCTTCCCTACCCCTATATACCAGCATCACCACCAGCAGCAGTTCAAACAATATTGTAAAAAAAGAAAACAGAATACA
>CM060336.1:41268140-41273140 GCA_030674155.1 Stramonita haemastoma
CTACCCCTACATACCAGCATCACCACCAACAGCAGTTCAACCAATATTTTAAAAGAAGAAAAATTGATACATTCAACAAAACGCGTCATCCTAACTGGATACACTAATAACTATTTAAACAAACGTGTGTGTGTGTGGTGTGTGTGTGTGTGTGTGTGTGTGTGTGTGTGTGTGTGTGTGTGGTTGTGTGTGTGTGTGTGTGTGTGTGTGTGTGTGTGTGTGTGTGTGTGTGTAAGCGGGAAAACAAGCAAAGTAGGCATAAAAGGGAAAAAAACAGATAAAAAAAAAAAACCCAAAACATAAAAAACCTTTAAATACAAAAAGCTAGAGAGAGAGAGAGAGAGAGAGAGAGAGGAAGAGAGAGAGAGAGAGAGAGAGAGAGAGAGAGAGAGAGAGAGAGAGAGAAGAGAGAGAGGGGAGAGAGAGAGAGAGAGGAGATGGGCACCGCCCTCAATATGCTGGACCCTGGAGAAGCTGAGGTCTCTGATGCCTCGCTCCCCTACGACCGCCTAGGTTATGAAACACCTTTACCTTTTTTTTTACCTACCTTTAGAGCAGCAAATTGATACTGGCATATTTTTCAAACTTTTGCATTTTTATTCAATAGATATGCTCTGGAAAGAAAGAGATTGTCAATTCATTTTTTATCTGTGAATAATTATGCTGTTATCATTCATTCCATCCCGTCATTTTGTTCTCGCCTTCTTCTTTGGACATTTTCGGGTTCATTGTCCGCCATGGGGGTGTTGATGTTGTACTAGAGCACAGTATAAGCTACTAGCTAGTCAAGTCAAGTCAAGTCAAAGTTTTATTTCCAGATGGTACATTGAATAAGCATTGGTTTTGTTTTGTTTTTCATCAAGCCATCTATCTAGAGAAAAGAAAGAGAAAAACAAACAAGCTTGCTGTTGCTATGTTGATTATGTTCTTCGTGTTATATTTGTTGCATGCTTGTTAGGGTCGATAAATCCTAGCTATCTAAACCAACGGTCTAGCTACAGGAGTGAAAGAAAAAAAAACACGAAAGAACAACCCACTGAGCCCTAGAGCAAGCAAAAACTGTCTTTATAAAATGTAGAATCCCTTTTCCATGTATGTCTTCGTCTGTTCTTCTCTTCTTGTTTTCTCCTGTTTTTATAAGCTTAAATGTAAAGTGTATTCAGTAAAGCCAACACGATGTGAAACAAAACAACAGAGAATTTATTCCGCAAAACTAAACACAATGTAAAACAAAACAACAACAAAATATTTCTTTCTGTAAAACCATCACAATGTGAACCGAAATAAAAGAAAATGTATTCCGTAAAACTAACACACTGTGAACGGGGGAAAAAAAAACAGAAATCTTATTCCGTAAAACCTTCACAATCTGAACAAAACAACAACACAGCGGAAAAATAACGTCAAAGCTATCAGCTAGTCTTTAGCCCTAACCTTGTAGAAATCAAGGATTATGTCTTTTTTTCTTTTTTTTTTTTGGGGGGGGAGAGGGGGAGTTGGATATGGAAGAAAGTCTGGTTTATTTGCGAGCTCAAGCTTCTTTCTAAACCTACAACCACGGAGCTTCAAAATGAGACCAGAAAATTTGCTTTTTTTCTTTTTTTCCTTCTCCTTAGATCTAGGTTTTTTATCCATTTCTTTTTTTTCTGAACTGCTGACATGGATATTGTATTGCCATGAGCTTTGTGAGGAATCATGTCGACAGAAACAGACGCTGCTGTGTTTGGTCCCCAATGCCTGAATGTCTGGCAACACAACAACCCTCTTATGTTGTGTCTGTTTTGTTTTGTTTTGGTTTGGTTTGTTTGGTTTTTTTTACCCTAGGGGGGGAATAATGACACCCCTCTTGCTTTCTACAGAAAATCTCATCATTTTTCAGGTTTATCTTCTTCTTTTTCTTTCCTTCCTTCCTTTTCTTCCCACTAAGCTTTCTATCCTGTTTTAAGCCTTATCTTTCATTCTTTACTCTCCCCCCTCCACCACAACACCACACACCACACACACACACACACACAACACACACACACACACACACACACACACACACACACACACACACACACACACACACACACACACCACACCAACACACCAGACCCCTCCGCATCTCTTTTATTTTTATTCCCTCAGCATCTTTGGCTTGTTGTTTGTTTGCAGACGTGGCTTGTCTTCTTGCTTCGTTTTGTGCCTTTCTCTATAGAGATGCTGGGGGCCTGTCAGCATAGATAGCATCCCCACCTTCTGGAAATTCTGAGCTGGAAATGCCTTTTTCTTTTCTTTCCCTCATTGTGTTTTCTGCCTTGTTCTCTTTTTTTTCTTTCCCTCATTGTGTTTCTGCCTTGTTCTGTGTTCTTTTTTCTTTCTCTCATTGTGTTTCTGCCTTGTTCTTTTTCTTTCCCTCATTGTGTTTCTGCCTTGTTCTTTTTTTGTTTCTTTCCCTCTTTGTGTTTCTGCCTTGTTCTTTTTTGTTTCTTTCCCTCATTGTGTTTCTGCCTTGTTCTTTTTTTGTTTCTTTCCCTCATTGTGTTTCTGCCTTTTTTTTTTTTTCCCTCATTGTGTTTCTGCCTTGTTCTCTTTTTTCTTTCTTTCCTCATTGTGTTTCTGCCTTGTTCTCTTTTTGTTTCTTTCCCTCATTGTTTTCTGCCTTGTTCTCTTTTTTTCTTTCCCTCATTGTGTTTCTGCCTTGTTCTCTTTTTGTTTCTTTCCCTCATTGTGTTTTCCTTGTCTCTTTTTTTCTTTCCCTCATTGTGTTTCTGCCTTGTTCTCTTTTTTTCTTTCCCTCATTGTGTTTCTGCCTTGTTCTCTTCTTTTTTCTTTCCCTCATTGTGTTTCTGCCTTTTTTCTCTTCTTTTTTTCTTTCCCTCATTGTGTTTCTTGCCTTGTTCTCTTTTTTTTTTTTTTCCCTCATTGTGTTTCTGCCTTGTTCTCTTCTTTTTTCTTTCCCTCATTGTGTTTCTGCCTTGTTCTCCTTTTTTTTTTTTTCTTTCCCTCATTGTGTTTCTGCCTTGTTCTCTTCTTTTTTTCTTTCCCTCATTGTGTTTTCTGCCTTGTTCTCCTTTTTTTTTTCTTTCCCTCATTGTGTTTTCTGCCTTGTTCTCTTCTTTTTTCTTTCCTCATTGTGTTTCTGCCTTGTTCTCTTTTTTTTTCTTTCCCTCATTGTGTATCTGCCTTGTTCTCTTTTTTCTCTCTTTTCCTCATTGTGTTTCTGCCTTGTTCTCTTTTTTTTTTCTTTCCCTCATTGTGTTTCTGCCTTGTTCTCTTTCTTTTTTTTTTCTTTCCCTCATTGTGTTTCTGCCTTGTTCTCTTTTTTTTTCTTTCCCTCATTGTGTTTCTGCCTTGTTCTCTTTTTTTTTTTTCTTTCCCTCATTGTGTTTCTGCCTTGTTCTCTTTTTTTTTCTTTCCCTCATTGTGTTTCTGCCTTGTTCTCTTTTTTTTTCCCTCATTGTGTTTCTGCCTTGTTCTCTTTTTTTTTTCTTTCCCTCATTGTGTTTCTGCCTTGTTCTCTCTTTTTTTTTCTTTCCCTCGTTGTGTTTCTGCCTTGTTCCTTTTTTTTTTTCTTTCTGTCACCCTACACGTCAGGGGGCGGGATAGCTCAGTGGTCAGAACGCTCGCTTCCCCCCAAGTCAAGTTTAAACAGCGTCGAGCGTGGTTACCAGTTGGATGGGTGAATGTTAGCGCGCCTTGGTTTCAGTACAGTCCCCCCAGGTTCACCCAGCTGTAAGTGGGGTACCTGCCCTCTTCAGGTTCAGGAAAGGTAAAGCAGCGAGGGAGAGGAGATGGGCGCCGCCCTCAACATGCTGGCCCCTAGAGAAGCTGAGGTTTATGATGCCTCGCTCCCCTTCGACCGCCTAGGTTTAAGGGAAGGTAAAGCAGCGAGAGAGAGGAGATGGGCGTCGCCCTCAACATGCTGGCCCCTAGAGAAGCTGAGATCTCTGACGCTTCGCTACCCTACGACCGCCTAGGCTATGGGACACCACCCCACTTCTTGTCTGTTTTTCAGCCTTCTTGGTCCATTCTTTAGCTTTTTTTTCCCCAAGAAAGACATAAACAATAACAGTTTTCTCCCAAGCCAAAGTCAGATGCATTGGGCCTGACTTGTCAGGTTCCTGAACGGCAGCACAACGCATTTTTGGCTCACATGACAGACAACGATAGTTGCTGTCTGAGCGTTCGACGACAAAGAAGAAGTTCGGAGCCTTAAGTGTGTGTGTGTAGTGTGTGTGTGTGTGTGTGTGTTATGTGTGGTGTGTGTGTGTGTGTGTGTGTTGTGTGTGTGTGTGTGTGTGTATGTGTGTGTGTGTGTGTGTGTGTGTGTGTGTGCATTCGTGAAGGTGGAGGAGGGGGTAGAATAGGGACGGTAAAAGAAACAGGTAAACTCATAACAAAAACTTCCAGACGCACAGATCAACAACAACAAAAACAAAGACAGGAAAGAAAGAGATAAGCTACACAAACTAGGCAGTTAGCCAGCCAGCCAGCCTAACTAGTTAGCCCCCTAACCAGCTGGTTAAACAGTCATCTAGCCAGTTAGCCAGCCAGCCAGTAGTTAGCCAACCAGTTAGCCAACCATACAACCGGTAAGCCAACCTGCTAACCAGCCAATTAAGCAGCTATCTGGCCAGTTAGCTAGCCCGTCAGTCAGTTAGCCTTCCAGTTATCAAGCCAGTTAGCCAACCAGCCAGTCGGTTATCCATCCAGTTAGTCAGACAATCAACCAATCAGCCAGCAAGCAAGTCATCCAGTTAGCTAGTCAAGTAGCCAGCCAGCCAGTTTGCCTGCCAGCCAATTAGCCAGCCGGTTAGCCAGCCCGTCAGTTAGCCAGCCAGGTAGCCATCTAGCCAGCCAGCCAAGTAGCCATCAAGCCAGTTAACCAGCCATCTAACCAGTCAGCCAGTTAGCCAGTCAGCCAACCATCCAGCCACCCGTACAGACAGGCAGGCCGCTTGATATAGTAGGCACATCAATACCTTGAAGGTTAATTTCACAGCAATCTGGGCAAA
>CM060336.1:41283140-41285640 GCA_030674155.1 Stramonita haemastoma
TGTCTGTCTTGTCTGTCTTGTCTTATCTGTCTGTCTTGTCTGGTCTTGTCTTGTCTGTCTGTTTTGTCTTGTCTTGTCTTGTCTGTACTGTCTGTCTTGTCTGTCTGTGCTGTCCGTCTTATCTGTCTGTTTTGTCTTGTCTTGTCTGTACTGTCTGTCTTGTCTGTCTGTCTTGTCTGTCTGTCTGTCTGTCTTGTCTGTCTGTTTTGTCTTGTCTGTCTTGTCTCTGTCTTGTCTGTCTTGTCTCTCTGGCTGTCTTGTCTGTCTTGTCTCTCTGGCTGTCTTGTCTGTCTTGTCTCTCTGGCTGTCTTGTCTGTCTTGTCTCTCTGTCTGTCTTGTCTATCTTGTCTGTCCGTTGCGTGCTTGACTTGTCTTTGTGCCTGTCTTTCTGTGTGTCTGCGTGTTTGTTTGATCATTTGTTTGTCTGTACGTAGTGTTTGATTTATGAGTCGGTGTGTGTGACTGTCTGCACGACACAGGCGAAAGTCTGAGGAAGTGTTGTGTCTTGGTGTTGGACGCTTTGCATACTAATGGGAAAAAAAGATTGAGAAAAATGAGACAGACAGACAGACAAACAGACAGACAGACAGATAGACAAAGAGAGAGGCGGAGACAGAGAGAAGAAAAACACGAACGAGAGAACCTTTTCCAGTGTGCAGCTTTTAAAACAACTTCTGTATCACTTCTCTGTTAGCCTATGGGTGGCACTGCTCGTATGGCGACGCGCCCTCCCTGGGGAGAGTACCCCGTATTTCACACAGCGAAATCTGCCGAGACTTTTAAAGCGGAACAAAAAAATTTAGAAATAAATAATATTGCCGTCCTTCTCCAAGGAGGTCTTATTGTCATCAAATCTGGCGTTATTATGTTCACTAAAACCATCTGTTTTTTTCATTTACTGCATCATCATCACCATTTGCAACTCAATAAGAAATGCTTGTAAAACTGGTTTTCTTTGCTTAGGTTCAAAATTATATAATATTTTTTTAATTGCCAAAAGTTTCATCAGGCGTTTTTCTCCTTTTTTGTCTTTCGAAAAGTGAGAAGGTGTTGTTAGTTCTCCTGCAAGACAAATTCAACATTTAGTGGCTGTACACCCAGCTGTAAATGGGTACCTGCCCTCTTTAGGGTAAGGGAAGGTAAAGCAGCAAGGGAGAGGAGATGGGCGCCGCCCTCAATATGCTGGCCCCTAGAGAAGCTGAGGTCTCTGACGCCTTGATCGCCTACGACCGCCTAGGTTATGGGACACCTTTACCATTTTTTAACTGTTTAGTAGCATTTTGTAAAGCATTCAAAATCGCGTTAGGTTCCTCTTCGATAAATTTGGGATACTGTTCATTGAGATCGAATGTGTGTTGCAGCATTGTAGCACCACAGTGTATTCTTGTTTTTGCAAAAATTTATTTCACCGAGATTTTTTTTGAACAGGATTCTGCCAGTGCCAGCTGCCTTGTTGCCGTGGGTTCGTTAACGTACATTAACAGTATGTTGCACACAGGACTTCAAGTTAACGTCTCATTGGAAACACTAGCCCCACATCTTCGAACATGGAACATCTTCCTTGCACGTAAAAACCTGCCCCGCTTTTCGAAAGAGAAGGCCATTGTGAGCTGGTGGAAACGGATGACAAACTGCAAAACTGAATACACACGCGGGACTGGATGTAACAAAGCACATAAGGGCTTTTTTCCAGTATCCTCGATATAAAAGAATTAAAAAAATAGTTTAAAAAAATAAGGAAAAGTTAGGTTTCAGACGGGCTTGAACCCGGGACCTCTGGCTTCCTTGACGCCGGTATACCAACAAAGAGAAACCATCCCAAAATGGATTTGAACCTGAAAGCCCTCTATCATGGTTGTTCATGCAGTTGTCCACTGTCTTGTCCGTTCAGCCACAGCTGTTATCCAGCATCCAGTACATTGTCCACATGTCCTTTCTCAATATTCTCTTTGCCATCCAGTCTCTGAACCCAATGAACGAGACTACAAGTCGGGATGGAAACTGTCTCGTTCTGAGTGATGTCAGAAAATGAATCTTTCAAGCTCTCTTCATCTCATTTTTGTTCAAAATGATGTTCCAATACTTTAAAAAGGGGGGGGGGGGGGGGCGAAGGGGGCGTAATGATATTCCAAGTTGAAACTTCTTTAAGAGAAACAGGATTCCATCTCCCCCCCTAACTTCTCTCCCCCCCCCCCTCTTACTTCCTCACCCCCCACACACACCCTACCCCCATCCGTACCCCTGCTTTGTACCTGCTGTGTCAATGGCCATGATTCACAGTGAATAACCCATTAAAAGTTTTGCCGTTGCATGTGTGTACTGCGTGCTCTGTAAATGTTCGAGCAAATATCAATTTGGGGGGAGTCTTGTTATGTGCCCAATATTGCATTTTGTTGCGCTATCCCAATCTAAATAGGATTTTTCTCACTCCGGTGCAGTTTTTTTTGTTTTGTTTTTAGTCTGAGAATGTGAAAGGAGATGGCTTTGTTATATATATAAA
>CM060336.1:41293140-41295640 GCA_030674155.1 Stramonita haemastoma
TGCAGGTAGTCCTCAACAGACTGAAAAACCAAGCGGAAAAACTCCTGGCAGAAGAACAAGCGGGCTTTAGACCAAAACGCAGCACAATGGAACAAATTTTCAATCTGAGAATTCTGATAGAGAAGCATCTCCAACACCAAAAAGACTTGTATCACAATTTCATAGACTTCAAAAAGGCCTTTGACAGGGTATGACATGACGGCCTCTGGCAAGTACTCAGGCACTTCAACATTGACAGCTGCCTAATTGAAGTCATCAAGGCTCTGTACGAGAACGCAAAAAGTGCAGTTTTCATGAACAATCACATGGGCGAGTTCTTCAAGACCACGGTTGGGGTTCGCCAGGGCTGCCTTCTCTCACCTGTACTCTTCAACCTCTTCCTTGAAAACATCATGACAGAGACACTGCAAAACCACCACACTTCCATCTCCATTGGTGGAAGACCCCTTTGCAACCTCAGATTTGCAGATGACATTGACCTCATGGGCAGCAGCAAACAAGAACTGCAAATCCTCACAGACAATTTAACAGATCGAGCGAGCGCATACGGCATGGAGGTCAGTACAGAGAAATCAAAGATCATGGTCAACAGCGCGAGTAATGACATCACGGAAATAAAGATGAATGGAGAAATACTAGAAGAGGTGAGCCAATTCAAATACTTAGGCTCCATCCTAACAAAAGATGGCACATCAAACAATGAAGTGAAAGCTCGCATTGCAACAGCAACATCTGCTCTAGTCAGACTCGAGAGGATCATCAGAAGCAACAACATCAGCTTCTGCACCAAATACCACCTTTACAAATCCCTCGTGATATCTATCCTCCTATATGGCTGTGAATCATGGACTCTGACAGCAGAGTTAGAGAGGAGAATCCAAGCATTCGAGAACAAGTGCCACAGAAGACTCCTCAAAATATCATACAAAGAACACAAGACCAATAACTATGTGAAAGAAGAAATCAAAAAGCGTGTGGGCCCCCAAGAGCCTTTGCTCTCCACCATAAAGAGGAGAAAGCTGATATGGTTTGGTCACACCACAAGACACAACACCCTAGCAAAACCATCCTGCAAGGAACAGTCGAGGGCAAGAGAAGAAGAGGCCGCCAAAAGAAATCATGGGTTGACAACATCAAAGACTGGACCGCCCACCCCCTGCAACACCTCCTACTAGCCACACAGGATCGTGAAGCATGGAAAAAGATCTCTGTTGCGTCTTCTCTCATGTCCCCCCTACGTCCTTTGGGACATGGGACTGAGTGAGTGAGTGAGTGAGTGGACCTGATGGTTGGGTTTGTCAAAAAAGTGACTTTTTGACGAATTTCTTGGTAAGTTCGACATGTAAACAAAAAGTGCAATTCGTCTTCTTCTTCTTCTCCACATGCTGGACATGGATTGATGTCTGTCAACAGACAGAGAAAGAGAGAATTGAAAAAGACAAGGGCTTTTAATTGTCCCTATAGCATTACAATAAGGCTCTTTAGACAATGGGGCGGTGATATGATAAATGGAAAAACAATTCATTAATTACAATTTCTAATTAATTTGTCAAAGTGTATGGCACACACACACACAGCGCGCGCCACACCACACACACCACACACACGCACACACACACCTCACACACACACACACAACAAACCACACAAGCTTCGTATAGGCACCAGCACATTCTCTTAAGATCAGATTGAAAAAAATATATGAATTGTGCACTTTCAAAAAATTGCTCGTTCCATTGGTGTCTTCTATTTTCCTTTTCTGTTTAACAAACACTCAACTACTTATACTAGAGAATTTCACATTGGTCCTAAATTTCTTTTCCGGACATTCATGCTTGCACCTTAAATTTCGCTGCCGATCGTATCTCATCATCGAGAGAGGAGAGAGACATAGAGATGAGAATGATAGAGCGTACAGAGACAGAGAGATAGAGACATAGAGATAGAGAGCGAGAAAAGATGTAAGAGTGGCGAGAGAAAGAATAGAGAGATGTGGGGGATGAGAGATGGAGAGAGGAGGAGGGATGAGAGAGAGAGCGATGTGAGAGGGAGGAGAGCGAGATAGGAGGGGGGGGGAGAGAGATAGAGGGGGGGGGATGAGAGAGAGAGGCTAATAAGAGAGCGAGGGAGAGAGAGAGGGGGGGGGAGAGAGGAGGAAGGGCGGAGGAGACGAGAGAGAGGGAGAGAGAGAGAGAGAGAGAGATAGAGAGAGAGAGAAAGAGAGGGAGAGAAAGAGAGATAAGAGAACAGATGAGAGAGGAGGGAGAGAGAGAGGAGAGGTTGATGAGATGAGAGTAGAGAAAAAGAGGAGAAAGACAGACGATGGAGGAGTTGAGTGAAAGAGGAGAGAGAGATTGATGTTTTTTTTTTGTTTGATTGATTGATTTTTTTTTTATCGAGGATAATTGGAATAAGCACTCTTGTGCTTGCACTCTTTTCTACATCCAAGTCCCGCGCTCCGTTTGTGTATATCGCGAGTTTCTTTGTACAACAGGTCATC
>CM060336.1:41303140-41308140 GCA_030674155.1 Stramonita haemastoma
TTCCTCCTTTCTTTCTTTCTTTCTTTTGATTTCTTTGATTCTTTCTTTTGTTTTTTTCTTTTTCTTTCTTTCTTTCTTTCCTTTTATTTGGTTTCTTTGCCTCTTTCTTTGGTTCTTTGGTTCTTTCTTTCTTTCGTTCGTTCTTTCTTTCATTTGTCTCTTCAGGATGATTCAAATGTTTTTAACTTAACTTGACTTGACTTTCTCTCTTCGTGTCAGCCTTTCTTTTTTCTTTTCTTTTTTTCTTCTTCGTTTTCTTTCTTTCTTTCTGTCTTTAGTTCTTTCTGCCTTTTTTTACCGTTCTTTAATTCTTTCTTTCTTTCTTTTTAAGTGTTATTTCCTTTTTTTCAAATTTTTTATGTTTATGTTGTTCTTTTAGTGTCCTGTTAGAGTTTTCTGTCTTTTTTTCTTTGTTTGTTTCCTTCTTTCTTTCTTTCTTTCTTCCATTATTTCTTTTTTCCTTTCTTTCTTCTTTGTTTCCTTTCTTTTCGTTTCTTTTAGTTCTCTTTTATTTGTACTGTTCTTTCTTTTTTTTAAAGTTTTTATTCCTATTTTTTCTCTTCTATTTTTGTTTCTATTTTGTTTTTTGACTTTTTTTTTGTCGATTTGGAGTTTTCAGTGGGTTTTTCTTTCTTTCTCTTTCTTCTTTCTTTCTCTCTTTCTTTCTTTCTTTCTTTCTATTCTTTGTGTCTGTCTTTTTTATTTGTTTGTTTCTCTTTTTTATGATGTTTTAAATATTTTTCTTTATCGTTTTTTCTTTCTTTCTCTCAAGTTTCCAATCTGTTCCTGTTTTGCAATTGTTGGGGTGTTTTATTTTGTTGTTGTTGTTTTGGGTGTCTTTATTGAATCTTTTTTTTTCTTTATTTATTCGTTTATTTTTCTCTTTCTGTCTTTTCTGTGTTTGTCTCCATTCTTTTTTTCTTTTTTTTTTTTTCTTGGGTCATTTCTACTTTGTTTCGACCGTTCTTTCCTTCTTTATCTCAAGTCTTCATATTTTTCCTCTTCAACATTTTCTCATGGCCTAGTGTGGTTTTTTCGGTTGTTTGTTCTTGTGATTTGATTGGGTCTTTTTCCATTTTATGGATTTTGTATATGTTGCTTTTTTTTGTTTTTTGTTGTTTTGGGGGGGTGGTTTTTTTGGTTCTCTCCTCGCTTCTTTTTGTGTGTTTCCTGTTTCTTTCTTTATTGTCTTCTTGGATGTGCGTGTGTGTGTTTGTGTGTTTGTGTGTTTCTCTGTGTGAGTGTTTCTCTGCTGTTTCTGTGTGTGTATGTGTGTGTATGTGTGTGTTTGTCTGCTGTATCTGTGTGAGTGTGTGTGTGTGTGATTTGTTGTTTGTGTGTGTGTGTTAGTGTGTGTGTGTGGCCACTATTAAGCTAGCTGCATTTTGACCTTTGGGGACAAAATTAGTCTAGTTTCAAGCATATCAGACATGGACAATGCTGTTTTCTGGGGGCTTTTTTCCGTTTCTTTTTCTTCTGCAGTTACAGACTAGGTTGACAGAATGTGATGAGAGATCCATTGATGCATTATGAGACCCATGGCAAAATGTTGATGAACATAAAAGGTAAAAATGTAAAGGTGTCCCATAACCTATGTGATCGTAGGGGAGCGAGGCATCAGAGACCTCAACTTCTTGATGGGGCCAGCATATGGAGGGCGGCGCCATCTCCTCTCTCTCGCTGCTTTACATTCCATGACCCATATAAAGGGCAAGTACCCATTTACAGCTGGGTGACCTGGCCTTTTGTGACTTATTTTAAATGTATATTTCCTATCAAAATTGAAGTGAATGCTCCCTGTTTCCTATATTTTGAAGTAGATTTTCCCCTATATTTTGAAGTAGTAGATGTTCCCTATATTTTGAAGTAGTAGATGTTCCCTATATTTTGAAGTAGTAAATGTTCCCTATATTTTGAAGTAGTTGTTCTCTATATTTTGAAGTAGTGTTCTCTATTATTTTGAAGTAGATGTTCCCTACATTTTTGAAGTAGATGTTCTCTATGTTTTGAAGTAGATGTTCTCTATGTTTTGAAGTAGATGTTCTCTATGTTTTGAAGTAGTAAATGTTCCCTATATTTTGAAGTAGATGTTCCCTATATTTTGAAGTAGATGTTCCCTATATTTTGAAGTAGATGTTTCCCTAATATTTTGAAGTAGATGTTCCCTATATTTTGAAGTAGATGTTCCCTATATTTTGAAGTAGATGTTCTCTATGTTTTGAAGTAGATGTTCTCTATGTTTTGAAGTAGATGTTCTCTATATTTTCAGGTAGATTGCTCCATCCATTTTGAAGTAGATGTTCCATTCATGCATGGGTTTTTCATTTTGTTTTGATTTTGTCACTGTGAGGATGGGATAGCTCAGTGGTCAGAGCACTCACTTTCCCTAAGTCAAAGTTAAGCAACATCGAGCGTGGTTGCCAGTTGGATGGGTGACTGTTTGCGCGCCTTGGTTTCAGTACAGTCCGCCAGCTGTAAATGGGTACCTGCCCTCTTTAGGGTCAGGGAAGGCAAAGCAGCGAGGGAGAGGAGATGGACACCGCTCTCAACATGCTGGCCCCTCGAGAAGCTGAGGTCTCTGATTGCCTCGCTCCCATACGACCAGATATGTTATGGGACACCTTTACCTTTTACCTTTTTGTCACTGTTTCGTAAGGTTTTACGGCTGATTCCCCACAACAAAAATATGGCTAACATCAAGAAATTCCGAGCTAGTCTTTCTCTCAAACCTTATTTGACACCTGTTTACAAATCTGTGTCGTACAAATTATTACCAAAATGTCCCTGAAACCGGAATACAGCTACCTTAAATCGTGGGTAACAACGTTCGCATACATAAACTCTTTTCATCTCTTGTTGCTAGTGAATTCTTCTACGCACGCTAAACCGTGTTGCACAGTCATGGAACCTTAATTTATGGTCTCATCTAAAAGACTAGCACCCAGACCACCACTCACGGTCGACTTAGTGGATGAGGGGGGGGAGCCAGGAAAAGTGTCAGACACAAATAGGGATCAAACCACCACACACTTCAAACCCGGACTTTTCGCTTTCTAGGCAGATGCGTTACCGTTACTTTTAGATGACGTTCGTGTGTGCATCACTACAGCGATTTTAATCAAGAATGATGGAGTTGGGATGGGTGGGAAAGGGGGTCTGTTTCGTTTGTTTTCAACAAATGGATGGGTTTCAAAAGGGGGGCTGAATTCTAAACCTGACATCGACACCGTGGAATAGAAGAAAAGAAAAGAAAAGAACAGAACAGAAACAGAAGGCAGGCAGACCTAACAGAACGAAACTGGTCTGATCAATGCCATGTTTTCTCGCCTTGGGTTCCCCGCCATCAGATTAGTTCAGGGTATTCTGGTCACAGATTTAACTGACATAAGGGGAGGGGGGAGAGGGGAGGGGGGAACGGGGAGGGGAGGGGTTCAGGAACTGGGGGCGGGAGGGGGACGGGGGGGGGGGGGGGCGGGGGGGCGGGGGGGGCTAAGGCGGTTGTGGGGAAAGAGGGGCTGGCTCCATCTGTCTGTCTGTCCTGTCTGTCTGTCTGTCTGTCTGTCTGTCTGTCTGTCTGTCTGTCTGTCTGTCTGTCTGTCTGTCTGTCTGTCTGTCTCTCTCTCTCTCTCTCTCTCTCTCTCTCTCTCTCCTTCTCTCCTCTCTCTCTCTCTCTCTCTCTCTCTCTCTCCTCTCATCCTCTCTCTCTCTCTGCTGATGTGATGTTTATGTAGATGATGAAGATGACAATGAGGATGATGATAACTGGAAGAAATCTCTCTCTCTCTCTCTACTCTCTCTCTCTCTCTCTCTCTCTCTCTCTCTCTCTCTCTCTTCTCTCTCTCCTCCTTCTCTCTCTCTCTCTCTCTCTCTCTCTCTCTCTCTCTCTCTCTCTTTCTCTCTCTGTATCCCTTCTTTAATAAAGCTCAGGTGCATTTGCACAGGGCTAAATTCTAAACCCCCCAACACGGACACTACAGCCTTAAGGATCTAGGCAGGCGGAAAACTTCACAGAAAAAAACAGGGCCTAGTTACCAACAGCCTTGTCTCTGTTCGCCTTATTACAGCCATCCAGTTATTTGGGGGTATTTCTGTTCGCCTTATTACAGCCATCCAGTTATTTGGGGGTATTTCTGTTCGCCTTATTACAGCCATCCAGTTATTTGGGGGTATTTCTGTTCGCCTTATTGCAGCCATCCAGTTACTTTGGGGTATTTCTGTTCGCCTTATTGCAGCCATCCAGTTACTTTGGGGGTATTTCTGATTGATTTATTGCAGCCATCCAGTTATTTTGGGGGTATTTCTGTTCGCCTTATTTCAACCATCCAGTTATTTTGGGGTATTTCTGTTCGCCTTATGCAGCCATCCAGTTATTGGGGGTATTTTGGTCACACAGTCAAACCGACATGGGTGTGTGGCTTTATTTTAGGAGCTAAAGGGGTGGGGATTAGAGGGTGAAAAGAGGTTGAGGGGATGGGGGAGGCTGGGGGGTGGGGGGGGGCGAAAAAGATGAAGGGGGAAAGGGAAAGGTGAAGAGGAAGAGAAAGTTGGGGGTGGTGGTGGTCAGGGAGAATAAGGGTTGAATTGTTACAGTGTCGTTTTCTGTTTTGCTTCTTGTTCTTAATCTCCTTGTTCTTTTTCGTGGTTTTCTTGTTCTTCTTTTTCGTCTTCTTCTTCTTGTTCTTTGTTCTTGTTCTTGTTCTTGTTGATCTTCTTGTTCTTGTTCTTGTCTTGTTCTTCTTCTTCTTCTTCTTCTTCTTCTTCTTCTTCTTCTTCTTCTTCTTCTTCTTCTTCTTCTTCTTCTTCTTCTTCTTCTTCTTCTTTTTCTTCGCAATTCTTCGCAATTCTTCGCAATTCTTCTTCTTCTTCTTCTTCTTCCTTCTTCTTCTTCTTCTTCTTCTTCTTTTTCTTCGCAATTCTTCGCAATTCTTCTTCTTCTTCTTCTCCTTCATCATCTTCTTCTTCCTCCTCCTCCTCCTCCTCCTCCTCCTCCTCCTCCTCCT
>CM060336.1:41325640-41333140 GCA_030674155.1 Stramonita haemastoma
GCGAAACAACATTTAGGTTACACAAACAGTTTAAAATCAAACCCGTACATTAAGAGATACAAAATTTACTAATGAAGATGAAAAGAGAAAATGCAATTATTCTAGGACAATGGTACATAAGGCATTACAAATCAATAAGCCAAACATTCATATGAAAAATAATACATTCCATGGTGTGTGTGTGTGTGTGTGTGTGTGTGTGTGTGTGTGTGTGTGTGTGTGTTTGTGTGTTTGTGTGTGTGTGTGTGTGTGTGTTTTCTGTGTCTGTGTTGTATGTATGTGTGTGTGTGTTGTGTGTGTGTTGTGTGTGTGTGGTGTGTGTGTGTGTGTGTGTGTGTGTGTGTGTGTGTGTGTGTGTGTGTGTGTGTGTGTGTGTGTGTGTGTGTGTGTGTGTGAGGGAGGGGAAGCAAAGACAGCATAAAAACCCACACACATGATAAAAAAAAATATATATATATAATAATAATAATAAAAAATAAAAAACCCTTAAGCACAAAACACTAATAAAATCACATCACTATATCAAACAGTAATTCAATTTTAATTTCAACATAGCAACCAAACATCTATACAGTGATAAGTCTAGGATGGAAAGAGAGAGAGAGAGAGAGAGAGGGAGAGAGAGAGTGAGAGAGAGAGGAGAGAGAGAGAGAGAGAGAGAGTAGAGAGAGAGAGAGAGGAGGAGTGAGGAGAGAGAGAGAGTGAGATGAGAGAGAGGAGTGGAGAGAGAGAGAGAGAGAGCATGATCAAATTACATCATCATAAAAAAAAATTAATAAAAATACAATTAAAAATAAGCACACAAAAAAACAACAAACAAAACAAACACAAAAAAAAAACCCACCTAGTCAATAAAGTATTTGAAATTGTATATTGTAGAAGAACAAAAGATATTACAAATAGTTCAATCAAACAAATTTTAAAACAATTTTAAATATGCCACCTGGTTATGCAGATGGATGAATCCAAATGAAACTACCAAAGTGGTCATCCAGTCACCTTTTGCCACCTGGTTATGCTGATAGATGAATCCAAATGAACTACCTAAATAGTAAGACTAAGTTATAAGGCACTCTGTGAAGGTTGGAGAGATAAGTCAATATGCTTAAAGATTATTTAAAATTATGCATTACTATGCTTCCATGTAGGCTACAGTTGATGTCTCAGTTTTGATAAGAATGTTGAACATAAGAATGGCAATGGATTAACTTAAGGGGCATTGACTAAGATGTTTATCTTTTTTTTTTTCTTTTTTTTTTTTTTTTTGGGGGGGGGGGGGTTGAGGGGTAGGGTTAGAGTCTGTTGGAATTAAAGTGGATATGAATATTTCGTTTGAAGACCTCTCTACTTTGGGAGCACTTCAAGTTCAATGGTAGCATGTTCCAGAGCATACTACCAGAGTAGGAGAGGCTTGATTTGAATAGATCAATTCTTGGTATGGGTCGCTGAAGTTTTGTTGAATCTCGAGAATTCAAGTGAAATGTTGATTTCAATGTTGTAGGAGCTTGCCCATAGAGGATTTTATTTATAAACATAGCTTTATTTATAGCAAGCATTTCTCGTAATGGAAAGACTCCCAATTTTGTGTAGTCAGATTCAACTAAACTTGAGGACTTTAAGAGTACTGCCTTGAGGGCTCGTTTATAGTAACTAATAAGAGGTTTTAACGTATTTGCACTGGCAGTGTCAAAGGTGTAGAGCAATAATTAATTGAAGACAAAATATAAGCCTGTAAAAATAGTTTTCTAGCATGTAAGTTTAAGAAGTGTTTTATTCTACAAAGCTGGTAGACTTGTGTGGACACAGTGTTGCTCAATTTGGTTACATGTGCTGTCCATGAGAGGTTATTGTCTATTGTAATACCTAGGACTTTGTGATTGTCCACTTCTTCAATTAGGGTTTGTTTATGAATACAGGGGGAGTGGAGTTGTTCAGATTTTGTCTTTTTTGTCTTGTGGTGATAAGCATTAGTTTGGTTTTTTGTGGATTGAGGGACATATGGTTTTGTTGACACCATTTCTCGAGAGAGTCAATACTTTTTTGTAATGAAACTGATATTCTATCTATGTTGGTGTGGCTAGTATGTATTTGTTGTTCATTCACAAAAAAGCTGACATGGGTCTTTGATATGGAGTGGAAGGTCATTGACATATATACAAAATAGAAGTGGGCCTAGTATTTAGCCTTGGGGGACACCATATTTGACTGGTAATGTACAGGACTTGGAATTATCGATACACACATATTGCTCTCTGTTTCCAAGAAAGGATTTCAACAGTTGTAGGACATTATCTGATTTTCCCATACAATGACAGCTTCTTACATAAAAGCTTATGATCAATTACATCAAAGCCTTTGCAAAATCAACAAAAAAGGGCACCACAGAATCTGTTGTCATTTTAAATTAGTTAACCAACTTTCAACTAGGCTCGTAAGAGCAGTGTGACAAGAATGACTTTTTCTGAAACCCGATTGATTCTTGTTTAGAAGATTGTGAATCTCAAGATGGTGTAAATGTGTCTATGAATGTGTTTTTCCAACGGTTTTGATATTATTGATAAATTAGAAATAGGTCTGTAATTACAAGATTTGAATGGTCTCCACTTTTAAATAGAGGAATCACTTTAGCTATTTTAAACTGCGTTGGAAAAATAGCATTTTCAATGCATAAAATTATATATAAAGTTAATGTGTCAGAGATGATAGGAGCTGCTAACTTGAGAATTTTTACTGTAAATACCATCTGGTCCTCTACTACTATTTTGTTTCAAGCTATTTAGATATCTGAACACTTCAGAAAACACTTATGAAAGGGTTTTTTTAATTTTGATTTTAATGTTTTTGATGAGCAAAAGTTTTTTTAGCTCTTCTAAGGAGTTTAATTCTGTCTCATCTCTTTTTAAAAACTGTTTCAGCTATGTTGGTAAAAATTTAAATGTTGAGATCATCGGGGGGAAAATTTTATTAGCAATGGGTTGAGTTGGGTATTTATTGGTTAATTGATTGATAGCTGCCAAACAGCTTTAGGATTGTGTTTTGTTGAGGCAAGATTTTGGAATATTTTTGTTTTGCTTTACGTTTTAATGAGTTTACTTTGTTTCTTTGTTCTTTAAATTCTCCTATTTTTCTTGCTTTTAATAGATCATCTCTTAAATAAGTTTCTTTTAGAATCTCAGTTGTCATCCATTTAGGTTGTGTTGCATGCTTCACTCTTCGGGTTTTGAAAGGAGCATGTTTATCATAAAACTGATTTAAAATGTTTCTAGCCAAAATTATATGGCTTTCTCTGGGTTGTAAAGTTGTAAACATGATTAATTGAGGTATTTAGCAAGTCAGCAAGAAATTTATTTTTCTTTCAAATTTAAAAAAATGATCTATAAGTGACTTCCTTGTGACCAGCTATGGGAATTTTTATTCCTTTTTTGGTTCCATGTGAAACAGGTAGGAAGGTGGTCACTGCAGCCACAGTTCGGAACACATATTTTTTTGATATTTTGCTTATTAGTTACATTATACATGGTCAATGAGAGTTGCACTGGAGGAGGTTAAGCGCGTTGGTTGGGGTCAATAATTTGCGGAGATTATAGGAATTTAATTTGTTTACCCAAAAGGGTGGGGTTTAAGTAGATTCATTTTTAAAATTCTCCAATAGTAAAAGTTCTTTTGCATCCAAAGATGCTGCATCCATCATTAGGGAAAAAATCTATAAAACCCAATCAATTCTCTCAGAGGGATTTCTGTATATAAATCCGACAATATGGGTTTACTTCGTTTGAGATGTATTTCTAGCCATAGAGACTCTACTTGTTGGGTTTCAAGATGGTGAATACGTTTAAAGTTTATGGATTCATTTTATATATACAAACTATTCCTGTTGTTTTGGAGGAAGAGGGGTCTTTACGGAATTGCTCTAAACCCAGGTATTTGGATTTCTTTATCAGGGTACTAAACTGGAAAGTCTCGGATTCTGTAAATCCAAATAAATGAAATGGTTTATTTGAGTTGTGTAGGATACTATGTACATCAGCTAGCTTGTTTAAAATGCTGTTAATGTTTAAATGACCAATACGTAGTCCATCTTTTTGTGGCCAGGTTTTCAGACAGGGAGCCATGTTGCTGAAAAGGTAGAGAAGAAGAAGGGAGAAGAAAACGAAAAAAGAAAAAAAAAAATCACTGAACCCGAATGATTCTTAAAACGGGTTTGAGGAAACAATATTTATCTACTTAAACTGATCAAGTAAATACAATGGAATGGATGATAAGTGAATATGCAATACAAAGCAATATATATTAATACGTATGATAAAACTATATCAGTTTTTGCTGCACAAGTTAAGAGGAGCAAAAAAAGTACTAATAAAAGTCTTGCTTTAACTGTTACCAGTTGAGATATATTATATCCTAAAACAGTTGTCAGATATACCCAATATCCTCAGATCAGGAATATTGTTAAGTAGTCAATCAGTCTTTTGGAACACGCAGAGAAATGTTTTATGCTGTATTCCAATATCCAAGGCGAGAAAAAAAAAAAAAAAAAAAAAAAAAAAAAAAATCCACTGTTGTGTCCCTTCCATCTGTCTTTGTCCATTTAAAATTAGACTCTTTAATTTGAAGGTTAGCACAACACAGCACAGAAGTCACTAAACACATCCACGGTTGTGAATAACTTCAGAATAATTCAGTTTGCAGGTTTGCAAAACACAGCACGGGAATCACAAAACACATCCCCTAACTTGGATAAACCTTCAGTTTGTTGGTTTGCAAAACACAGCACAGGAGTCACTAAAGGCATTCACAATCTAGACGCATTCACAAAAATCTAGGCATTCCAAAAACTGTCACTAAACAGCACAGGAGTTATAGCACAGGTGTCACTAAATGCATTTACAATCTAGATGCATTCACAATCCTAATCGATCCAAACTGACACTGACCGCATTCACAATCTAGATTGTTCAGATAAAGTACCGTTTAGTACTAGTAAGACAAGTCATTTCAGCACAGCGTTTTTTTTAGCACAGAGAGGTATTTGTGTTGAATGTTTCTGACAATTCTTAATATTTCATTTTTCCGGCACCAGGTCCACAGAGGTATTCATCAAGGTAGAAAGGTTTATTTTCACAGGTAGTTTATATGCACATCTACAGACATACCCCCCCCCCCCACCACACACACAAAACACACACTCAACACACACATGCACACTCGCAGGCACACATATATTCGCTCTAAACGCAAAACACACAAAAACACACTGATACGGGCGCACACACACACACACACACCCCACATACACACACACACAACACTTACACATGCACACACACACATAAAACCACACGAGCGTGCGTTCCACTCCCCCATCACACACATACACACACGCGGCACACACACACCACACACACACACACACCCCACCACACACACACACACACACACACACACACACACACACACACACAACACACTTTACATACTTACACACTGAGGCACACACACATGAGGCACACACACATGAGGCAGGCACACCACACACACACACACACACACACACACACACACACACACACACACACACCACCACACACACACACACACACACACACGGCACATACACACACACATGCAGCACACACACATACACATACACACACACGCACACACACCCACACAACACGCGCGCGCCATACACACACATACATACACACAAGTCTAACATACATGTACATACATATAAAATATCATTTTAAAGGAAGGTTGGGGCCCAAAACAAAACCATAAACAGAGTAGGCTAGTAGCTTATGTCTGTCGCATGTCTTTCTTGTCCAGAAAACTCTTTACGGCCGGGACTGCATATATTTGGGGGGAGGGAGGGGAGGCATAAAGAAGGGCAAGGTGGAGGGGGAGGGGGAGGGTACATCATTGAATACCATGGATAAGGGGGTCTTTTGGAAGAGAAATTTTGGTACCACATTTGAAAATCTTGGGTCTTGGAAAAAGGGGTCTTCCGATTCTTTTTGCATGGACGGTTGGAGAAGGGAAGTTGATTAGAAGGAGGGGTGGGAGGGGTATCTGGATTACCTGGTGGTAGGATGATTTGGATAAATTCCTAGAGCTTGTTAAGGGAGGGAAACTATCGTCATATTGATCCTGATCAGGCTCTGGGAAAGGGGAGGGGAGGAGTGACTATGAGGGAGTGAGGGGAGAGGTGCAGAGTGACTTTTGGGGGGGTCAGAGGAGGCCTGTGGTCGAGGCAACGAGTTCGGCCGTTGGTAGGCCTTTGTTCATATTGGTTGCGACCCCGTGGTGGGATGTGGGAGGAGGGTGGGATGTGGGAGGGGGGGGGTTGTTAGGGGCATAGGCCTAGTTGGGTGTGCTGGGGGTGGGACAGATGTGGTTAAGGGAGGAGGGGGTGTAGAGACGTTTTTCCACTGTCCAGCTGGTTCTCCGGTTGCCCTGCTTCTCTGCCTGAAGTTTCCAGCCTAGGTGGAAACAGATTGAGAGCCAGTCTTGCTGTGCCTTTCCTTGAGGGGTGGTTGCGTCACCGTACAGGGCCAACCGAGGCGCTCCACTGGTTGTGGTGAAGACTGTCGAATGGTCGATGTACGTCACCCCCATGCTGTCACATGCCCGCTGTAGTTTTCTGTTGCTAGGGGCAATGACAGCATTGAGGATGTGACGGCCTCTGGCTGGTATGATGGCAGAGGCATGGAGTGTGGCTTTGGGGAAGGTTGTGGCGGCATTGGGAGAGAAGGTTTCTCCATGTCGCAGTGCCAATGCCCCCATTCTTCGGACGTTGCTGGCAGCCGGCAGTCATTCACCCCAACATGAATGGTGGCACTCTCACATTAGTGGCAGGTGGCTGCTGACTGAGCCACCCTGCTAGTTCCCGGATTGTTAAATCGGGGACACACACTTTCTGTGAGAAGCTGCCTGGGGGGGATGACCGGGAAATGTCCACTCCCTGAATTGTGGAGTCGCCTAAAAGGATTTTCGAGGCATTGGGATTGATTAGGCCTATAGCTCTTTTGAGTGGATGGGTGGGGTCTTTGGTAGGAGAGGATTGGGGATCTTTATTAGGCTTAGTAGGGAGAGGGTCTTTTTTGGTTGTGGAAGCAGAAGGATCAGTGGCCAGGGAGAGAGAGGGAGAGGAAAACTTTCTGATCTGAGGGACAGTTAGGCTTTGGATGACTTTTTTTCAGTTTGGGTTTTGATTTGTTTGGGGGGAGTTTGGGTGAGGACACATTGCCTGAAGGGGTATGTTTTTGGGACAGGGTAGTTAGGTGGTCGATTTCAATTTTGAAAGATTGTCTGGCTTCCAGAAATGCAGCTCTGAGTGCTGTGATCTCTGCTTGTAGAGAATGTGTCACAGCTTCAAAGTCTGCCTTGGAAATACAGTTTTTCATGACAGCATGTGGAGTGAGGATCACTGTCACTGTCTGTCATGGTGGTTCTGTCACTTGTGGCTAGGCCTAGCTGTTTGGTTGTGGCCGCAGGGTG
>CM060336.1:41345640-41348140 GCA_030674155.1 Stramonita haemastoma
TTTGAGTGAATGAATTAGTGAGTGAGCAGGTGATTGCTCACTGAAGCCATGGAAGCGAGTAGTGAGCAGCCTGGAAGACCCACTGAAAGTAGAACAGTTGACAGCGGACAGACACTGTGTAAAGAAAGAAAGCCTGTTTTCCTTTCTTGGGTTTCCCCAGGACAAAGTGGGAAGTGTTTCCTCTTAAAGCTTCATCTTTTTTGTTAGTGTGGGTTTTTTTCTACGTCCTGTGCTTAAGGTCATGTTTGATAACGCATCTTGTTCTTGTTCTTGTTTTTCTTTGCATTCTTCTTCTTGCAATTTTTCTTCTTCTGTGCATTCTGTTTGTAACAAAGTAGAGATCTGTAATCTCCCATCTTTGCACAGCATCTCGGGTGGGTACACCTGGACAGTCAGGATGTGACCTCTAAAAAGTGTTGCATAAATTCTACCTTTCACCATGAGGGTGAGGTGTATGCAATGGAGGGTTTCCGACCACCACCCAAAGACACAGAGCATCACACAAGTCGTAAGTGTGTCCCAAATTTAGAAACACAACACTGCCACAGGGCTCTGATCACATGGAGGTAATCTACTTACCACCCCATTATATTCTTCTTCTTCTTCTTCTTCTTCTTCTTCTTCTTCTTCTCTTCTTCTTCTTCTCCTCCTCCTCCTCCTCTTCTTCTTCTTCTTCTTCTTCTTCTTCTTCTTCTTCTTCTTCTTCTTCTTCTTCTTCTTCTTCTTCCTCCTCCTCCTCCTCCTCTTCTTCTCTTCTTCTTCTTCTTCTTCTTCTTCTTCTTCTTCTTCTTCTTCTTCTTCTTCTTCTTTGCATTCTTTTTTGCATTCTTTGATTTCTTCTTTGCATTACTCAAATTTTTCTTTGCATTCTTCAAATTCTTCTTTGCATTCTTCTTTTTTTTATTCTTCTTCTTTGCATTATTCTTCTTCTTTGCCTTATTCTTCACTTCATTCTTCTTCTTCTGTGCATTCTGCTTTCTCTTTGCATTTCTTTTCTTCCTCTTCTTTGCGTTCTTCAAATTCTTCTTTGCATTCTTCTTCTTTGTATTCTTCTTCTTTGCATTTTTCATTCTTCTTCTTGTATTTTTCTTCTTTGCCTTCTTTTCTTTTTGCATTTTTCTTCTTCTTCTGTTTATTCTTCCAACACCTTGCATTCTTCCAATTCTTTTTTTTTTTTTTGCATTCTTCTTCTTCTTTGCATTTTTCTTCTTTGCATTTTACTTCTTTGCATTCTCTCTCTCTCTCTCTCTCTCTCTCTCTCTCTCTCTCTCTCTCTCTCTCCTCTCTCTCCTCTCTCTCTCTCTCTCTCACACACACACACACACACACACACACACACACACACACACACACACACCCCACACACACACACACCACACGCACGCACGCCACACACACACATACACACACACACTCAAGTATATCTCTGCTTATGCACATAAAGACACAATTAACACACACAGTACCTGACCCTAAGGTTCAATCAGAAGCCTTCTTCTTTGTCCCCCAAGTGGCCGATTCTCTAGAAAGCCGTTGTCACGGAAGACAACTCTATCCTTGTTCACCTCCGCATTACCTCCCTTGAAGCCTGTAAGGGAGAGCAATCAAGGTTTAGGACATGAGGATTCGCTCCCGTTGTAGAATTAGACTAGTGTGTTTTCCACAATTGCTTTCTGATCCTGATTTTCTCCCCTCTGGGTTTGGCTTTAGTTTGATAGCTTTGGGTGGGGGGGGGGGGGTTGGTAATTTTTTTGTAATTTGAGAAGGGTTTTGTCTTTGTGGGTTTATTTTCCTGCCTCTCTTTGTTTGGCTGTCTTTCATGTGTCATGATGTGAGGTTTGAAAGAGAGGAGGGGATTTCTTTTTTTTTACGGTTTTCTTTGAAAAACTGAGGATGGATAGGGACAAGGAAAAGAAATTGAAAAGGAAGAAAAACTGGAGTAAAGAGATCAAACCCATTGTTTAATTGCACTTGCAAAAAAAGAAAAAAATGTTTTAAGTTTTATAGTTAGAAAATGACAGACAAACTAACAAACAAACCACAACAAAAAAGGAGACAAGCAGAGCGAAGAGGTGAAATCATTTGTTCAAGCGTAACCTGGGGTTAAAACTTTATTTAGTTTAAAACAAAAAACACAAGAAAAACAACAACAAAAAAGAAAAAAAATTAGAAAAGAAGGAATGAAACCTATTTCTATGTAAAGCAAAGTAAAAGCCTAAACTGTTTCTCTCTCCTCTCTCTTCTCTCTCTCTCTCTCTCTTCTCTCTCTCTCTCTCTCTCTCTCTCTTCTCTCTCTTCTCTCTCTCTCTCTCTCTCTCTCTCTCTCTCTCTCTCTCTCTCTCTCTCTCTCTCTCTCTCTCTCTCTCTCTCCTCTCTCTCTCTCTCTCTCTCTCTCTCTCTCTCTCTCTCTCTCTCTCACACACACACACACACACACACACCACACACACACACACACACACACACACACACACACAAACACACACGCACGCGATTGTGA
>CM060336.1:41353140-41355640 GCA_030674155.1 Stramonita haemastoma
ATACATACATACATACATACATACATACATACATACATACATACATACATACATACATACATTACATACATACATGCATACATGCATACATGCATACGTACGTACATACATACATACATACATACATACATACATACATACATACATACATACATACATACATACATACATACATACATACATACATACATACATACATACATACATACATACATACATACATACATACATACATTCCTGCTCTGCCTGCCTGCCTGCCTCCCTGCCTGCCTGCCTGCCTGCCTGCCTGCCTGCCTGCCTGCCTGCTGCCTGCCTGCCTGCCTAAATTTTCACTGGACAAAGACGGAAAACAGGCAGACTTACAATACATACTTGCCGACAGATAGACAGACAGACAGACAGACAAACAGACAAACAGACAGATAGACAGATACACTCTATAAAAAAAGAGGGCGAAGGTTGACCAATATTTGACAGGAAAGGTAGACAAGGTGGCAAAGAAATGGAGATGGGGCATGACGAAGACATCAAGATGACCCCAGGGATTGTGGTCCTCTGCGTGTGTGTGTGTGTGTGTGTGTGTGTGTGTGTGTGTGTGTGTGTGTGTGTGTGTGTGTGTGTGTGTGTGGTGTTTCTTTTAGCAAGATTAAATTTCACTTAATGCTATGTCTAGACAGGTATCGTGTGTGGGTGTGTGGGTGTGGGTGTGGGTGTACGCAAGCTCGCGCATGTTTCTGTGTGTGTCTGTGTGTGTCTGTGTGTGTGTGTGTGTGGCGCGCGCGCGTGCTTGTGTGCGTGTGCGTGCGTGTGTGTTTGTGTGTATGTGCGTGCGTGTGTGCGCGCACACGCTATGCGTCTGTGTGTTTGTGCGTGCGCACGCGCAAGTGTATGCATGTCAGTTCTGCACGTACGCATGTATGTTTGCGTATGCGAGTTTGTACCTCTGTGTGTGTGTGTGTGTGTGCGCGCGCACACACACACACGTTCTGCATCTCTGTGTGTACCTGCGCACGCGCACGCGTGCTCTGCGTGCATGTGTGTGTTTGTGCGTACGCGCACGTGTATATGTGTGTATATGTGTGCGTGCCTACGTACGTACATACGCGCGCGTGCTAGCGCGTGCCTGCGTATTGTATGTCCAATCTTTTAGCAAGATTACGTTTCACTTAAGACCTAGTCTAGCCAGAACAAATCTGGTCTGTGTATAGATCAGTTTCTTTTCTAGTCACAGCGCTACACAAGTGATCCCAGATGTCGGAATATAAACATGTAGGTTTCCAATTTCCCCCCAAGACCTTTTCAGTCCTTCCTTCCTGTGTGAGAAAGTCTGTTGACATCATCTCCGAATTCGGAATGCGGCTAGCTTAATGGTCGGGGGTGGGGGGTGGGGGGGGGGGGGTTGGAACGGTCGCTGACGCACATTTTTACCATCTGGTGAAACTCGGAGCTTTAGTGGGGAAACGAAAAAAAACTATTGATAATTATGTGGTGTTTTGGAGGTTTTCTTCTTGTCGTTTCTTGTATGATTTTAGTATGAAACTTGTGTTTGTTTGTGTGTGTGGAGGGGGGGAGGGGGGTGTAATGTGTGTGTATGTGTTGGGGGTGTGGGGGGGGGAGTGTATGTGTGTTGGGGTGTGTGGGGGTGGGAGTGTGGGGGTGTGCGTGTGTGTGTATGTGTGTGTGTGTGTGTGTGTGTGTGTGTGTGTGTGTGTGTGTGTGTGTGTGTGTGTGTGTGTGTGTGTGTGTGTGTGTGTGTGTGTAATGTGTGGGTGGGTGGAGGGTGTATGGGTGAGTGTAGGGGGTGGGGTTGTGTGTGTTTATGTGTTTGTGTGTGCGTTTGTGTGCGCGCGCGCGCGCGCGCGCGCGCGCGCGTGTGTGTGTGTGTATACGCGTGCACGCATCTCTCTCTCTCTCTCTCTCTCTCTCTCTCTCTCTCTCTCTCTCTCTCTCTCTCTCTCTCTCTCTCTCTCTCTCTCTCTCTCTCTCTCTCTCTCTGTCTCTCTCTCTCTCTCTCTCTCTCTCTCTCTCTCTCTCTCTCTGTATAAATATTGATATATGTATAAATATATATATATATATATATGTGCGCACGCGCGTGCATGCGTGCGTGCGAGCGAGCGTGCATCTGTTGTGTGTGCCTTACCTTAAGCAAGAATACATTTCACTTGATAGTTTGTCTAGACAGAGAGAAATTAATCTTCGTTTGTATTGAATTGATGTCTCTTTTGATCATGGCTAATGAGGTCACAGAGATCCTTTAGTGTGTTTATTTTCCCTGTCAGGCATTTTCAGTCCTTGTTTTGTGAGACTTTATGGCAACATGTGATGACTTTGGGGACTTTCTTGTCGTCAATTTATTACTTTCATTTTAAAGTCTGCTCTGTGTGTCTGTGTGTCTCTCTGTGTGTTTGTGTGTGTGTGGTGTGTGTGTGTGTGTGTGTGTGTGTGTGTACGTGTACGTGTACGTGTGTGTATGTGTGTGTGTGTACGTGTGTGTGTG
>CM060336.1:41373140-41393140 GCA_030674155.1 Stramonita haemastoma
AGACAGACAGATAGACGGACGGACGGACGGACGGACGGACGGACGGACGGACGGACGGACGGAGGCGGCGGGGCGGGCGGGCGGGCGGGCGGGGGCGGACGGCGGACGGACGGACGGACGGACGGACGGACGGACGGACGGACGGACGGACGGACGGACGGACGGACAGACAGACGACAGACAGACAGACAGACAGACAGACAGACAGACAGACAGATAGATAGATAGATAGATAGATAGATAGATAGATAGATAGATAGATAGATAGATAGATAGATAGATAGATAGATAGATAGTGTGGGAAAACGATCAGCAGGATGATTTGCATACCTGAAGATCTCACGGCGGTAGAAGGACTCCTTCTTCTTCATAAAAGCTCACACAGCAACTACTGATGTCTGTTTTATGAGCGAAAATGCTTTAACTGCCATTGAGCCCCTGACAAGTCAGGCCCCAGTGCATCCAACTTTGGCATAAAAGAGAATTACTGTCTTAAAGTCTTCCTGGATAAAAAGAAGAAGAACGTACCAAGAAGGCAGAAAATAAACAAGAAGAGAGCTGACGGGAAGAAAAGGAACAAGGAAAAAAACAAAGAGAGTGATAGAAAAGAGGAAATTTTCAGCACAGAATTTCCAGGAGGTGGGGATGCTTTTTATACTGACAGGCCTCTGGCATCTCCAAGGTGGAAGTAAACAAACTGGAGAGAGTGTGTAAATGTTGCCATTAGACCACCCCCCTATGGAGAAGGAGGGTGGAAGAAGAAGGATTGAGGGAGGAGGTATAAAGATGAAAGAAGACTGGGGGCGGGTGAGGGAGGAGGGGGGGGGGAAGGGGCTTTTATTTCTTTATCCCCAGTTGAATCAGCTTCGTTGGGAAACTGTTGATGTTTCTGATTTACAAAATGTGGTTCTTTGGCTTCATCATCCATTTTCTATGTTCAAATTCTGTTTAGAAGCTCTTCTTATCTTAAAGTTTGGTTGAAGTTTTTCTTTTTTTCTGGGGGGGGGGGTGGGGGTATAAGCTGAAATCTCATGTGTACACTTTCTTGTTGTTGTTGTTGATTGTATTTTCTGTAGGTTACAGCAACGCTATCGGGGACAGATAGCTCAGTGGTCAGACAGAGCTCTCACTTTCCCTAGATAAGGTTCAGTAGTGTTGAGTGTAGCTACCAAGTGGACGGGTGACCGTTTGCGCGCCTTGGCTTTAGTACAGTCCCCCAGTTCACCGACCTGTAAATAGATACCTGCCTTCTTTAGGGTCAGGGAAGGTAAAGCAGCGAGGGAGGGCGAGGGAGAGGAGATGGGAGCCGCCCTCAATATGCTGGCCCCCTGAAGAAGCTGAGGTCCGTGAAGAAGTCTGAGCTCCCCAACGACCCCATAGGTTGTGGGAAAATCTTTACCTTTATATTTACAGCAATGTTTTCCAGATACTGCCCTCTCTGTTTCTGTCCCGTCTGTCTGTCTGTCTGTCTGTCTGTCTGTCTGTCTGTCTGTCTGTCTGTCTGTCTGTCTGCTCTGTCTTCTGTCTGTCTGTCTGCTGTCCTCTCTCTCTCTCTCTCTCTCTCTCTCTCTCTCTCTCTCTCTCTCTCTCTCTCTCTCTCTATATATATATATATATATATATATATATATATATATATATCTCTCTACTCTCTCCTCTCTCTCTCTCTCTCTCTCACACACCACACACACACACACACACACACACACACACACGCGCGCGCACACCACACACACACACAACCACAACACACCACACTAACAGAATTTACTCTCTCTTTCAAATGAATATATATATATATATATATATATATATATATTATATATATAATATATATGATAATATGATTTATAATATTTAAATGAGTCCCCAGAGCGGCTCGGGGCTGTATATGGCAACGTTCTTGTGGCTCCTGCGATGGTACTGGAACCATTCGTATCGGTCATTGCCTTTCCAATGGATCATTCCTGTGGCGTGGAGAGGGGGGGTCTGCTGCATGGGTAACAGCTTGCCCTCAATACTTACTTACCCAGGCTTTGCGCTCTAACGACTAGAGCGCAATTCCATAGTCTTACCGAGACTGATGGGTGCCTACTACTATTATATATAATTATATATATATATATTATGTATATGTATATATATATGTATTTTATGTGTGTATATGTATTATTATATATATACACATATATATATATATATATATATATATATATAATATAATAATTATATATTATATAATATATATATCACTTCACATTTTCTAGTATCTCTCTCAATGCTTTTCACATGCGTTGCTTCCGACGCATCCCGAACATCACCCGGCAGGACAAGGTCCCAAACAACACTGTCCTGGAAAGAGCTGCATGCACCAGCATGTACACGCTGCTGAAACAGAGACCGATGCCCTGGCTCGGTCATGTCGTGTGTATAGACAATGGACACATTCCTAAAAACCTCTTTTATGGGGAACTTGCTCAGGGAAAACGTCCCATAGGCATACCACAGCTGCGATTCAAAAACGTTGTAAGATGGACTTAAAATCTTAAATATTAAGAAGACTACCATACGAGAGCAACTTATCCTAAACTACCATGCGAGAACAACTTATATCCTGAAAGCATTCCAGCTATGAGGACGTTAAACTCATCCATTTCCTAAGCATTGACCAGAACACCTGGGAAGCAACAGTCCTCGAACGGTCAGCCTGGAGACAGACTGTGCAGAAAGGTCTCTCCAAGTTCGAAGAAACACTTGCTCAGCAGCACGAGGCAAAGAGAATGAGAAGAAAGGCTGCAGACCAGGCAGACAGACAGACCAGCGTCAGACTTCATCTGTGCCCTCTGCCATAGGACTGTCATCCCCGTGTCGGACTGGCCAGCCACACCCGACACTGTACCAGTATAAACACTTACAGCGCAACTCCAAAGTCTCCGAGACTGAAGGATGCCTACACACACATTACTGCTGCTGCTGCTGCGCTGCTGCTGCTGCTGCTGCTGCTGCTGCTGCTGCTGCTGCTTGCTGCTGCGCTCCTCCTCCTCCTCCTCCTCCTCCCTCCTCCTACCCTCCTCCTACCTACACTACTATCTACTACTACTACTACTACTACTACTATACTACTAGAACGTATTTTCTCTTATCTTTGTTTTTGTCCTTTGTTCGGTGTTTAATTTGCTGTTCTTGTGGGTTAGCTGTTTGTTTTGGTTTGGTTTGGTTTGGTTTTGCTTTGTTTCATTTTGCTTTACGTTGTTTTTGTTGTTTCATCAATCAACCTGTTTGACATGAAGAAGGCAGTGATTTCAGAAACAGCGCAAAACTCGTGACTGAATTAACATGTGTTTGACAAACACAAATGGAAAAGAAGCCCCGAAATGAACTAGTGCCGTGAAGCCATAACTGATGCCCTTATTTCTTGTCAGTTTTTCTGTTCCTTTTTATGTGTTTGTTTGTTTATTTATTTATTTATTTATTTATTTATTTATTTATTTATTTATTCATATTATTTATTTGCTAATTATTCAGGGGACTGGAGAGCTCAGTGGTCAGAGCGCTCGCTTTCCCCCAAGCTAAGGCTAAGCAGCATCGAGCGTGGTTACCAGTTGGATGGGTGACCGTTTGCGCACCTTGGCCTCAGTACAGTTCCCCCCAGTTCACCCAGCTGTAAATGGGTACCTGCCCTCTCTAGGGTCAGGGAAGGTAAAGCATCGAGGGAGAGGAGATGGTCGCTTCTCTCAATATGCTGGCTCCTAGAGAAGCTGAGGTCTCTGATGCCTCACCTCACCCCCCTACGACCACACAGGTTATGGGACACCTTTACCTACTTCTTAATCATTTGTGTGTTTGTTTATTCGCACACGAGGCCTCGGTTTATAGTCTCATCCGAAGGACTTTTGGGGAGAGTGGAGTCAGGGAAAATTCCCCTCGAACGGGAATCGAACCCGGGCCGTTAAATTGCGAGCGCAATGTTCTGACCACTAGGCTATCCCGTCCCCTCTCGAATGACTTAGACAGCATGTGAACAATGTTGTAAATGGCTTGGTGAATGAAATGACTCCAAGAGGAGACACCAAAAAATGATAATGAGTAAGCAGGATTTTTTAACTTTGCATTTTGCAGATAATAAGAAATTTAAGTTTCAAAAGCTATCAACTTTCTGAAAGAAAAAAAAACACACACCTACACGCAATTGCTGAACTTTAAAGCCTTAGCAAGTCACGCAACGTAAGATATAGATTAAGAATTACAACTGGATGAGAGAATGAAATGAGAAAAGGGAATATTTTTTCTTTTTGTTCCTCAATCAGAGGTCTAAAGTTCATCCATGAGTAAGACTTTACGTATTCGACAGATTGCCCTTACCTTTAGGTAGCCGCATTCCGATTTCAGAAATTGTGTCTGAACACGACACCAGTGTGCATGCAGGTTTTTTGTTCGGGGGGGGGGGGAGAGTTGTGTAGGGGGCAGTTGTTGTTTTTTAATTTTGTCATCCGTTCCTACTGCTACCCAAAGGCCTACTTTTCCAAAAGGCGGAAAAGGTTTCAACATGTACGCAAGATTGATTTAGTTTTGTGTTGTTATTGTGAGATTGGCTTTGTTTGTGTTGACATTGTAGGATTGGCTGTGTTTTGTGTTGACAATGTAACTGGCTTTTGTTTTGTGTTGACATTGTGAGATTGGCTTTGTTTTGTGTCGACATTATGAAATTGGCTTTGTTTTGTGTCGACATCATGAAATTGGCTTTGTTTTGTGTTGACATTGTGAAATATGCTTTGTGTTGTGTTGACATTCTGAAATTGGCTTTGTTTTGTGATGACCTTATAAATCGGCTTTGTGCTATGTTGACATTGTAAAAATTGGCTTTGGTTTGTGTTGACATTGTCAAATTGGCTTTGTTTTGTGTTGACCTTATGAAATTGGCTTTGTTCTCTCTGTCTGTCTGTCTGTTTGTCTGTCTCCCGTCTGTCTGTCTGTCTGTCTGTCCTGTCTGTCTCTCTCTCTCTCTCTCTCTCTCTCTCTCTCTTCTCTCTCTCTCTCTCTCTCTCTCTCTCTCTCTCTCTCTTTCTCCTTCCCCGTCCTTATTGAAATGTTCCTGTATATTTTTGCTCTAACTCGTTCTTTTGGAGTGTCTTTCTTTTTCCTTTATATTGTTCATGTTCACATCAAAATTGATTTTATGGGCTTTTGTGTGGTGCTTTACGCATATTACTCTTTAGGAATTTTCTCCTTTTTTTGGTTCGAAGTTATTTTTATGAATAATGGCAGGGAGGGAGGAGATGGGTGGGTGTGGGTAAAACAGATTTAACTAGGAAAGACCGTATAACATGGAAGAAAAAGTTCTGTTACTTTTTTTCTATATTATAGTTTTCGCTCATATGTTATGTTAAAGACTTCTCTTTTTTTCCTTTTTTTTTTTTTGGGGGGGGGGATTTCAGGCATTTTGTGTATAACTGGTGGGGACGCAGAGGACATGAAAAAAACCGCTGTCCTTTACCATTCCCATCAAGAAATAGTCTCTTCTTCTGTGTCAGTCTGTCTCTGTCTTCTGTCTCTGTCTGTCTGTCTGTCTGTCCTCTCTGTCTGTGCGGTCTGTCTCTCTCTGTCTCTCATTCGATCTCTTCTCTTCCTCTCTCTACTCTCTCTCCTCCTCTCATCTCTCTCTCTTTTCTTCAAGTTTTTTTGTGTGTGTTTTTTTTTGGGGGGATTGCTGCCTCATCTTCTGTGACATTCTCGTCCCCCTGTTCCCACCCTGCTCATTTCAGTCTCCCCCACCCCTCCCACAGCCATACCCAGATTTGTTATATCGCATCCTCAAGGTCGAAAGTCCACACGGAGCCCATCAGTATCAGGCCGCCGTGGGCCACCAGCCAGAGGGGCCTGCACTTCTGCTGAGTCACTTCGATGGTGTTCAGTGGTGCCTGTTCTGAGCTAGCATACGCAGGACACTACCTACTAAGCCCCCTACGAACAATTAACAGTGGGGTCAGACTGAGTGAGTCACCCATCCGAGGTGGCGACCACCACAACGTCCCTCCAACGACCGTCCTCCGTGAACCTCCAACCCCAAAGGCTTTGGCACAAACTCACCACGGGCACAGAATGTATGGGGAAACCGAATCTGAGTCACCATAAGACCAGAGCAACCAGGGCCACCGTATCAGAGGCAATTTTTATTATTGCGTGATGATCAATGAAAATGAGCATGATGTAATGATGCCGCTATGGAATGCATGTGCTTTGAGACTACTTGACAGGGTTGTACTCTAAACTTACTATCATGATATATTCCAGTGTCAACAGGGACCAAGAAATACAGACACCTGCAGTGTTGGTCAGGTAATTTGAGCAATACTCTCACACTCGCATCCGTAAAGTGGATGAAGCTCGACTTCATGATCCCAGTCTTCCCACTGAGCACTCAGCACATGCACTCAAGATAGGAGCCGGCCAGAGTCCGAAAAATTCCTGATTCTCTTACGGGATTCGAACCTGCGATCTTCCAGTTATGTATCCCAAGGGGTAACCACTGCACCATGGTGGCTGGTTCTCTGTCTTCATAGTTTGTCTTTGAACCCCATATCTGCCATCGGTATTTTTGTTTGTTTTATGGAGTTAATGACGAAAGGTTAATCACAGGGGTGACACGATGTTCGTGACTGTCATTAGTTGCAATTAGACGAAGAAAAACAGCAGGGAAACTGGAAGAAATGACACTGATGAAGCCTAACACATCATCTCCTCTTGCTTCAAAGACAAATTTATTCGAGGCAGTCACACAACGATTGCAAAATTCAAAGAACAAAAAGAAAACCACACACACACAAAAACAGCTAGTTAAAAGAACAAAAAATGGATGGAACAAAAAAGTTGTGTGAAAATGAGAGAGGGATGGGGGGGTGTAAAGATAAGAGGAGAGAGAGGGGGGGGGCTGAAAGGTTATTTAGAGGCCAAACACAAGTACAGAAGAGAGAGAATATTTAGAGACAGACTGACAGACAAAGACAGACAGACGAGAGACAGACAGACGAACAGACAAAACGTCAGAGAGAAAAACAGACAGAAAGACACATACTGAGACACATCAGCAATCAAACTAGACAGAATACACACGACAGAGAGGCAAATAATCAGACGTTTTTAAAAGCAGTCAACAGGTAAACAAAACAGGGAGGAGGGGGGGGGGGAACGGGGGAAAAAGAAAACATGGCGCAGGTGAAACCAGCAAGCAAGCGTCCCCATAAAGCAAGATGTGAATCTGCGACTGCAGCACATAAACAAGGGCTCACATGAACCCCAGGCACGCCAGCAACAGATAGAGGCTTCTTCATGTAACGCACGCTATCACACCATTTTCGCCCTGTAATTTTCCCCTTGCACTGGTCGCTGAGATAATATTTTTCTTTGAAAGTTGAAGGGGGGAAGAGGAGGGGAGGGTTAGGTTCTGGTGGTGGTGGTGGCATGGATCTCTTTTTTTAACATCTGTGAGGAGGGGGGGGGGGTAACTGTGTGTGTGTGTGTGTGTGTGTAGTGTGTGTGTGTGTGTTGGTGGTGTGTGGTGTGTGTGTGTGTGTGTGGTGTGTGTGTGGTGTGTGTGTGTGTTGTGTGTGTGTTGTGTGTTTGTTGTGTTTTGCTCTGTGTGTCTGTGTGTCTGTCCTCTGTCTGTCTGTCTCTGTCTCTCTGTCTCTTCTGTCCTTCTTCTGTCTTCCCTCTTGTCTGCTCTTCTCTCTGTCTCTCTGTCTGTCTCTCTCTGCTCTGTCTCTCTCTCTCTCTCTTCCTCTCTCTCTCTCCTCTCTGTCTCTGTCTCTCTCTCTCTGTCTTCTCTCTGTCTCTCTCTCTTCTCTGCCTTCTCTCTGTTCTCTCTCTCTCCTCTCTCTTCTCTCTCTCTCTTCTCTCTCTCTCTCCTCTCTCTGTCTCTCTCTCTCTCTTTCTGCTTACCCCCCTGTGCGATCTCGCGCTCTCTGTCTCTCGTATCTCTGTCTCCTTTCTCTAGTCTCTGTCTCTGCTCTGTTTCTCTGTCTCTCGGGCTGACCTGTCTGTCTTTTCTGTTCCTGTTGTCATATCTTCTCTCTCTCTCTCTCTCTCTCTCTCTCTCTCTCTCTCTCTCTCTCTCTCTCTCTCTCTCTCTCTCTCTCTCTCTCTCTCTCTCTCCTCTTTGCCTTTGCTTTCTTTGTCGTTTGTCTCTTTCTTTCGTTTTCCTTTTTCTCTTCTTTTGCTGTCTTCCTTTCTTTATTTGACTTTTTCTTCTTCTTTTTTTGGCATGCTTGCCTGTTTACTGTCCTTTTTCCTCCTGCTTTCTTTCTGCATTTTCTTTCTCTTTCTTTGCATTCGTCCAATAGTCAGCTCAGCTCAGTCTCTGTGATGAAGGTAGCTGTAATACGCGACAGGTCCTCCAAGTCTCCATAGAGCTTCTTGCCACTGGGGTGATAGGCGTCAGTCAGGCCAGGATCCTCTTTCAGAGCGTCTTCATAAAGCGGGCAGGACTGCAGCACATGTTCTGTTGTCTGGCTGCCAAGTCTTGCAAGGTGACTCCTCTGTGTGGCCTATGGGGAGTTTCATGTACCTACATTATCATGGCAGTTTAGAAGTTCATGACCTGTGCTGAATGTGAATTTATAGACAGACCTGGTTCTTCCCTGTCAGCAGGAAATAGGGTTTCTGACCTGTTGTAGTGTGGATGTGTTTTTGTCTGTTCCTGGATAGAGGGCCAAGGTTTACCAGTGGTAACATTGTAGCGTGTGTGACCGTCCCCCCTCCCCCTCCACACCACCATCACCACCATTTAGGTAGCCCCATTCCCATTTCAGAAGATGGTATCTAAACACAACACCTGTCTGCATGCGTTTTGTTTTAATTTATCATCTGTTCCTACCAGCAAGAAAAGACCTACTCTTCTGAAAGGCTGAACGAGTTTTTAACTTGTGTGCAAGATTTCATGCGTGCATTCGCACGAGGGGCCTTTCCCTCAGATCTGTGTTTTGTGTAAGATTCCCATTAACTAGGTTGCTTGCTATCTAGAGATAATGGCTGAAGGTTAATCACAGGTGTGTCACGATATTCGTGACTGTCATCAAACGGAATTAACTGAAGAAAAAATATTTTTAAAAAACTAGATGAAATGAATTAGTCAAGCCGAGCGGAAGTCATCTCTTCTTGTTTCAAACAGATTTTGTGCCAGAAATTCACCAAACGGATGCTATAGCGAAATGGTTTAAGCCTGTTCAAGTGGTTTAAGACTGTTCAAGAGGTTTAAGTCTGATTAAGATAACAATCTCCTGGGTTTAAAGTTGTGGGGTTTAGTTCAATCTTTGAAGCTGGGTCTGCTGAATGAGGGGTGGGGATTTTTACCATCTCCCACGTGAATTTAATGTGCAAGCCTGCCAGTGCCTCAATTCCCTTTCAGGATAGCTCAGTGGTCAGAGCACTCGCTTTCCCCAAGCTAAAGTAAAGCAGCATCGACCGTGGTTACCAACTGGATGGGTGACCGTTTGCGCGCCTTGGCCTTAGTACAGTCCCTGAGTTCACCCTGCTGTAAATGGGTACCTGCCCTCTTTAGGGTCAGAGAAGGTGAAGCAGCGAGGGAGAGGAGAAGGGCGCCGCCCTCAACATGCTGGTCCCTAGAGAAGCTGAGGTCTCTGATGCCTCGATCCCCTACGACCACACAGGTTATGGGACACCTTTACTTTTTACTTGTTATATGTAGATCAAATATGCATATTAAAGATGTCATAACCATGTCAGCGTCAGCCCCTGAAACAAGTTAGTGAGTGATATTATAGAAAGTCTTTTTTTTTCAAAGCACACATAGATGGCAACAGGTACTTTGACAGTAATGTTTACTTTGACTGAAGGTAGATGGGACAAAGATTACCCTGTGTCATTTAAGACATAGCTAGTGGAGAGGTATAAATCCTTTCTCCATACCCACTCCTTCCTACAAAATCATGATCGAAGTGTTGGTGAATAGATGGTGGCCGTGATAAAGAGGCTCTGTGTGTTGTGTGTTGTGTGTGTGTGTGTGTGTGTGTGTGTGTGTGTGTGTGTGTGTGTGTGTGTGTGTGTGTGTGTGTGTGTGTGTGTGTGTGTGTGTGTGTGTGTGTCTGTGTCTGTGTGTCTGTGTCTTGTGTCTGTGTCTGTGTCTGGTGTCTGTGTGTCTGTCTGTGTTTGTGTGTTGTGTCTGTTGTGTAGTGTGTGTGTGTGTGTTTGTGTGTTTGTCTGTGTGTCTGTCGTCTGTCTTTCTGTGTGTGTAATTGTGCTTGCATTGGAGACAAAAACAAACCCAGCCAACATCAACAAACTCAAACAAAGAAAAACATAACACAGGCAAAACAAGCAAAATGCCCTGATTAAAAAAAAAAAAAAAAAAAAGATACGGATGGAGTGCATAAATAATCACCCACACGAACCGGATGTGCGGGGCCTGACTTGTCAGGCGCTTAACGGCAGTGCAACGCATTAACGCTCATATGGCAGATAACAGTAGTTGCTGCCTGAGCTGCTTGGACAACGACGACCACGACACGACGACGACGACGACTCAGATAATCTTCCAGCACGCTAGGAACAGATAAAGAGGCCTCTTTATAGGGTGCAAGGCAAACACACCATTTTTCTTCTACTGTTCCATGGCGCTAGTCTTTGAAATCACATCTTTTGAGTTTGTTTTGGGTTGTTTTCATGGTGAAGGTTTTTTTGTTGGGGTTTTGGGTTGGGGTTTTTATTTGCTTTTTATATTCATGTCTGTCTCTACGTTTATTTCTGTCTGTCTGTTTGTTTGTCTGTCTCTGTCTCTCTGTCTGTGTATGTATCTGTCTGTCTGTCGTGTCTGTCTGTCTGTCTGTCTGTCCCTGTCCTCTCTCTCTCTCTCTCTCTTCTCTCTTCTCTCTTCTCTCTCGTCTCTCTGTCTCTCTGTCTCTCTGTCTCTCTGTCTCTCTCTGTCTCTCTCTCTCTCCGCTCTCTCTCTCTCTCTCTCTCTCTCTCCTCTCTCTCTCTCTCTCTCTCTCTCCTGCTGTTTTATTTTCCCTCTTTCTTTCTCTTCTTTGACCTTTCCTTCTTTCTCTCATTCTGTCTTTCTTTCGTTCTGACTTTTATTTCTTTCTGTATTTCCTTCTTTCTTATTATTAGCCTTATAACATGCCATCTCTCCTAACTTTTTTCTCATTTTTCTTCTTTTATTCTTTTCTTCCTTTCCTTCCGTCCTTTTTTTCTGTCTGTCTCTCTTTTCCTTTCTCTTCCCTTCCATGGGAAGTGTTTTGTGTGTACCTGCCATCAGATGCTTTCTTTGTTTTATGCAGTTAATCAGGACAGATTGATTACAGGTACAACACGACATGCTTTCACAGTCGGTAGATGTATTTTGTAGAAGAAGAACAATAGCAAAACTCTTTGTGAGTTGGCACAGTAAAGCCACATACAACTTCTTTCCTTTTTCTTTTTCTTCTTCTTCTTTGCAATTTTTTGGCATTGTTCTTTCTTTGCATTTTTTCTGTTTTGCATTCTTCTTCTTTGCATTTTCATTCTCTTCTTTGCATTCTTCTTATTTACATTCTTTCTCTTTGTATTCTTCTTCTTCGCATTCTTCTTCTATGTATTCTTCTTCTTCTTTGCATTCTTCTTCTTTCTTACTTTCTTTCTTTCTTTACTTTAAGGTAAAGGTGTCCCATAACTTGTGCGTTCGTTGAAGAGAGAGGTGTCAGAGACCTCAGCTTCTCTAGGGGCAAGCATGTTGAGGGCAGTGCCCATCTCCTCTCCCTCGCTGCTTTACCTCCTCTGACCCTGGAGGGCAGGTACCCATTTACAGCTGGGTGAACTGGGGGACTGCACTGAAGCCAAAGCGCGCAAACGGTCACCCATCCACTTGATAACCACGTTCATTGCTGCCTAACCTTAGCGTGGGTAAAGGTAGTGCCACTTCTTCCATTGTGATATATCTACATGTACCAATACTTTATTATTTCCAAAACAATGAAATATGGGTAAAAGCAGCATAAAAAAGCAAATAGAACAATAAAGATTACAACAAAAACTTTCAAAACAACCCCCACAACAAAACACACAAACCAAAATATTGACAATATTTTTCAGGGTAAAGCAGTGTATTGCTGTGTACATAATCACAAGTGAGCATAGAAAAAGCTTGGTAACTATAAAAAAAAAAAAATAAAAAAAACTTGAACAGTTATGGTATGTCCACAACTGCAATGAACATAAGAGCCTCTTTTCCTTCTGCCTCTGTGTGTGTGCATGCGTGCATGTGTGTGTGTGTGTTTGTCTGTCTGACTGTCTGACTGTGTTTGTGTGCACGTGCTTGTGTGTACATGCGTGTGTGTGTGTGTGTGAACCTCTGTGTCTTTCTGTCTGTCTGTCTATCTTTCTCTCTATCTATTCTCAGTAAAATCGATGAAAAATGGGGTATAGATCTAAATACAAAACATGTTCACCTAATTACAAGAGTCAAAAACGATAACAGTCAACATCAACAAGAGACACAACACGAATTACACACACAGGCAAAACAAACAAGCAAGCGTCCCCATAAAGCAAGATGTGAATCTGCGACTGCAGCACATAAACAAGAGCTCACATGAACCCCTGGCACGCCAGCAACAGATAGAGGCTTCTTCATGTAACGCACGCTATCACACCATTTTCTCCCTGTAATTTTCCCCTTGCACTGACTGGTCTCTGAGATAGCAATCTTGGGAAGTTTCTTACACTTTCTTGCAACAGATTTATCTTTTCTTCTTCTTCTTCTTCTTCTATAGTGTAGTGGGACATTTTCCATGCCTTAATTTGCTTGCCTGTAAACATTATGTAAACAAAAACTGAACATGTAGCAGGTACGCAGGCTCGCGCGCGCTTGCGCGTGTACGCATGACGCACACACACATACATACATAACATACATACATATATCATACATACATACATACATACATACATACATACATACATACATACATACATACATACATACATACATACACTCATACACTCATACATCATACATACATACACTCATACATACACTCATACATACATACATACATACATACATACATACATACACGCACATACAGACTGCTGGTGTGTATGTGCACGTTCAGACACGGGCATACATACGTCTGTACATCCCTCCTCCCTACGACTTGGGCAGTAAATTTTTCATCTGTTTTTAAGTGCCCCTGCTAGAGTGAAAGGAAAATCTCAAATTCTTTGGGAAGGTCTGTGATAATAAGCTCAACGCGAGAAGATTTTAGACATTATTTTCAATTACAAAATAATTATCGGACACTCAATTACTTGGTTTGGTTTCTGAAAACACTAATGGATAAAGTAGAGTTGGTTCAGGGTTTGTGCATACTATGTAATTACGTTAACTTAGGGGGGGGGGGGGGTAAGTGTTCAATTCTTGTAATTCTTATAAAGGGGGGAGAGAGAGAGAGAGAGAGAGAGAGAGAGAGAGAGAGAGAGAGGAGAGAGAGAGAGAGAGAGAGAGGAGAGAGAGAGAGAGAGAGGAGAGAGAGAGAGAGTGAGTTGGGGGGGGAGCGGGAGGAAGGAGAAAGAAAGAGAGAGGGGGGGAGAGAGACTGAGAGACAGAGAGAGACAGAGACAGACAGACAGACAGAGACAGACAGACAGACAGACAGACAGACAGAGAGACAGACAGACAGACAGACAGACAGACAGACAGATCTTTATTTCAAGGATAATGTGCTTCTTTACATCCACTCCTACAGAGGCAATTTCTCAATTATTTTGCTCTCAGTTCTTTTATTTCGAGGATAATGACGAAGATTTAATATTAATTTTTAGGTTGTTTGGTTGTTTTCTTTTTTACATCTAGTCTTTTGTCAGTTTTGTCATCTGATCCAACCGGCATACACACACAAAAGTCATGTGAGTGTAGGTGCGTGCATGTATGCTTGCTGGCATGTGTGTGTGTGTGTGTGTGGTCTGTCTGTCGTCTGTCTGTCTGTGTTCTGTTGTGTGTGTGTCGTCTGTCTGTAGTCTGTCTGTCTGTGTCTGTTGTCTGTATGTCTCTGTCTGTGTGTGGTGTCGTATGTGTCTGTGTGTCTGTGTATGTGTGTATGTCGTGTGTGTGTGTTTGACTGTATGCATACATATTTGCAGGAGCTCGATCGCGCGCGCGCGTGAGTGTGTGTTTGTTATGTGCGTGCGTGCGTGCTGCGTGCGTCGCTGCGTGTGTGTGTGTGTGTGTAACTGTGCTCTGTGTGTGTGTGTGTGTGTGTGTGTGTGTGTGTGTGTGTGTGTGTGTGTGTGTGTGTGTGAATATGCCTGTGTCTGTGTCTGTGTGTGTGTGCCCTGTTTGTGAATGTGTATGTGTGTGTCCACGCGCGAGTGAATGTGCAAGCACTTCCAGAGGTGTGACTCATGTGTTGTTCTGGTTTGTTTGGCTGACCGATAGATTGCACTTTTCAACGAAATATGGCATTGTTTGAGTTTCTGGCTTTGTTTTCCGTATTGTTCAGTTTCTTATCATCATGATGAGAATCATTATCATTATTATTGGTGGTAGTAGTCTTATCTTATCTTATCTTATCTTATCTTATCTTATCTTATCTTATCTTATCTTATCTTATCTTATCTTATCTCATATCATATCATATCATATCATATCATATCATATCATATCATATCATATCATATCATCGTATCATTTTTCAATCATATCATATCAATATCATATCAATCATATATCATTTATATTATCTTCATGTTGTATTTGATATGATTCATGTTTGTTATATATATATAATCATTATCATATATTATATTTATATTTATTATATTATATTATTATATTATATTTATTATATTATGTTGTATTTATTATATTTATATTATATTATATTATATTATATTATATTATATTATATTATATTATATTATATTATATTATATTATATTATATTATATTATATTATATCTATATCGTATCGTATCGATATCGTATCGTATCATATCATATCATCATCGTATCATCAATCTATCTACTATCATATCATATCATATCATATCATATCATATTATATTAATAATATTATATATATATATTATATTATATCTATATTATATTATATTAATATTCATATTATATTATACTACATTATACTATTTCGAGTTAATGGAATAAGCACTCATGTGCTTTTCTGGATCCAGTCCCCGTGTGTATGCAGTTTTGTAAATGTTGTCACCCGTTCCCACCAGCACACAGTGCACAATGGCCTACTCTTCCGAAAAGTGGAACGGGTTTTAACATGTGAGCAAGTATGTTCTGCGTGCGTTCGCACACGGGACCTCGGTTTATATTCTCATATCATATGAAGGACTATTGGCGGGAGTGGAGTCGGCACTGCTGTTAACTCCAGAGGGAAAATCTTCTCAAACGAGATTCGAACCCGGGTCAGCAGATCACGAGCGCATCACTCTAAACACCAGACTATCCCGTCCCGTAGTAGTAGTAGTAGTAGTAGTAGTAGTAGTAGTAGTAGTAGTAGTAGTAGTAGTAGTAGTAGTAGTAGTAGTAGTAGTAGTATAACGTCATATCATTCACGTCACATAGTCTCACTGTTAACAGCAATACAGTGACAACAATGCAACAATGACGTCATTTCCATTCACGTCACATACTCTCACTGTTAACATCGATACCATGACTACAATGCGACAATGACGTCATGTGCATTCACGCACATAGTCTCACAGTTACCTATGCCCTGCGGCGGTGGTAGTGAAGGGGGGGGAAAGGAATAGTTCACACAGTCACACAGTCTACCCCCCACCCCCCACCCCCACCCCCTCTTTGGTTACCAAAAAAGACGACAGTGAATGACGTCAGACTTGAGTCCTCATCATGTGTGACGCCATGGGGTGACGTCATGGGTGTGTATGTGTGTGTGTGTGTGTGTGTGTGTGTGTGTGTGTGTGTGTGTGTGTGTGTGTGTGTGTGTGCGTGCGTGCGTGCGTGCGTGCGTGCGTGTGTGCGTGCGTGCGTGCGTGCGTATCTGTTTTTAATAATTGAATCTTATTGTTTTGGGTGCTAATATTCGTTACTTTTTTATTAATATGGCTTTCTATCTATCTATCATTATTATCTGTCTATCTAGTCATCTATCTATCTATCTATCTTTAATATAAATATTATATTATATATATATATAAATTATTATATATATTATATATTATATTATATATAATAGCTTGTAACCACGCGAATTCCTCTTTTATCAAGTGCTGGTAGTTAGTATTGGTAGGGGTACTTGTCTTGTAGTGCGTGCAAAGGTAATAGTTACATACTATGCTTGCGTGTTATCTCTGCAATAATAATTTTTTCCCTATTTACTTTATTTTATGACTGTACGGCTTGTTGTAACCCACATGAATTTCTCTCTATTTTGTGAAACATCAATAATAAATCTTTTGAATTGTGACGTTGTGTTTCATTTAATTTTTTTTTATTGTACGGCTTGTTGTAACACACATGACTTTCTCTCTATTTTGTGAGATATATACGATAATAAATCTTTTGAATTGTGACGTTGTGTTTCAGGTGATGCTATCCGCTGCTACCAGTGCGACAATGACAAGTCCCCTTCGTGCGGGAACGACTTCAAGATGTACCAGTTCGAGGCCACCGAGTGCCCTTCTCCTGAGGGCTTCAAGTGTGGAAAACAGGAACAACTGCCCACTGCTGGTGAGGAGGAGGGAGGGAGAGGAGGAGGAGATGGAGGAGGAGGGAGGAGGAGAATGGGAGGAGGAGGAAGGGGGGTGGGAGGGGGAGGAGGAGGAAGGGGAGGAGGAGGAAGGGGAGGAGAGGAGGAGGAGGAGAGGGGGAGAGGGGAGGAGGGAGGTGGGAGAGGAGGTAGGAGGAGGAGGGGGAGAGGGAGGAGAGAGGAGGAGGAGGAGAGGAGGAGGAGGGGAGAGGAAGAGGACGGAGGAGGAGGAGGAGGGGGGGGAGGAGGTGGGGAGGAGGAGTGGGAGAGGAGGGGGGAGGGTGGAGGGTGGTGGTGGTGGTGGAAGTGGAGGAGGAGGGGGAGGAGTACAAGGGAGGGGGTCGTGATGGTGTAGGAATGGTGGTGGTGGTGGTGGTTGGGTGGTGAGTGGGTGTTTGTGGTGGTGGTGATGAGTGGTGGTGGTGGTGGTGGTCGTCGTCGTATATTATATTATTTCGCCACAAGAGCAGCACTACCCATTATTTTTTTTAGTGGTGGTGTGGTGTGGTGGGGTGGGTGTGGCGTAGTGTGGTGGTGGTGGTGGTGTGGTGTGGTGGTGGTGTGGTAGTGGTGTGGTGGTGTGGTGGTGGTGGTGTAAGTGTTAATTTCGTGATCTAACGTCCAGGGTTCGAGCCACCACCAAAACACCCGGTTCGGGGTTTTTTTGTCATTGGAGTTAAAATCAGCACGACTCATTCCATTTCATTTTATATTTGATTTAAGTCACGGCAGATTTCTCTGCGTGAAATTCGGGCTGCTCTTCTCGAGGAGAGCACGTCACTACAGGAGCAGTGCCACCCTTTTTTTTTTTTCCCTGTCTGCAACTGTAATGTTTCCCTATCGAGTGGCTTTTTCTACAGAATTTTTGCCATGGACAAACCTCCTTGTTCCATGGGTTCTTTTACGTGCGTTAAATAATTAGGTGGAACACATGGGACCTCGAGCTTATCGTCTCATCCGAAAGACTAGCGCCCGGACCACATTCATGTTCTAATGGATGGGAGGGGAGATTTCGGGACCCAAACGAGGATCAAACCACCACACACTTCCGACCCGGACTTTTCGCTTTTTAGGCAGGTGCGTTACCTCTAGACCACCGATCCACTCACGACTCCATTCCTGCAAAAGTCCTCCGGATTAAACTATAAACGTGATCCTGTGTACAAACACACGTAGAACTTCTTGCTCACATGTTTAAACCCGTGCTGCATTTCGGAATAGTAGGCTAGTGTGTGCTGGTAGGAACGAATGTCAGAATTTCAACAACAAAAACACCGCGTGCACACTGGTGTCATGTTTAGACATCATTCCCAAATGGGATGCAGCTACCTTCATGGTGGGCAAAAACGGTTGTATTAGCAAAATGTCGCCATTGGTGAATCTCGAAGTTCTATCCAGGGAACGAAAAATAAAAAAATTTTAAACTGTTCTTGGCCACTTCATTTGTCTTCAGTACAGCCCCCCAGTCCACCCAGCTGTAAATGGGTACCTGCCCTCTTTAGGGTCAGGGAAGGTAAAGCAGCGAGGGAGAGGAGATGGGCGCCGCCCTCAATATGCTGGCCCCTAGAGAAGACTGAGGTCTCTGATGCCTTCGCTCCCCTACGACCACAAAGGTTATGGGAACCCTTTACATTATATACATACATATAGATCTTTACTAACGACGATACTGGGTGTTAAACAATGGGTTGATGTTAAAGAAATTGGTGACAACGTCGATAATTACAACAATGGTGGTGGTGGTGGTGGTGGTGGTGGTGGTGGTGGTGGTGGTGTGGTGGTGGTGGTGTGGTGGTGGTGGTAGAGAGGTGGTGGCTTGTGTGTTGTAGTTGAAGCTGAGAGAGTGAGGCTGAAGAGCTTAAATGGATGGTATGTGATGATGATACACGGCCTACGACTGAGATGACGATGACAGACGATGATGATGATGATGATGATGATGATGATGATGATGATGATGATGATGATGATGATGATGATGATGATGATGACGACGACGACGACTGACGACGACGACATGACGAATGACGACGACGACGACGATGACGATGATGGTGGTGGTGGTGGTGATGGTGGTGGTAAACGGTGATAGTACTAGTAAACAAACAAACAAACGTGTAACCGCAATTCAACAAATCATAACGAACAATGATTAACGATAACACCCCCACCCCCACCCACACACCACCCACCCCCACCACCCACCACACCCACACACCCCAACCACAACCACAACACCCCACAACCTCCTCTCTTTCACTCCACAGAAGGGTGGGTGGGGGTGATCCGCAGCTGCTACGCGCTGGGTCACCTGGAAGGCGTCAACGAGACCAACGGCTGCCACAGCTGGTTCAACCCGGAGGCCAACTTCACCGCTCTCTACTGCTTCTGCGACCGAGACTTCTGCAACGCCGCGTCCCCCACCTCCCCCCACCCCCTCCTGGGCCCACCCCTCTCCTCCTTTTTGGACGGTCCTTCTCTTCTCCCTCTTCCTCCCTTCTTACTCCTACTCCTCTTCTTCCTCGTCTTCGTCCTCTTCTTCCTTACTCTCCTCTTCCCCTTCCTCGTGCTCGCCAGACGTTGTAGGCCCGAACCAGGCCCCCCTGTCACGCGACGCCATCCGCGCCGGCGACTCTCTTTCATCGGTGGTGTCATCCCTCGGGAATCACCCGTCAGGGAGGCGACTACCACCCAGGAAGCTGGGCAGGGAGCCTGAACGAGGTTCAAAGCCGAGAAAGCGCGCTGGAAGACCGAGGGGGGGAAGGAGGAGGAGAGAGAGGCCTCCTGTCACATCCATGGCTGCCCCCACTGCGCTACCGGAAGCTGCGGAACGGAAGCGGAAGTGCTGACGGCCGCGGCGCGTCCTCCAATCAGCGGCGGTTTGTTTTCGGAGGTCGGGGGGAGTAGTGGTAGTGGTAGTGGTGGTTAGTAGTAGGAGACAGGGGGACAGCTGCGAATAACGGTGGTATCTGGAGAAAGAGATCGGGGAAAATGGTAAAGATTAAGGGGGAAATAATATTAGAGTAGAGGAGGAGAGGAGGAGGGGGGATAAGAAAGGGAAGGCTGTGAGGAGCAGCAGCAGCAACAACAAAAGTTCAGAGCAGATGGATGGATAGAGAACAGCCAGAAACTGTCCTCGTTGTACTTTGTGTGCAAGGTGAAAGAATTCAAAAAGTTAGTAAAAAAAAAAAATTCTTTCTTTTTGGTTATACATTTATCTCCCTCTTCTCTTTCTTCCCCCCCCCCCCCCCTCCTCCATCCACTCAC
>CM060336.1:41398140-41408140 GCA_030674155.1 Stramonita haemastoma
TTTTTGAACTACTTTTTCAAGGACTTGAGAGATAAAAAGGTGGATTGGAAACAGGTCTGTAGTTCTGCAGTATGCTAGGGTCAGCCTGAGGATATAGCACGTGTGTTGGTATTTACATGCATTTAAAAAATGATTGCTAAAATTTTTAAAGAACAAAGAAAGTTATCTTTAACAAAGTTAAATTTAAACTTAAAAAATAATTTAATGTAGAACAAAAACATTGTAACTACGACAAGTAGTCTAGAGGACTTTGCAACACGCATTTTAGCAAATTTTTTACCATGAGTTGGATTACCAGAACTTGTATATCTGAATCAAATCACTTTAAAGGGACTATATGCCAGTGTTGAATTGTGTTTGTTTAATTGTGTTTTATGGTCTGCTTTTATATCAATTTCAGATTCTGGCTTTTCTTTTAGGAAAGGTTTTTAGGGGGGGGGGGTTCTACTGACGTATATACTTGTATTATTATATTTTTCTGTGGAATATCATTGACCTGAATAAAAGACAGACTTCGTTTTTCAGTCATTGTACACACTTGTATTATTTCATTGTATGTGGAATGTTACTAACGAGTAAAAACAAAAGGCTTTGTTCTCAATTATGAATACACTTGTATCCTTTCTTTCTGTGTTCAATTTTACCAACTGGATACAATTTTTTAAAGTTTTTTTCAATTAAGTGTACACTTGTATTATTTTAATTAATGTGGACTGTTATTAACGAACAAAGAAGAAAAAGACTTCATTCCTTACGTTAAATGAATACTTGTATCATTTCTTTCTGTGCTTAATTTTGACAACTGGATGCAATAAAAAAAAAAAAAAAAAAAAAAAACGTATTTTTCACTAAAGCGTACACTTGTATTACTTTAATAAATGTCGACTGTTAGTAACGTGTAAAAAAGAAAAAGGCTTTATTCTTTACAGTAAATAAATACGTGTATCCTTTCATTTGATGGGAGTTATAATAACCAGTGAAACATGGGTATTTTTCCAGTTATATCTTTACTTGTATTGTTCCATTGTATAAGGAATAATATCAACCAGTCTACACAACAACAAAAAACTTTCTTTTTTTCAGTTATGTGTGCACTTTTATATATACATTTCATATTATGTGGAATGTTATTGACCATGTGTGCAAAAGTCCTTTGGTAGAGACACCCCTACCCCCACCCACCCCATCCCACCCCCACCCCTGCCTGTCTCCCAATGGATAATCGAAGGCAGAATCATCACATAGGGCAAGTCACTGTAAATTTACATCTATCATTTTACACGCAACCCAAGACCAAAAAAAAAAAAATATAATTCCCCAGTGCATGTAATTATAGTAAGGTTTTGCATTTTTGGTGAAAATATCACTGCAGCAGTGACTTACGCGATGGAATGGAAGTGTGTGCCAAACAGAATTTTTAAAAAGTAAAAAGTGACTAGTAGTTTAAAAAAAATGTTTGAGAAGAAGAATTGCGAAGAATTGCGAAGAAGAAGAAGAAAGAAGAAGAAGAAGAAGAAGAAGAAGAAGAAGAAGAAGAAGAAGAAGAAGAAGAAGAAGAAGAAGAGGAAGAGGAAGAAGAAGAAACCAGGGCTGGCAGGACAGGGGGTATGGAAATCCTGTCTACGGATAACTAAGCCAAAAATGTTGATTATCTTTTTTTTTCTTTGGTTCTTTTTTTGTATTATTTTTGGCAACTAGACTAGTCACGCCTGCATTGCTGTTGTGCTGTGAATAGATGAATAAAGATCTTTGTGTGAAAAGAAGGGAGCTGTTTTGCTTGTATGATCCGAGCGTGTGGGGGGGGGTGAGGGGGTGGGGGTGTGGGTGTGTCTGTGCGTGCGTGCGTGTGTGCTGTTGTGTCTGCGTGCGTGTGTGTTGGTGCGTGTGCGTGTGCGTGTGTGTGTGTGTGTGGTTGTGTGGTGTGGTGTGTGTGCGCGCCGCGCGCGCGCGCGCGCGTGTGTGTGTGTGTGTGTGTGTGTGTGTGTGTGTTACTGTTGCAAGTGTATTTCTTTTCCTATCACAGAGGACTTTTTCCTACATAGTTTTACCTGGAACCACTCCCTTGTTGCTGTGGGGGGTTACAAACACTGAATGCATCTTGCACACAAGATAAAAGTAAAAGGTAAAGGTGTCCCATAACCTGTGTGGTCGTAGGGGAGCGAGGCATCAGAGACCTCAGCTTCTCTAGGGGCCAGCATGTTGAGGGCGCGCCCATCTCCTCTCCCTCGCTGCTTTACCTTCCCTGACCCTAAAGAGGGCAGGTACCCATTGACAGCTGGGTGAACTGGGGGAACTGTACTGAAGCCAAGGTGCACAAACGGTCTCCCATCCAACTGGCAACCACGCTCGATGCTGCTTAACGTTGGCTGGAGGAAAGCGAGCGAGCGCTCTGACCACTGAGCTATCCCATCCCCACACAAGATCTCGGTTTATCGTCTCACCCGAAAGACTAGCACCCCAGACCACCCTTCAAGATGTGATGGAATGAAGAAAAGTCCGAGACAAACGGAGGATTGAACCCACAATCTCACTTTCAAGACAACCAGGCATGTTACCTCCAGACCACCAATCTCCCCAGGCTTGGTTGACAGTTTTACCCCAGTTCCTTCTAGGTTCACCATTTCACTTTTATTTTCATTTCACACCACTTTTAAGTCACCGAAGATTTCTCTGCGTGAAATTCAGCTGCTCTCCCTGGGGAGACGCGTCATCACAAGAGCAGCACCACCTTTTTTTTTTTCTTTTCCTGTCTGCAGCTGTATTTGTTTCCTTATCAAAGTGGCTTTTTTCGACAGAATTTTCCCAGGGACAACTGTCTTGTTGCCGTGGATTCTTCTACGTGCACTAAATAATTTGGTGTAACACACGGGATCTCAGTTTATTGTCTCATCCGAAAGACTAGCACTCAGACCACCACTGGTGGTTTAATGGATGGGGGAAAGTTCAGGCCCAAACGGGGATAAAACCACCGCACAACTTCTGACCTGGACTTTTCACTTTCTAGACAGGCGTGTTACCTCTAGATCCACGATCCATCTGGAGAAGGATGGATGAGATGGGTGAGATTTTGCGTACGCGACCTTTTTTCTGCCCACCGTGAAGGTAGCGGCACTCCGATTTATATTTTTATTATTTTATTTTATTCTTTTATATCGAGGATAATGGAATACATTCCTGTGATTTTTACATCCAGTCCCCGTGTGTATGCAGTTTTGTCAATCTTGTTATCTGTTCCCACTGGTACACAATGGCCTACTCTTACGAAAAGCGGAACAGGATTTAACGTGTGTGCAAGATGTTCTGCGTGCGTTCGCACCCGGGCCGGTTTATAGTCTCATATGAAAGGACTTTTGGGGGAGTGTGGAGTCAGCACTGATGTTAACTCCAGGAGAAAAATCCCCTCGAACGGGAATCGAACCTGAGTTGTCGAATTGCAAGCCAATGTTCTGACCACTAGGCTAGGCTATCCCGTCCCCCTTGCCTTGCTGTGTATGAGAGGTAAAAAGGTAAAAGGGAAAGGTGTCCCATAACCTATGTGGTCGTAGCGGAGCGAGGTATCAGAGACCTCAGCTTCCCTAGGGGCCAGCATGTTGAGGGCGGCGCCCATCTCCTCTCCCTCGCTGCTTTACCTTCCCTGACCCTAAAGAGGCCAGTTACCCATTTACAGCTGGGTGAACTGGGGGAACTGTACTGAAACCAAAAGCGCACAAACGGTCACCCATCCACTTGGTAACCACGCTTGATGCTGCTTAGCATTGGCTGGGGGAAAGCGAGTGCTTTGACCACTGAGCCATCCCGTCCCCCCACCAGGCAACTACAGATACAGGCACAGGATCAAGGCAGGTACATGCATAAGCAAGGCACAAGTACAAGCACAGGTACAGGCACAGGCACAGATACAAGCACAGGTACAGGCAAAGGCACAGATACAAGCACAGGTACATGCACCGGTACAGGTACAATCACAGGTACAAGCACAGGTACTGCACAGGTACAAGCACAGGTACAGGTACAGGCACAGGTACAGCACCGTACAGTACAACACAGTACAGCAAGGTACAGAGCACAGGTACAAGCACAGGTACAGGCAAGCACGGTACAGGCAGGCACAGGTACAGCACAGGCACAGGTATATGCACAGGTACAGGCACAGGTACTGGTACAAGCACAGGTACAAGCACAGGTACATGCACAGGTACAGGTACAAGCACAGGTACAGGCACAGGTCACAGCACAGGTACAGGCACAGGCACAGGTACAGGCACAGGTACTGGTACAAGCACAGGTACAGGCACTCAGGTAGGTGTGTGATCTGCAAGCAGGTGCAAAGGTAAGTCGGTAATTAGGTATCTCCTTGGCTGCTTTGGTTTTCTTTTCTACACCCACTCGTTCCATCCAGTTTTTTCTCTCTCTTTTTTGGGGTGGCGGGGGAGGTTTCTCGTCTAGAGTTCTGAGGTTTCACTAACAGTTTATTTTGTGTATGCAACGTTTTACCCCCTTGAAGGTAGCTGCAGTCAGACTTCAGGATGGATGTATGCTAGGTACGTTCGTATAACTTCTGTAACTTACCAGAGCGCTGACATGAATTACATATCTTTAAAAGTGCGTATTGATTGTCTCATGTGTGTATACACGTGGAGTCAAAACTGGCAGGTCTGCTCTTGAAGTTTATATGGGAGATTGTAAGAAAAAAATTCACCACTCTTGATTCATCATACGCCCTGGAGATTCAAAGCCGCGACTACGTAGACCCATGGGATTAAAGTCGAATAGTCTTAACCACTCAGCTGTGGCGCCTGGCCTCCACCGGTTTGAAAAATCTTTAACACCAACAATGGCATAACAAAAAATGTAAAGGTGTCCCATAACCTATGTGGTCATTTATTTTTTCATTTATCTGTTTATTTATTCTTTTCTATCAGGGATAATGTAATAAGCACTCATCTGCTTTTTTTACATCCAGTCCCCATGTGTATGCAGTTTTGTCAATCTTGTCATCTGTTCCCACCAGCACACAATGGCCTACTCTTATGAAAAGCGGAAAAGGGTTTAACGTGTGCGCAAGATGTTCTGCATGCGTTCCACAAGGGCCTCGGTTCAGCATATTGAGGGCGGCGCCCATCTCCACTCCCTCCCTGCTTTACCTTCCCTTACCCTGAAGAGGGCAGGTACCCAGTTACAGCTGGGTGGACTGGGGGACTGTACGAAAGCCAAGGTGTGCAAATGGTCACCCATCCAATTGGTAACCACTCTCGATGCTTCTTATTAACCTTAGATTGGGGAAAGCAAGTGTTCTGACCACTAAACTATCCCGTCCTCATCACTTACAATTCTGAAAAATCTGTCTGTCTGTCTGTCTGTCTGTCTGTCTGTCTGTCTTTCTGTCTGTCGTCTGTCTGTCTGTCTTTCTGTCTTCTGTCTGTCTGTTTGTCTGTCTGTCTGCTCTCTCTCTCTCTCTCTCTCTCTCTCTCTCTCAATTTCATAACTTCTACTCGAGTACAGTTAGTTCTGTTGCATTCCTAATATTTCTTTTTCCCATTTCCACTATTCTACTCTCTCTCCTCTCTCTCTCTCTCTCTCTCTCTCTCTCTCTCTCTCTCTCTCTCTCTCTCTCTCTCTCTCTCTCTCTCTCTCTCTCTCTCTCTCTCTCTCTCTCTCTCGCTCGCTCGCTCGCTCGCTCGCTCTCTCTCTCTATAATATTTCTTTCTTCTAGGTTTTTCTTGATGTGTGGTATGCATGTGCTGTTTGTGTGTGTGGTGTTATGGTGTGTGCGTGTGTGTGCGTGGTGCGCGCACCGATGTGGTGTATTGCTTTCATGCATTCTAGTCATTATGTTATTTTTCCTTTCATGTGCTATAGACGTTATTATTGTTTTTCTTTTCTTCGAGCAGGATGTAAAAAAGCTTGTAACATTAATCTATACCCTCTGAAAAATAATTTGTTCAAAATTTCAAATTTGTTCTCTCTCTCTCTTCTCTCTCTCTCTCTCTCTTTCTCTCTCTCTCTCTTCTCTCTCTCTCTCTCTCTCTCTCTCTCTCTCTCATAATGAAATCTCAAGGTTACAACGTTTTATTACAAATCAACATTTGCCAGCTTGCCTAGGATATGTTACTTGTTTTCTTTTCCATCTCCAAAAAACCTGTAAAAAAAATTATTAAAAATAAAAAAATTAAAAAATGATACACCTCTCTCTCTGCCTCTGTCTCTGTCTCTATCCTCTCTGTCTCTCTGTCTCTGTCTCTCTGTCTCTCTGTCTCTCTCGTCTACTCCTCACACTCCGACACACACACACACACACACACACACACACACACACACACACACACAAACACACACACATCACTACCACAACAACACACATACACACCGGACACATCACACGATTGCAGAACACGCACCACACAACACACACACACACACACCAATCAACACACACACACACACACACACAACAACACACATACACACACCTATGCTTATGGAAAAGCAGACGCTGCTTTCAATTACATCGAAATAAATTTGATGTTGAAAATTATGATTCACACACTAACACACCACCACACACACACACAAACCACACACAACATCCACACAACACACACCACACACACACTCAACACACAACACACCACACACACAACACACCAAACAGCAGGATTGTTTCTATGTTAACCAATTTCTCTTGCTGATTGAAATGCGTTCCAAAACAACTCTCCAATATTTGGATAGTTGCGGCTGTGAAAATGACACTCTTTGTTTCTCTCTTTTGTTTCTTCTATTTGTGTGTGTGTGTGTGTGTGTGTGTGTGTGTGTGTGTTGTGTGTGGTGTGTGTGTGTTGTGTGTGTGTGGTGTGTGGTGTGTGTGTGTTGGTGTGTGTGTGTGCGAATGTGTGTGTGTAGGTCTGTGTGTGTTGTGTGTGTGCGTGCGTGCGTGTGTGTGTGTGTGTGTGTGTGTGTGTGGTGTGTGTGTGTGTTTGGTGTTGTAGAGTAGTCGTGTTTGGTGTGTTGATTGGTGTAGCAAGTCAAGTCAGTCAAAATGATCTTATTGAGGGTAAAGAGTAAGTTTAACTTTTTTCATCCTGCCCTCACAAAAAAATAAGTTATAAAGCATCTGCATGTGTGGAGTGGTGCGCATATACGTATATACATATATGCATGAATGCAGCAGAGAGAGAGAGAGAGAGAGAGAGAGAGAGAGAAGAGAGAGAGAGAGAGAGAGAGAGAGAGAGAGAGAGAGAGAGAGAAGAGAGACAGAGAGAGGAAAAGACAGACAGACGAGACAGACAGAAGACAGACAGAAGACAGACAGAAGACAGAAGAGACAGAGACAGACAGACAGACAGAGAAACACACAGACAGACAGAGCAGACAGACAGAAAGACAGACAGACAGACAGACAGAGATAGAGATAGAGAGACAAAGGGAGCAGAGGCAAGAGGCAGGAAAGCGGGAAAGAGCACTAGAAGAGGGACATCAAGTTGAGTCTAAGCTTTACGCTCAGTAAGACGGGGGGGGGGGAGAGAGAGAGAACGGGTAGTGTCTGTCTTAGTGTCTGTCTCTGCCTGTGTCTGTGTGTGCTTATGGTGAGGTACGTCTGTCTGTACGTCTGTGCCAGTGTGTCTGTACGTTGTCGCGTGTAAGATAACAGATTGTAAGATGCCTGGCAATGGCATTTTGACAGATGAACAAGTTTCGCTTCATTGTGCTTGGATTGAGTTTCCTGTCTCCTGCAAGAATGATATAGCCATTGTACACATTTCTCCTCTCTCTCTCTCTCTCTCTCTCTCTCTCTCTCTCTCTCTCTCTCTCTCTCTCTCTCTCTCTCTTCTCTCTCTCTCTCTCCTCTCTCTCTCTCTCCTCTCTCTCTCTCTCTCTCCATATACACACACATATAAATTATATATGTTATAAATGTAAGGTATGTGCATATAGCAGTATAGAATACACGTACACATGGATATTGAAAGTGGTGATGATGATGACCATTTCAATCGCCAAAATCCTGGAGGAAAAGTTTTCTATGGATTGAGAAAGTTGAAATCAGGAAAAGCTCTTTGGCCTGATGACATCATCAGTGAAGCATACAAAAATTCGAACAATCGGGTTGTGTAGTTTTTTTTATATTTTTCATTGCATTCATTGATAGTGGGCATCTATCCTCAGAGCTGGACTGAAGCCAATAGAAGTAGAAGTAGAGGTGTACCCATAACCTATGCAATCATTGGAGAGCGAGATGTCAGCTTTTCTAGGGGCCAGCATCTTGAGGGCAGCGCCCATCTCCTCTCCCTCGCTGCTTTACCTTCCCTGACCCTGAAGAGGGCAGGTACCCATTTACAGCTGGGTGAACTGGGGGTTTGTACTGAAGCCAAGGCGTGCAAACGGTCACCCAACCACTTGGTAACTACGCTCGATGCTGCTTAACTTAAGCTTGGGCAAAGCGAGTGCTTTGACTATCCCCCCGTACCTTTACCATTGTTTTACCTCTGTTTATAAAAAAAAAGGTAATATCAATAATCCGAATAATTATCGGGATATTTCTTTGAGTAGTACAGATAGAAAACCATTTACTAAATAACAGAATACAGGAACTGGTAGAATGTAATAATATCACTGACCATCAGGCTGACTTAAAGAAAGGTTATTCCACTACTGACCAAATGTCTGCACTTCTGCGGGTTTGCAGTGGTATAAAAACAATTTTCTTTGAATCGAAAATTCCATGTAGCTTTTAGTGATTTTGAAAAAGCTCTCGATACTGTGAATAGACCTGTTGTGGCCTATATTGTTGAAAAATTGAATCAAAGGTAAAATGTACAAATTTATACAAAAGTATGCATCACACTGTAAAACGTAGAGGTTTTTTTTAAAGGCACACAACTGACAGACTGCATTGGTTTACAATTGGTGTAAAGAACAGTGATGTATGCCGTTCTGTGCTGTCTCCTCTCTTCATCAATGAACTGACTGTACCATTGTTGCAAATGGAAGACGTGGTGCTACAATCTCTTATGATGATTTAGAATTGTTTATTCTATTGCTGGCATATGATTTTGTATTGTTATCATGAAACTGTTATTGGCTTTCAGACCCAACTGAATAACTAGCGGCGTGGTGCCCGCTTCTCTTCAAATAAATTAAAATTTTATGAGTAAAAAAAATAATATCGCCGATGCCGATGTATCGGCATGATTTCTTTGAATTTAAAACCAAATGTTTTCTGAAGTCGAACAAAATAATTATCTTCACATTTCTACCATCAGTATGATATTTTGGGGATGTAAATGGTGTAATTTACAAAGCTAGACATGGTAAAAATTTTCGTCGAATAAGTTGTTTCTTTAGTTAACTCCCCTGAAACGGCGGCCCTTATGAATTTTAGTAAGAACAAAGAAGGCAACTGTGTTTTTGCTAAGGGAGGCAAATCCAAAGCATGGGGCGACAACCTTTATGAAATTTAGTAGTTTTAAAGAAGGCAACAGTGTTTTTGATGGTCAGGGGAGGGAATTCAAAGCGTCGCGCATTAGCGCAAAGTGGACTGATAGATATAGGAAAAATAAGAAAAACAAAATGGTAAATTGTATATTTTCGATTTTACTCGTAACATGCCTTTGAAAAAAGTTGATTGTAGATATTCTCAGTTCTGCAGATAGATTACTGCTGCCCACATTCCGACACAAATGAAACAAGAGTGAGATAAGGCCTTAGGGGTACGAACCTTGCACACCCTCCATTTAAATGTCGCTGTACTGTAGCAGGCTATATATATGAACGCTAGATTCCACCGTATCCTTCAGCTGCCGTCAATTTAGTTTTATTCTCCCCAGGAAATGTGGGTTGTTTTACCCTCTTTTTTTTTTAAAGAATTAAAAGAATGTGCACCTGCAATGAGCTATTCAATTACTTACCGCCTGTTTCTTTATCTTATTAACTGCCAGATTGTTGATACATTTGTTGTTGCAGTTGTGGTTTTTTTTCGGAAGGGGGGGGGGGGGCGGTGGCT
>CM060336.1:41410640-41414001 GCA_030674155.1 Stramonita haemastoma
TGAGAGAGAGAGAGCGTGTGTGTGTGCGCGCGTGCGTGCGTGCGTGCGTGCGTGCGTGTGTGTGTGTGTGTGTGTGTGTGTGTGTGTGTGTGTGTGTGTGTGTTGTGTGTGTGTGTGTTGAAAGAGAGAGAGTTGGTGTTATGCTTAGAGATTGTCATAGCTGTATGAACAATCTCAACATGAATAATAACATTTAACAAAACGATATTGAAGAATAGGCCTCTGCATTGAAAATAACTTTAATCATCGACGAAGCTTTGGCTTGGTCTGGGCTGCACTAGAGTTATATGTGATATCCAAGGTAACACACACACACACACACACACACACACACACACACACACACACACACACACACACACACACACACACACACACACACACACACACACACACACACACACACACACACACACACACACACACACACACACACCACAGGTAAAGTATCAAACACACTTGGGTCGCAGGTGTAAACCCAAAAACAAAGAGCCGACTGAAGGATGTTAGGCTAGGAAAGAGAGGTCAGTGGCCATCTTTCTCCACATTCCTTTTTTTTTTAATCCACAGAAAAATAATCTTACCAGTCCTGAGATAAAAATTCAGATTTCATGCATCTAAATTTTATGTCGATTTTTTTTCTCCAGAACAAGAAAAACAGCAACATAATTATGGACATTGACCATGACGTCACACCTAACCTGCACCAAGTGATTTGAATATACTCTACTTTTTTTCTTCTCTCCCTCCCTTTGGCATTAACTGCAAGAAAAGAATGAGGTGGCGCTGCGTTGTGGCGACGTATTTTACACCATTGAGAGCAGCCCAGTCTGCCTAGTTTAATTCTTATCGAGTTTCACCTACAAAAGGGAAGTTATCAAGACACACACAAGTTTAGCAGAAAAGCAGTTGTTTCCCTTTGACTGTTAGTAACTTTCGAAAAGGGGGGGGGGGGGGGGGGGGGGGGGGAGGGGGGGGGCATGATAGTTTCTAAATCGAAAATTTCTGCTAGGACATAAATGCTATCACAACGACGTCAACAACAACAACAACATATGCAGGGTACGGAGAGGGAGAGAGGGGAAGTAAATTGATCTGTTGTGAACAAAGAACAAGTGCCGCAAAGAGTGAGAGGGAAAAAGAGATTTTTTTTTTTCATTTATTTATTCTTTTATATCAAGGATAATGGTATAAACAATCATATGCTTTTTTACGTCCAGTCCCCGTGTGGATGCAGTTTTGTAAATGTCATCTCTTACCACCAGCACACAATGACCTAATCTCACGAAAAGCGGAACAGGATTTAACGTGTGCGCAAGATGTTCTGCGTGCGTTCGCTCACGGGACCTCGGTTTATAGTCTCATCCGAAAGACTTTTGGGGAGAGTGAGTCAGCACTGATGTTAACTCCAGAGAATGAAATCATTTCTACACCATTGTTTTTCATGCATACACACGACCACCAAAAAAAATTGGTGGGGTAAATGTGCTACAACAGTTGTTCTTGTTTGGTTGGGGTTTTTTTTTTAATTCATAAATAAATCGCTCTTTTCTTCCGTGAAATTTCCGCAAAAAAAACAAACAAAAACACTTTGTTGCTGGGTATATATATTTTTTTATTTGTGTAGGCAGTACAAGCTTGAAGCCAGAAAATGGCTTTCGTTGTTAAACCTCCATAAAAACTTATTTCTCCTAATTGTAACTCAAAGCACACAAGTCAAGCCAATGGTTTTTCTTCTTCTTCAGCTAAACTGTAGGTACATGGGAACAAATGCAGAAAAATACCCCCCCTTCCCCCCCCCCCCCCCCCCCCCCCCCCCCCCCCCCCCTTCCCCTTCCTCAGGGCATGTTTATTTCCGTGCTAAAAATGTACACGGCACATGAACAAACACATGTTTTTAAAAAAAAAAATTTAAAAACATAACACAAGTTAACTCTTTTAGTCCTCAGTTCACGAGCATTTGATATGAATATGTGTCCCATATTAAACAGACAAATATACACGAACAGTTGCCTATAAAAAGTATTTGTCTGACATGCTGCAGCTGCTCGCTGCTGCTCTGCTGCTGCTGCAGCTACTGCTACTGCTGCTGCTGCGCTGCTGCTGCTGCTGCTGCTGCGCTGCTGCTGCTGCTGCTGTTGCGCTTCAACTACTACCATCTCCGCTACCTACCACTTATGCTACTATTTCATTAGATATCATGTTGTTTATAACCCTACCGACCACAAAACCATAACTATCAGGGCTGTCACCTCATTCAGTTTCAGTGGCTCCAGTAACTTTCACTTCAACTTAAAAATCAACACCGAATCTCTACAAATGTCCGACACCGTCAATGTGGAAAAATAAATATAAAAATAACAATACCTAAACTTACTTACTCATCCCCTATGGCTAACACAAGCAGGCTATGCTGAGGACGCGAGCTATTCCGCTTAATTCATCATCCACAGGTTACAAAAAAGTGCCAAAAAACCCATAAACATTCAAAGTACAAAAATATACATTAAAAATGTCATATGTGCATACAACGCTGCAGAATGGACATATTGTGTTTATCTCAGTGTTTACAATATCACTACCTGTCGCCAGAATAAAAGGATACATGCAAAATGTCATATAATGAAAACAATATTAAACAGATTAGCTTGAACTTAGCCAGCCGAATGGAACTGAAAAGCCAGAATACAAGCTAGAGAGACAATAGAAAGTTATATATAAAAAAAAAAGGCAGAATCAGAGAGATTGGTAAAAAAGACAAAATTTCTAACATAATTTTCAGGAGGTGGGGATTTTATTTATTTATTTTTATTTTATTTTATACCACTTCATGTCACAGCAGATTTCTCCGCGTGAAATTCGTGATGCTCTCCCCGGGGAGAGCGCGTCGCCACAAGTGCAGCGTCTACCCATTATTTTTTTTTTATTTTTTTTTTTATTTATACAGCCCCCAGCCGCCCTGGGACTCCAACTCCCCAATCTTTCCTCAGGGATGGTGTCTAAACACAACACCTGTGTGCATGCTGTTTTTTTTTAAATATGATTTGTCATCCGCTCCTACCGGCACACAATGACCTGCTCTTCCGAAAGGCGGAACGGGGTTTAAACGTGTACGCAAGATGTTCTGCGTGCGTTCGCACACGGGGCCTCAGTTTATAGTCTCATCCGAGACTATCCAAGACTTAAGCCGAATGACTTGAACTTGGCCAGCCAAATGGACTGGAAAGCCGGAGAGACGATAGAAAGGTAGGGAAAAGGCAGGAACAGAGATTGATAGAAAAGACAAAATTTCTAACATAACATGACTGCTGCTTCTGCTTCTGGGGATACTATCTAGCTATACTGAAAAAGCCCCTGGCAA
>CM060336.1:41416601-41429101 GCA_030674155.1 Stramonita haemastoma
TAAAAAGAGGTTGTATAAATTTTTACCTTTCACCATGAAGGCGAAGTGTGTGCAATGGAGGACTTTTGACCACCACCCAAGGAAACAGCATCGCACGATTTAGTAGCACAACGCTGCGACAGGTAGTACCGCGTCCCGAGGTACGCTACTTGCCCAGCATGTTTGATGATGGGAACCAGTAACCTCTAACATCATCACCCCGCCGGTTGCGTTCCAACGCAGCCTTACCGGCGCCCAGTCGGGTGGAAAACACTGTGGGGAAATCTAGCAAACAGGAATTCAGTCCAATTGTACAGTTAAACAAAAAACAGTATCAACGTAAACTTTGTTACTTTCAAATGATATGGAGCAGTAATAGGTGAACAACTTTAAAAAAGACTAAATAACTAATTATAATAAGTGTTTTCACATTGTAAGAACTTTTTATTTAGCTTTTTCTCTTTTTGACTCTGATGCTCATGGCCCTTGTATTATGGTATAGTATACATCCTTCAGTCTCCAAAGACTACAGAAATACGCTCTAGGTTAATTTTTTTTTTTTTTTTTTTGTATTTATCTATTTTTATTTTTTATTTGTTATTTATTTATTTATTTATTTTTGTTATATCTTTTTTAGTCTTAAATAATGGTTTTTGGTTACATTGTAATTGATATAAGCCTTTTTGTGGGGTTTTGTTTTTGTTTTTTTGTTTGTTTTTTTTTGACACTATATGATTTTTAAAAAGACTTTAAATGTGTGCATGTACCTACGAGTATATGAGCTGAGTGGATGAGCGCAAACCGCACGCGCGCGCGCGCGCGCGCGCGTGTGTGTGTGTGTGTGTGTGTGTGTGTGTGTGTGTAGGTGTACGGGTGTGTGTGGGTATGTGGGTGTATGTGCATATGTGTGTATGGCTTTTGAGTAGATTTTTTAAATATATTTTTTATTATTTTTTTAATTTTTTTTTTTATTTTCTCTTTTGGTTGTTGTTATTGTAGTTGCTTGTATTATTTATAGGCATATTTTATTTTAAAGTTGTTGAAATCATGTTAGCAAATTAATGTTGGTGAAATGTTTGTTGTTGTTGTTTTATTTGTTTGTTTGCTTTTTCCCCTTTTCTTTCTTTTGTTGGCTTTATTGTTTGCTAGGGATTTTCTGCTTTGTTTTTTGTTGGTTTTTGTTTTGTTTTGGATTTGATTTTTGCTATTGTTTTGATTTTTTCTTTTCTTTTCTTTAGATAGATGGCTTGATGGAAAAAAGCAGATTGTTGCTTACTCAATGTACCATCTGGAAATAAAAATTTGATTGATTGATTGATTGAGAGCACAAAGCCTGGGTAAATAATTATGGAGAGTAGGCTGATACCCATGCAGTAGACCCCCACCCTCTACAGGTCACTGAAGTGGTCCATTGGAAAGGCAATTGCCAATGGACATGGTTCCAGTGCCGTTACAGGAGCCACCAGAATGTTACCAAGTACAGCTCCAAACTACCCCGGGGACTCCTACTCTCCAATTTATCCTCAGGGATGGTGTCTAATTACGACGCCTCTGAGCATGCTGTTTTTGTAGTCTTTTATTGTCATGGCCTGCTCTTTCAAGAGGTGGAATGGGATTATAATGTGTGCTCAAGGTGTTCTGCATTTGTTTACACACAGGACCTTGAGTTATGGTCTCGGTTTATGGTCTAGCATGGGCTAAATTTCAGTGTTTCCATTATGGGCGTCGATAGGGAAATTCCCTAGCTGTTTACATTTGTCCTGCTTTAATTTGTTTTTTGATCCAACAGTTTGAGTTTTTTCCAACAATCTGAGTCACTTTTCTGCCGCGAAAGTTCCTTCATCTTAGTTAGGTTGGTATTCCTTTTTAATGTTATCCAACATGTCATCATCCCTTCAAAACGTATGTAGAATTGTATTCCATGGCACTAAAAATGATCTAGAAATGAGAAAAATAAGGCCTGATATGAAAGTTATTGGTAATGTGAGCAGACTCAGTTATCTCCCCACCCCCTCATCCAGCGTTTTGATTTTGATTGTAAAGAGGAAAATGAAATACTGTAAATGCATTGACATATTGTCTAAGATCAATATGAAGTGATTGAGGTTTTGGTTCATTAGTACTACCCCATGATTGATTTGCTTGTACTACGACACGTTTTTGTTCCTAATTGTTTTGATCTGGGTTTTTTTGTCCTATTTGTCAGATTTGTGGCTGAATATCTATAATGTCAGAGGTCATTTTAATTACTGATGATTGGCTGCTCTCTCTCTCTCTCTCTCTCTCTCTCTCTCTCTCTCTCTCTCTCTCTCTCCTCTCTCTCTCTCTCCTCTCTCTCTCTCTCTCTCCTCTCTCTCTCTCTCTCTCTCTCCCTCTCTCTCTCTCTCCTCTTCCTTCTCTCTCTCTCTCTCTCTTCTCTCTCTCTCTCTCTCTCTCTCTCCTCTCTCTCTCTCTTCTTCTCTCTCTCTCTCTCTCTCTCTTCTCTCTCTCTCTCTCTCTCTCTCTCTCTCTCTCTCTTTCTCTCTCTCTCTCTCTCTCTCTCTCTTCTCTCTCTCTCTCTGTCTCTCGTCTCTGCATCGTCTTCTCTGTCTGTCTCTGCTGTCGTCTGTTTGTCTGTCTGTCTGTCTTCTGTCTGTCTCTCTCTCTCTCTCGTCTCTCTCTCTCTCTCTCTCTCTCTCTCTCTGTCTCTGTCTCTGTCTCTCTCTCTCTCTCTCTCTCTCCTCTCTCTCTCTCTCTCCCCCTGGGAAAACGCACCCCCCCCCTTTTCTGTTTGAATAACATTTTTTTAAAAGAGTGGAAGCATTTTTTTTTAACATTCTTGATCTTTTTTGGTGGGTAACTCAGTGCTCTTATAGCGGCAGAGGCTTTTATTATGAAGACGTGTTATCCATTCTACAGAGTATTACACCTTATCCATCCTTAACTTTGTGATGTTAAAATGATCTAGAAATACCCTCTGTTACAAATGTCTCCACAATACTGCACCCTCCTACCTCTGTGAATGTCTTCACTTGTACACACCTCGCTCCCTCCGCTCGACGCAGATACTTTGTCCTTAAGAATACCTAGATTCAACTTATCTACCGTTGGCCGCCGCTCTTTCTCTGTTTCTGGTCCATCGATCTGGAACAACCTTCCCTCTCTCCCTCCGGCAAAAGCCTACTTATGACACTTTTAAATCCACCTCAAGACACACTTATTTCAAACCTAAGTTATTCTCCTTCCGCTTCCATCTCTTACCTGTCCCTGCCTTCAACATCCACCTGCCAAAGTGCTTAACGTTTGTAGTGTGTGTGGCGCGCGCGCGTGCTGCGTGCATGCATGCGTGCGTGTGTGTGTATATTTGAATTTGTTAAAACTGTAAATTGTTGTTGATTGTGTGTTGCGTAGGTCGAATGCAAGCGCTTTGATTTGTTTTTACAAGAGATAGCGCTATACAAATTCCATGTATTATTATTATTATTATTTATTATTATTATTATTATTATTATTTATTATTATTATTATTATATTATTATTATTATTATTATTATTATTTTATGTTACTCTAGCTACTAACTCTACTGAACGGGTAGGAAAGAATAACTTACTCAGTGGAAGACAATGTTTTACTTGAATGAGTATTCGTGCCATGGTTTATAGTCATTTACAAAGGGATTTTAAGGAGAATGTATGTGGTCTGTTAGATACACGATATTAACACCCATAAACCACACATGACCTACTACTCTTAAACCAAAGACCCGTTATATTCCAACTAAGTGGTTTACAATTGGAGCAGCAAAAACAAAGAAAAAACACCAGTAAGACATACAGGGCAATTGAATTTTATTGATTTTAATTGTCTGTTTTTGGAATTTTTTTCGGTGGTACGTGTCATTAATTAGTTATATGAAATATTGTTGGTTTTGTTTGTTTAATTTCCTTGAAATGTAAATTGACAGCTGAGCACATGGCTCTACGTCGAACATTGATAATTCATGCATGGCATGCCCTAGCAACGTAATAGTGTCTGTGCAGTTGCAAATCAAAGCGTGTGTGGAGTCAGGAAGCCTCGTTTGGTCTGCCCGGCAGGCCAGCCTAGTTGTGTGGCCTTGATAATGGCTTGGTGTGCATGGGGATTCTGAGGCGGGTTTTCCTTCGTTCCAAAGAAAGTTTGGCCCATACTTCCATCTTTACAAGTGAAACAACTAACATTTTGCAGTTCTCAAGACAATCGTGTGCCTCGAACTTTTCTTCGCAAATTTTTGTCACAAAGTGTTTGACTGAAACAACCATAGACTCTAATGTTGCCAGTACTTCATTGATAAGAGCACCAAGCACTTTCCTTTAGGACAATTCCTATTCGACGTGGTCAAACAATTTTCCCTTTTTCTTTTTTTTATTAGGGCACTTACAAGTAGAGGCCTGTCCTACCATGAGAGCTGTCTCCCATTCCTGCATATCAAGCTCTTCTTCATCTTCCTGTAAGACCTAAACATTAAGACTGCCATAAGGTAGCGACCTCCTGATGTTTTGTCTCACTCAGTGATTCACTCCCTTTGACTTTCATTTTCTTTTGAGCGAGGCTCTCTGGAGGTGCTTGGAGCATTCAAACCTCCTTGTTGTGTGTGTAGCGTGCGTGCTGCGTACGTGTGCGTGCGTGCGTGTGGTGTCGTGGTGTGTGCTGTGGTGTGTGTGTGTGTGTGTGTGTGTGTGTGTGTGTGTGTGTGTGTGTGTGTGTGTGTGTGTGTACATTGACTTCGTTAAAAATCTAAATTGTTGTTGGCTGCATGCGCAAGAATTGGTTGAATGCAAGCGCTTTGATTTGTTTTTGCAAGATATAGCACTATATAAATTCCGTTTTTATTATTATTATTATTATTATTATTATTATTATTATTATATTATTATTATTTATCACTCACTTCATCATCATCATTTATTATTATTATTATGTTTAATTTATTTTTTATATATTATATTATTATTAATTTTTCATCTAATTTCGGCAACTTTATGCGATCTGCCCTTTCTTTTATCTTCTAGGCTGGGGTCTTGTTCCAAAACATAAACAGTAGCGTCACGCTCCTATGAACTTTATTTTTTATTTATTTAATTATTTGTGACCTCCACCTCGAAATGAAAGACAATACAGCTAAAGCCATTTTTGTAACTTGTACTGAAATATGACCTGGTAATTTTGTATCATTTTGCCTTTAAAAGTGTTTTCACAATACCCAAGCCCTCATTCTGGTCATCTGTTACAATGCTACACTTGTCAATTTCTCATTTTGTCATTTCCTGCCGTTTATTATTTCAATTTGTAATAATTTTTCGTAGAATTGTCCGATTTTAATATGTTTTTCGAGTTGTATAGCATTTTGATCACAGTTTAAAAAATACTAATACCTAAAAATTGACATCTGGTGCAATGCGACTCATCATGTGGTGGAGAGTCACATTTATTTATTTATTTATTTATTTATTTATTTATTTATTTATTTACTTATTTATTTATGCTTTGATATCGAGGATAATGAAACAAGCAATTATGTGCTTTTTTACATCTTGTCCCCGTGTGTATGCAGTTTTGTAATCTTGTCGTCTGTTCCCACCGGCACACGATGGCCTACTCTTACGGAGAGCGAAACAGGATTTAACGTGAGCGCAAGATACTCTGCGCGTGTTCGCCTTGGTTTATAGTCTCATGGTTTCAGACCTGGTTCTGCCACTGGGCTGAAAGCCAGTATTTTTTATTTGTCAATCTGAATAGCCACAAAGAACCTGGATGAGGCAAAGTCACCAATAGGACTCAGCCTTGTTAAGTCAATAATAAACAATACAAAAAACAATATAAAGGAAAGAACTGACCTGATAAAATGAAGATACTTGATGGGTGGCAAAAACATGAGTCTCTACTCTGCCATCCTGCAAGCATTACTAGCTACATGTGCCCGCATCGCATCTCACGTGATTGTGAATGACTCATCCCTAGACAATGAATACTCTGACTTTTACAACTGGGTAGCTTTTGTTATTGACAGATTGACTAAATCAATGTGCATTCCTAGTAAGTGGGAGAACATTCAACCTTGTGTTTGTTATGGCAGCACGAAAGCAGGGGATATCCACGTTCTTTTTCTTCAAAAACTGTCTTCAATGACTTGTAAAATTGGTATCTATTGCGACCTCTGATTGTGCCTGTCCATTCTTGAATGAGTATATAAACAAGTTTCTGTTTGAATACATTTGAGAAGGCTTTTACATCTCTGAAACCGTGTGAAATTGGAAACACTATTAAAATTTGTTAACGCCGACTTTTCTTAATTTCAAAAGCAAACTTTTTTTTTTTTTACCACAGCTGTTTAGTTCTAAGAACATTTAATAGCATTGATCTGGTAAATGTTCGTAATTCATTCCTAATAGTTTAAACCAAAATCTGTCACATGCTGCTTCTGAGTTCATATAATGTTTTCATTATTAATTATATGCTAAGACTTCTATCATAGTGTTAGGAGTTTTAATTTGAACAGATGATATTCGTTTCACACCATCATAATTTTATGAAGCTACTATCGGTGTTCTTATCAAATTTAATTCCCATAATTATCTCAGATGCATAATGCAATTTTAGCTCTATGTTTGTGTCATAAATGTTGAAGTAAGTGCCTGATGCCATTTCTTTGTATTTTTGCCAAACCTTGTTTATCTGTATTAGTGTGTGTTTTTTTTCCTTTCGTTGTGAAATGTAATGTACTTCTTTTAGTACTAATCAATGTAAAACGATATGCTATATAACAATAACCATTCACACTTTTAACCTGTTACCTTTGTAGAGCCATCCACATTTTATCTTAACATATTTTCTTTCTTAAATAGCATAGCTTCAGTTCTATTTATGCTAACATTTACTTTTACGTTTATCACAAAATGATTCTGAAAATCTAACTGATTCTGAGAGACCACATTGTGCTGCTGATATCAATGCCACATCATCCACAAAAGGTTGGATAAGTAATTCCATGAATTCTGGAAATATCTGCACTCCATTTTTACCTTTTGTCACTGATATGGTTAGTTTTTTGGTCTATGAATATGAACACAGGGCTGGGCTGGGAACACAGCTTTGTCCTACCTCAGTCGGTGACGTCACATTCACCATTTGATCTCAAATATCCTCTTGTAAATTGACACATGATCAGCTCACATCAGTTGACCTCTGAGTTTTGGTTTACCTTACTTTGCATAGTGACATCAGGCTTCTTATGTAATTGACTAATTCTGTTGATAACACTCGGAAAAAACACCTCAGATACAGTACATCACAGAAAGTAATACAAAACAGTTCATTTAAGAAAAAAAAAAGTCATCAATTAAGACGCTATTCAATTAATTGTTGTAGCCATTAAATATGCAGTAAAAACTTATTTTCCGCATATGAAAGCCAGGCTAAGAAATATACCCATAATTAATGAAAATATCTAGACATTTGTAGCCTGGAAACAAAGTTTTAAACTTAACTTTTTAATCTATTCTTTATATCAAGGATAATGGAATAAGCTCTCATTTGCTTTTTTGCATCCAGTCCCCGTATGTATGCAGTTTTGGTAAATTTTCTTATCTGTTCCCACCGGCACACAATGGCCTACTCTTTTATATAAGTGGAACACGATTTAACGTGTGTGCAAAATGTTCTGCGTGTGTTCGTGCACGAACCTTGGTTTATAGTCTCATCCAAAGGACTTTTGGGGATAGTGGAGACTGCACGGATATCAACTCCAGGGGGGATATCCCTTGATCGGGATTTGAACCCGGGTTATCAGATTTTGAGAGCAATAGTCTAACCACTGAGCTTCTTCGTTCCCCCAGCAAAGCATATCTTGAACAAATGCTCCATGAAAATGGGTCAGGGCAAGTGATCCTATCGGTTATATTTTTGTTTTCATTATTTGTTCCTTTATATCGAGGATCATGGAATAAGCACTGATGTGCTCTTTTATAATCAGTCCCTGTGTGTATGCAATTTTGTAAATATTGTCATATTACGAAAAGCGGAACAGGAATGAATTGTGCGCAAGATGTTCTGCGCGCATTCGCACACGGGGCCTCGGTTTAAAGTCTCATCTGCAGGACTTTTTGGAAGAGTTGAGTCAGCACTGATGTTAGCTCCAGGAGAACCCCCCCCCCCCCCCCCTCGAACGGGAATCGAACCCGGGTCGTCAAATTGCGAGCGCAATGTTCTGACTACTAGGTTATCCCGTTCCCGGTTAGAACATTGAGCCCGCGATCTGATGCTGGGTTTGGGCCTCAACCGAGGAATTGTCTCCAGGAGTAAATATCAGTACCAACTCCTCTCTCCTGCGTTGAGACTGTAAACCAATATAAACCAATCTCTATGAAAAGCAGCATGCAGTATAGTTGGTGTTTTTTTTTTTTATTCAAGAGAAGCTTATTGTGTGTATTTCTTATTTTCAGGCTTGTTGAGACTTGCAGAGGAAACAGGTGCGTAGCTCGTCTCGAAACCTAGACGACTGTCGGATGTAAATGAAACAGTTCACGGAGCTGTTGATCATCAGAATTGAAAATGCTGCAGTATATGCAAGGTCAAATATTTTGCCGTATGTTCCAAGCGTAGAAAATTCTTTAGCCAGAAATTTAGTAATATCCAGTGCAACTTTTGGAAAGTTGCACACAATGTAAACGCACGACACAGTAATGAGAATTTTCACCAGTGACATCTGTCGTTTGTCCATGACAGTACTGCTGGTCTTCTGTCTCCAGTCCATGGCAGTTTTCAGCTTCCTCACAGTCACCACAGTGACGAGAGAAATGATGAAGAAAGTGGCAAAGCTGATGGCTGGAAGAATGCCATCTCTGACGACTTGGAAAGCAAATTTGTTGTTAATGTACAGGTCTGTGTCAGCCATGATCACTGTCACATTACCGGATTCATCAGTCGTCCATCGAACTACATGTTTTAAAGTATACAATATACATAGCAAATTGAAGCCTACTATAATACTAAATATCATACAAGCCATGGTTTTATATTTGAAAATGATGGTTGACTTCAAAGGCCAGACTACACAGATACATCTCTCTGTAGCAATGATGGCAGTTAGCGTTCCAGAGCTGTAAACAAAGGCGTTTTGAAAATTAACAGTGTTTCTAAGAACAGTCAGTTTGATAAATTTTGCCAAAACGATGTCCTCTGAAAACAGGGCGACAGGGCAGAATGAAGACATCAGAAGCATGCAGATCAAAAACATGAAGTCCACAAAGGCCAGAGCGAAGAGACAGAGGTTCATCTTGTCCCTTAGACCCTGGCGATAGAAGACCACCATGTTGATGATGTTGGCTGGCAGACCCAGCAAATTAAGCACGGGAAAAACACCACACTGAATAACGGTGATGGCAACGTTGAAACTGTCATGGCTGATAGTAGAATCTGTGTCATTTAGAAGTGGGTTGTATGGCTGTTGCCTCTCTGTGACAGAGGAACTGGTTAGCTTTTCTCTGTCATACGCAGATGTGTTCTCTCTCCATGTTAAGGCTGTTGCAGCTGGGGTTATGGCGGACATTTCTGAATCAGGCTGAAAATCATTTGTTTTCATTGACTTTGGTTACACAGTCCTTCTAATAGTTGTTGCGCGCGTGTACGTGTTGTGTGTGTGTGTGTGTGTGTGTGTGTGTGTGTGTGTGTGTGTGTGTGTGTGTGTGTGTGTGTGTGTATGTGTGTGTGTGTATGTGCGCGTGTGTGTGTGTGTATGTGTATGTTGTGTGTATGTGTGTGTGTGTGAGTTTGTGTGTGTGCCCTTTAGGCTTCATAGGTTCTGTTTCTACAATTAAGATTGTACAAAAATCCACAGAAAACCACACAAAGAATTAACATTATACCGAACAAACACCTAATTATCTCAAAGTCAAGACGAATCCGGGTGAGCTGCAGGCAAAGCTAAAAAAACAAACAGCAAACATGTATGACATAAAATAGCGCAATTCTTCAGAGCAGTTTCAGGCAAATGGTTCCATATCAATTAAGGTACAGGAAACAAGGATCGTTCGCATATCAAAGATGTCCATCTATATTGTGTGATTAAAGTACACACGCACCGGCGCATGTCCGTCATACACACACACACACACACACACACACACACACACACACACACACACACACACACACACACACACACACACACACACACACACACACACACACACACACACACACACACACTCACTCACTCACTCACTCACACTGGAACTTGTGGAGCATGACAAATTCTTGTTGCTTCCACTTGCTGGGCCATTGGCAGGTCTTTTGCATGGAAAATGAAACCAAGCAACAAATTCAAGTAATTCAGCATACACACAGGTGTCGTGTTTAGACACCATCCCTGAGGGGGAAAAAATAATGGGTAGGCGCTGCACTTGTGGCGACGCGCTCTCCCCTGGGAGAGCAGCCCGAATTTCGCGCAGAGAAATCTGCTGTGACATAAAGTGGTATAAAATAAAAAATAAAATAAGTGATGATGGAGCTGCTGGAATTTTGGATGAGATTGAAAATAAACACTAATCCAAAAAATGACGAGGGGCCTTATGTGACTACAAAGTTGGCTCGTGTCATTACGAAGGTGAAAAAATGTCTAAAAACGAAAATTAAAGAAAAACAGGGGAGTGTACAGGCAGTCATGTCATTTCCCTGCCAAACTCCCTAAAGTAAACCTTGAATTTTTAGGTCATGCTAGATTATGAGGCCAAAGGTCATGACCTTCATAGTTAGAAAGACCAAAGGCTGCTCACAAAAGAGGTACAGGCGCTTTATTGAAGCTCAGCAATGAAATGGTGGACAGGGAACCCACTGGAACCAAAACTAAGCATCTAATACTATCATGGATATAGCCACTTTCATTACTAATGAGTCTCATGATATTTCAGTGGACAGGAGGAACAGGATTGTGACTGCTCCAAATGTCGACAAAAAATGTCAAAAGCTGGCTTCCAGCACCATACCTATTATTTATTCTTTTATTATTATGTATTCATTTATTCATTTGTTCTTTTATATAGAGGATAATGGAATAAGCAATCGTGTGCTTTTTACATCCAGACCCCGTGTGTATGCAGTTTTGTAAATCTTGTCATCTGTTCCCACCAGCACAAAAAAGAAAAGCAGAGCAGGATTTAACGTGTGCGCAAGATGTTCTGCTGTGTTCGCACACGGGGTCTTGGTTTATAATCTCATCCAAAGGACATTACACATTTTTGTTGCTGGTCTCTGAAAACCACTTTGTCTTCTATCGAATGCTCATCAACATTTAACATGCATTTCCTTTACCTTCACCTCTCTGACGACAAGAGTTCGAAGCCTGTTCAAGGGGATTTTTGCCCTGGAGTTAAAATCAGTGCTGACTCCACTCTATCCAAAAAGTCCTTCGCATGAGACCATAAACTGAGGCCGGTTCTGCGACCACACGCAGAAAATCTTGCCCACACGTTAAAAACCGTTTCACTTTTCCAAAGAGTAGGCCATTGTGTGTCGTTGGGAACAGTTAACAAAATTGACAAAATGCATGCACATGGGACTGAGTGTAAAAAATAGCACATGAGTGTTAATTCCATTATCCTCGATATGTAGAACAAATGCATAAGAAAGAAAGAAAGAAAGAAAGAAAGAAAGAAAGAAAGAAAGAAAGAAAGAAAGAAAGTAAGAAAGAAAGAAAGTAAGAAAGAAAGAAAGAAAGAAAGAAAGAAAAGAAAAGAAAGAACAAAAAAAAGAAAGAAAGAGAAAGAAAGAAAGAAAGAAAGAAAGAAAGAAAGAAAGAAAAAAGAAAGAAAGAAAAAGAAAGAAGAAAGAAAGAATTAAACCCCGCAATCCCCTAGGCCGTGGGATAACCAAGACTTTGCAACTCAGTCCCAAAATGCCAAAACATTTTCCCCTGCCAGTTTCTTCAACAAAGAAGTTGAATAAGAGAGATGTGGAAGAAACCATGGTTGCCTCAGAGGCAACAGAAACATCAGAGATGTGGTTTTTCAAGCAACTTCAATCAAATTCCAAACACTTTATTATCTCAAATACAGAGAGATTCAAGCGGTTACAAACCAAACATTAAACAGTAAATAATTATATAAATATGTAAGTATAATGGTGGGAAAATACCCCAAACCAAGTAGCCAAATATCAGAACGCACCCATCACAATATAAATTGCACCTGCAAATCACCAATATTTCAGCCAGTCATAGACTCACCTAAGTAAATTAAAAAACAATCATACCTGCGCCAGAATGCCCACGCATCCACAATCCCACACAGCTTGTGTGTGCGCACACACACACACACACACCAAACACAACACACACACACACACACACACACACACACACACACACACACACACACACACACACACACACACACACACACACACACACACACACACACACACACACACACACACACATATTATCCTCGATATAAGAGAAATAATTTTTTTTTAAACTGATAATAACACACACACAAACACTGGAAATATT
>CM060336.1:41434101-41441601 GCA_030674155.1 Stramonita haemastoma
TCATGCAGCAATACACTGAAAATTGTAGATTACATGTCTTTTTGGAGAAATATGCATTAGCATATTTCAGAAATGAAAGAGTTATCACCAATACATTTTCGATTTGAGTATGAAATAACATATTGCAAACATAATAAAAAGAATATTTTAAAGTGCAGAGCACATATTAAGGGGGAATGTGTGTTTTACATTCATGTGTGGAATCAAAACAACAAACAAACAAAATTCATAGAGAGCTAAACGTTTTGAAAACATTCAGCAAAAAAACCCACCCGGATTATTGCAGTATTTAAGATTGTTTATTTTATCCTTTTTTATACCACTTCATGTCACAGCAGATTTCTCTGCGTGAAATTCAGGCTGCTCTCCCCGGGGAGAGCGCGTCGCCACAAGTGCAGCGCCTACCCATTATTTCTTTTTTCTTTTTCCTGTCTGCAGCTGTATTTGTTTCCCTATCACCTATTTCCCAGACCCCCACTCATGGTCTCATGGATGGGGGAAAAGTTTTGGGCTCAAATGGGATTCGAACAACCGCACACTCCGACCCGGACTTTTCGCTTTCTAGGCAGGCGCGTTACCTCCTAGACCACCGATTCCCGCACATCTCCTGTCGGCCACCAGTGGTGCCATAGTGAGGATAAGGATTGGAGACCAGTCCGGATATTCTATCATGTAGAATGTGTTGCTTTGAAGTAACTCCACGGCAAGGACAAGAGATCAATATGGACATTATGTTTTGTAATCAAAGATAAGAGGTAACTCCATAGTAAAGACAAGAGACCAATGTGGACATAGCGTGTTGTAATCAGAGTTATGGAGAAATGATGTGTTGTAATCAAAGTTATGCAGAAATGATGTATTGTAATCAAAGTTATGGAGAAATGATGTGTTGTAATCAGAGTTATGGAGAAATGATGTGTTGTAATCAAAGTTATGGAGAAATGATGTATTGTAATCAGAGTTATGGAGAAATGATGTGTTGTAATCAAAGTTATGGAGAAATGATGTGTTGTAATCAAAGTTATGGAGAAATGATGTGTTGTAATCAAAGTTATGGAGAAATGATGTGTTGTAATCAAAGTTATGGAGAAATGATGTGTTGTAATCAAAGTTATGGAGAAATGATGTGCTGTAATCAAAGTTATGGAGAAATAATGTGTTGTAATCAAAGTTATGGAGAAATGATGTATTTAATCATCCTTATGGAGAAATTATGTATTGTAATCACCCTTATGGAGAAATTATGTATTGTAATCAAAGTTATGGAGAAATTATGTATCGTAATCAAAGTTATGGAGAAATGATGTCATCAAAGTTATGGAGAAATGATGTGTTGTAATCAACGTTATGGAGAAATGATGTGTTGTAATCAAAGTTATGGAGAAATAATGTATTGTAATCAGAGTTATGGAGAAATGGTGTATTGTAATCACAGTTAGGGAGATTGTAATCAAAGTTAGGGAGTAACTCCACAACATTGACAGGGGATTAACGCGGACATTATGATTGCTTTGTGATTAAAGTTATGGAGTGTTTCTGTGTTGTAATCCAAGTTATGGAGTCATTCCATGTTGCAATCAAAGTGCCACAGGGATGTTGTTGCTGCAATGGTGAAGATGGCGGCATGGTGGGAACAGAAGGTGGGCATCTGTTGCTTTGGAGAAGAGCTGGGTGATGATGTAACCACCTTCCATTCTGTGGACAATGTCCAGGTAGGGCATTTCTGTCTTAGAACGGTGGACAGTGAAATTTATTGACGGGTGGATAGAGTTGATGAACTCATTGTAACTGTTCGAACTGTTCAGTTGTTGCTTTGTCCCCGTCCACAGCACTGATATGTTGTCAGTGAAACGTCTCCACTGTTCTTCTTCTACTGCTACCGGGCTTTTCTCCAACAGCGACTTCTCAAGGTTGGCTTCTCTGGCTGCCATAGGTCCACCCATGGTAGTACGTGTTTTCTGTTGGTCTACGTAACGGACAAAAGTGAAGTAACTGTTGCTTAAAAGTTGTTCTTTTATAATCTACAGAACTGCACTTTAAAGTTGGATGTGACTGCCTGAAGATTCAAAAGCATCTGCCATCATTATCCTGATGAGGAATGGTGTCACACAGGGTTAACAACATCAATCGTGAAACCCATCACGCATTTTTGAAGGTCCAAGTCAGATGTTCCAGTCTAGGATTAGGTTCAAGATATCCATGGAGTCATTTGCGTAACTGGTAAGAAATTGACACAGGGTTGCAGCCAGGAATCCACTAGTTTGGACAGCGTATCTGGTGTTCCATTGACTGCAGACACGATGGAACATACAGGAAGAGCTACTTAACGATTTAGGAACTTAGGGGATGAGATAGAACACATGTGGTCTGACGTTGCCAGGGTCAAGTGAGGCCCATCACTGTGTATTTGCGTCAGTTTCCTTCCTTCCCTTCTATTCTGTCCATATTCTTCATGTCAGTGATCATTTGGGCTTGGAGTCTTTCTTCCCTTTGTCATCATGTTCAGGGCTGCTTTAATAACCTTCCTAACATAGCTGTCTAAGTCTTGAACAACACAGACGTTAAACGCCTCCTTACAACAAAATCGCCTCCCTCATAATTACAGCTGTCTACATCTTGCACAAAAACAGCACCTCCCAAATACAGCTGTCTACATTTTGCACAACAACAGCGCCTCCCGAATAAAGGCAAAGGTGTCCCATAACCTAGGCGATCGTAGGGGAGCGAGGTGTCAGAGACCTCAGCTTCTCCAGTGGCCAGCATGTTGAGGGCGGCTCCCATCTCCTCTCCCTCCCTGCTTTACCTTCCCTGACCCTTAAAAGGGCAGGTACTCATTTACAGCTGGGTGAACTGGGGGGACTGAACTGAAGCCAAGGCGCGCATACGGTCACCCATCCAATTGGTAACCACTCTCAACGCTGCTTAACTTGACTGGGGGAAAGCGAGCGCTCTGACATCTGAGCTATCCCGCCTCCCGAATGCAGCTGTCCACATCTTGCACAACAGCAGCGCCTCCTTTGTCTGCCCCAGAGATCCGATTTTTTTCCTCCATCAGAACTTTCTGTTCGTGAAGAGGTCTTCTCTCTATGGCTGAGAGATAATCACTGAACTTTCCGTTGATGCCAAAGTTGCTAGTGTAAGTTTGAATGGTATTGCAATATGCGTCAAGTGACAGACACCTCGTAATAGGAGGGTGGAAAAAATGCTTTTGTTAGAGCATAGAGATGAAAGAGGTTCATGCTCTTCATCTTTTGAGTCCAGTACCATTTTATTTCGACGCAGTCCTCTGCAACCCTCTGCCGCATCTTCTTTTGATCTGATAATTAAACCAGGCTTACGCTAGGAACGTGAAGTCTAGGATTGTTCTGAATTTATTGAAGGGAAGATTGAATACGCAAGAGAGACACAGCAACGGAACGCGCCAAGGGAATCAGGTTTTAGCTGCTGTGTCCACCAGGCTTATAAAAGAGAGGTCATATTTATCAGGATTATCTCAAATATTTATTGGGGAGGGTACATAATTCCTGTTCCCTCCTATACATTTGATCACTCACTCACTCACTCAGTCCCATGTCCCAAAGGACGTAGGGGGGACATGAGAGAAGACGCAACGGAGATCTTTTTCCATGCTTCACGATCCTGTGTGGCTAGTAGGAGGCGTTGCAGGGGTTGGGCAGTCCAGTCTTTGATGTTGTCAACCCATGATTTCTTTTGGCGGCCTCTTCTTCTCTTGCCCTCGACTGTTCCTTGCAAGATGGTTTTTGCTAGGGTGATGTGTCTTGTGGTGTGACCAAACCACATCAGCTTTCTCCTCTTTATGGTGGAGAGCAAAGGCTCTTGGGGGCCCACACGCTTTTTGATTTCTTCTTTCACATAGTTATTGGTCTTGTGTTCTTTGTATGATATTTTGAGGAGTCTTCTGTGGCACTTGTTCTCGAATGCTTGGATTCTTCTCTCTAACTCTGCTGTCAGAGTCCATGATTCACAGCCATATAGGAGGATAGATATCACGAGGGATTTGTAGAGGTGGTATTTGGTGCAGAAGCTGATGTTGTTGCTTCTGATGATCCTCTGGAGTCTGACTAGAGCAGATGTTGCTGTTGCAATGCGAGCTTTCACCTCATTGTTTGATGTGCCATCTTTTGTTAGGATGGAGCCTAAGTATTTGAATTGGCTCACCTCTTCCAATATTTCTCCATTCATCTTTATTTCCGTGCTGTCATTACTCGCGCTGTTGACCATGATCTTCGATTTCTCTGTACTGACCTCCATGCCGTATGCGCTCGCTCGATCTGTTAGACTGTCTGTGAGGATTTGCAGTTCTTGTTTGCTGCTGCCCATGAGGTCAATGTCATCTGCAAATCTGAGGTTGCAAAGGGGTCTTCCACCAATGGAGATGGAAGTGTGGTGGTTTTGCAGTGTCTCTGTCATGATGTTTTCGAGGAAGAGGTTGAAGAGTACAGGTGAGAGAAGGCAGCCCTGGCGGACTCCAACCGTGGTCTTGAAGAACTCGCCCACGTGATTGTTCATGAAAACTGCACTTCTTGCATTCTCATACAGAGCCTTGATGACTTCAATTAGGCAGTTGTCAATGTTGAAGTGCCTGAGTACTTGCCAGAGGCCGTCATGCCATACCCTGTCAAAGGTCTTTTTGAAGTCTATAAAATTGTGGTACAAGTCTTTTTGGTGTTGGAGATGCTTCTCTATCAGAATTCTCAGGTTGAAAATTTGTTCCATTGTGCTGCGTTTTGGTCTAAAGCCCGCTTGTTCTTCTGCCAGGAGTTTTTCCGCTTGGTTTTTCAGACTGTTGAGGACTACTTGCAGCATGATCTTGCTAGGATGGCTTATGAGACTGATGGTTCTGTAGTTCTGACATTGCTTGAGGTTTCCTTTCTTTGGCAGGGGTATTACAAGAGACTGTGTCCATTCTTTTGGCCATTCTTTGGTGTCGTGGATCTTCTGACAAAGATCTGTGAATCGCCTTGCTGTTTCATTCCCTCCATTTTTTATGAGTTCAGCTGGGATGTTATCGATTCCAGGGGACTTCCCCTTCTTCAATTGTTTAATAGCTGTGTCTACTTCACACCTTAGTATTGGTGGGTCTTTATCTTGGTGTTCAGGGGGTTTGTTGGAAACTATGCTGGTATCTGGGCGTAGTGGGTAGTTATACAATCCCTCACAGTATTCTGTCCAGCGTTGGAGGATGGCATTGTTTTCCGTTAAAAGATTTCCTTCTTTGTCTTCAATAACAGAGGCTTTAGGCTGTGTGGTTTTTAGTTAGTGCTTTCAGAGTGTTGTAAGCTGTTTTGCTGTTTCCCTTGGCCATTCCATCTTCGATGTTGTTGCATTGTTCTTCTATCCACGCTTCTTTGGCTTCTCTCATCTTTTTCCTCACTTCTCTGTGGCTATCCATGTACTTGTTGTTGGCTTCTTGACTTGTGAACTTTTGCTTCTTAAGTTCTCTTCTTTTGTCGCAGAGGTCAAGAACCTCATTTGTCACCCAGGGTTGTTTCTTTGTTCTGCTTCTGCCTAATGTTTCTTCTGCTGCTGTCGTTAGCACTTCTTTGATGTTGTTGGCTAGTGTGTTCACATCATTGTCAATGGCTGTGAGTGCGGCGAACTTTCCTCCAATGTTGGCTTGGAAGATCTCAACCACTGTTGGGTCTTTGAGTTTTTCCAGGTCGAATCTTATGCGTGGGCTTTTTGGCTGTTGTTTTGCTTTCAGTTTCAGCCTGATGGTGGTAAGTACAAGGTCGTGGTCACTGCCAATGTCAGCTCCTGAGAATGTTCTTGTATTTGCCATGTTTATGCTGGATTTGAATCTTTGGGGTGACAGAATGTAATCAATTTGATTATGAATCAGACCATTTGGTGAGTGTCAGGTTGATGTTCTAGATGGCTTGTGAGGGTGGAGTGTGTTAGCCAGAGTTAGTTTGTGCTTCTTTGCGAATTCCAGCAGCCGCTGTCCTCTGTCATTTGTTTCTCCCAGTCCAAAGCGTCCTGTGGTTCCTGCCCAGGTGTCATAGGCATCAGGTCCCACCTTAGCATTCCAATCGCCTTCCACAATAAGGATGTCTTTTTTGGGCGTTTTGGAGATGACGTTTTCAAGTTCTTCATAGAATTCTTCTATCTGGTCATCATCGTAGTCAGATGTTGGAGCATACACTTGGATGATGGTGAGATTCTGGGGTTTTGCAGAGACTCTGATTGAGATGAGTCTGCTGGATATTGGTGTGCAGTTGATGATGCTTGACACAATCTCTTTCCTGACAATGAAGCCTACTCCGTGTTGGTGTAGTTTCTCATCTCCACTGTACCATATCTTGTGGCCGTCTTGCGTGGTTGTTTCTCCGAAGCCAATCCATCTGACTTCCGCAAGCCCTAGGATGTCCCATTTATACCTCTGTAATTCATGTGTGAGTTCCTGTACTCTTCCTGTTTGGTACAGAGTCCTAACATTCCATGTACCAATGGTTGCCCCTTTAGCTGGAAGCTTTAGAGTTGGTTCTGCTCCAGTGGCACACTTGTCACTCCCACCCTGGAGGCTTGCAGTGGGTAGCGCGGTCGTTGTTGATCCAGGCCTCGACCGATCCGGCATGTGTTTCTGTTTTGCTTTTCTCATCATGTCCTTGTAGTGGGCTTGAGGAAGCTTGGTGGCGCCCATCTCCTCTCCAAGACTCCTACTGGTGATTAAGAATGCACCAGCCCCTCACAACGTTTCGCCCGCCAGTAGAAGCGGTTACCGGGGTGTGGGTGGGTTAAGGACCCGGACCCAGAAGTGAGAGTTGAGTGCCAAGTGAGGACCAGTGCTCCCGTCCATCCCGAGGGATGCTACTGCCAGGTTTACAAAGGTACCACCTCTCCTTAAGCACCCCATACACGCCCATACATTTGATACTAATCCTATTAAAACTCCACCTAGCCTAGTTTGATTATAAGATTATTTCTCACACATTTTTCGTAGAGAGAAAGCCTGGTGGATTTACTAGACACATCCAACATACCTCACTCAATGAAAAACAGACCTGCAGCAACTTGATGAAAGATTGTTGAATGAAGGCTTGTCAGAACTGTATACAACAGAAACATATTCATGTCTGACACGCTATTGTTTGGTTGTTTTAGGGTTGTTTTTTTGGTAAGTGTCCCAAACTGACGGTTCAAAGTTTAGAGTAACAGCTTTGTTATGATGTGTACAGTTTTCTAACTTCTCCAGCCTTCATGATAGATGCAAGGGATGCACCACGACTGGCAGCTGTCACTGGCACTAGCAGCACGTGCACTGTGAATTCCCTATTTTAAGATATCTATGCCCACAATTTCAAAGAGAAATTTTATTCCTGGGAGTAAGGTTATAAGGCTTGATAAAGCTTGTAAACAGTTATGACTCTTCCAGAAGCTCCCTTGTGACCTCTAGATACTTGAGGAGATATTTCACTAAACAGTTTTATTATTAAACTTTGACAGGATAATTATTCAATGGCTCTGCGTGAGCTCCTG
>CM060336.1:41446601-41464101 GCA_030674155.1 Stramonita haemastoma
GACACCATGGGTTGCTGTATACTTGGGACATACAGTAGCCAACCCTAAAACTATGGGTTTCTGTGCGCCCAGGTTGTACGGTAGCGGATTATGCCTACCATTAAACTACGGGATGCTGTACACCCAGGGTGTACAGAAAAGGCTTAGTCCTTTTAGAGACAACACAGGTTGCTGAACATCCAGAATAAATGGAGTGTCAAATTAATTTTTAGGCTAGGTATGGCAAAGATTGACTACAGTGCGCTTCCTTTTTGAAAACAAGAATGCAAGAAAATTTGCTATAGTTATAGGGTCATGTGCAGACTCATCATGAGAATTGGTGTGGGTATAGTTTTTTCACACTTTTTAAAGTAGCAAGTCTATACAACCCATGTAGATGGTTACCAGGATTTCGGAACTAGATCTGCAGTATCTGTCAACCGTTAACCCTTTTGTTTCAAAACTTTCCCTGATTTTATGCATGTTAGAAGATGTAGTCCCGTCCCCCCTTTTTTCTTTTAGAAGGGAATGCATCTTGCGTGGATGGCTTGGAATAAGAAGGACATCCCTGGCAGAGAGAAGGATAACAGATTCTGCCATCAGCATACTGGACAGGACTGACCACCAAACTTGTGTCTTTCATCTCAGGACAACTAATTTGTCATTTGTATGCTCTTGGCATAGTTTTTGGAGAAGTTGCAGAATCTTACAGAGAGGAGAAAATGCATTGAACTTTGTGATTTTCTATCTACTGCATAGGCTTCTGGGTTAGGCCTGTAACTGATATTGCATGCAAACTGCTTGTTCGTCTTAGAGGCAAATCTATATATATGTTTTATCTTGTGATGTGTGCATGCTGATGTATGGATAATGTGTTGTGTTTTTTTCTGTAATGTTTTCCCGTTTTCCGCTTTTTTTTATGAATGGCTTGTAGCATACGTGAGTTTCTCTATTTCTGAGATAATGAGGAATTTGATTTGTGAATTATGAAATGCAGTAAGGGTTTGGCCTGCAAATGAGATAAAACAGTATGTAGTATGCAGAGTTTAGCTGCCATTCAGATTCCTGGCCAATTTCCAATCCAAAAGCTTGCATAGCTTTTTCTTCTTTTTGACAGCCATCTACCGTGAATTAGTTTGAGAAGGAGCGATGCTGAAGTTTGCTTAGAGCTTCATATTCTAGGTAATTGTCAGCTTGGTAAGCATTGTACAAGACTATGTGAATGACATAATGTTGGTATTAGCTAGAGAGTCGTAAGTAGTTTTATGTTACAAACACTAGCTATGTCAAAAGTAGCTGAAAGCAAAGTTTTCTGTTCATGGCAATGAAGGAAATTCAATTTACGTATGGCATCCATTCTAAATTGGCTCTGCCTCCATTGGGTCGAACACCGTGATCAAGACACAAGCAATTCAACTGACTGTGGGACTGCTATATGGTGACCTTGACGGTACTTTTTAAGCTTCTTAATGTCGATACTAAGATAATGATCCATAGTAGTGGATCCAGCAGAGAATGCAAATGAACAGATCCTTCACAGGTTGTACAGAACACCATGAAGCTCCCAGTGAGGACAGCAGTTGACATGCTGGCATCGTTGTTGTTGACAATGTGTACTTAACTTTCATATCATGTAGGTAACAAACATACGGGAAGTCAAAGTCAAAGTTAAATTTATATTTTAAAGATGGTACATTGAATAAGCATTGATTTGCATACAGCACAACAAACATGATTAGAGGTTCATCCACGTTAATAATGTCAGATCTTCAAGCAGTCATGTATGTGCACCTGTTCTGAACACCTCGAAACACTAGACTATTGGCCAGTGTACCTGTTCATATTCAGCCCCCTCTGAAACACTTTGCCTCGGGATCTCTGTCATTCATCTTCTCTTTCCTCTTTCAAATCTAGTAACAGACCCCTCTCTTTGAAACTTCTTACTGGAACTCTCTCTCTCTTCTCTCTCTCCTCTCTCTCTCTCTTCTCTCTCTCTCTCTCTCTCTCTCTCTCTCTCTCTCTCTCTCTCTCTCTCCCCTCTCTCTCTCTCTCTCTCCTCTCTCTCTCATACTCTCTCTCTTCTCTCTCTTCTCTTCTCTCTCTCTCTCTCTCTCTCTCTCTCTCTCTCCTCTCTCTCTCTCTCTCTCTCTCTTTCTTGTGTGTGTGTGTGTGTGTGTGTGTGTGTGTGTGTGTGTGTGTGTGTGTGTGTGTGTGTGTGTGTGTGTGTGTATGTGTGTGTGTGTGTGTGTGTGTGTGTGTGTGGTGTGAATAGGTAGGCCTATGTCTGAGAGTATGTATTATCCTTGTAGTATGTATGGATATTTTGTTTATGTTTATCATTTGTTGTTGTTTATCACATTAACATGTTTTAGTTTTTTAGGAACTACTAAAAATACACAGAGTAAGTTAGTGTGAAAGTAACAGCATTATAACTTAAATAGTTCAGCTATTATAAATTCGTAAAAAACTATCCCAAATTTTAGTTCCCCAAAACATATACTCAGAACTTTGTATCCCAGGAACCACAAGGGGATGAAACAAATCTGTTTATGCTAAAAAGTAATACAAACAACAATGAAATTAAATCTAAGGTAAAATGATAGACACCAGGATGTGGTATTATGCACACGTAATTCAGGAAAATGAGAAAGAAAAAGGGATTGTGGCAATCTTGTGGCACGTGGAGGCCAGGTGACCCAGAAATGAGTGGAACACAAAGAAAATTACGAAAATTGCAATGCCAATGACGGAAGTGTGAACTGTAAGAACTCGTTCCCAGTCCTATCTGTTGCATCAAACTGCTAACGAGTCATCCGCTTCACCCACCTCCTTCCCTTTTTCGTCACTGACATACAGCCAGTGGGATTTGGCTGATTCGACATCCCCTTCCTACTCTCCCATCAGAAAACTCGAATCATCATTGTCACTCCCTTCCACAATGTCAGAACATTCAGTATGAGGCATTTCAATAACTTCTGCAAGACAGAAACGTTTTTTTCGTTGTCTTTTATCGCGCTATGTTGTAGATAAGGTTAAGCTTTGGACGTCATTTCTCAAACTGACAGTATTTTTATTCTATTTATTTTATGCCACTTTATGTCACAGCAGAGTTCTCTGCGTGAAATTCGGGCTCGTCTCCCCCCCCCCCCCCCCCCCTATCCCCCCCGGGGAGAGCGCGTTGCCACAAGTGCAGCGCTTACCCATTTTTTTCCGCTCAGGGATGGTGTCTAAACACGACACCTGTGTACATGCTGTTTTTTTTATAATGTTGTCATCCGCTCCTACCGGCACACGATGGCCTGCTCTTCCGAAAGGCGGAACGGGGTTTTAACGTGTGCGCAAGATGTTCTGCGTGCTTTTGCACACGGGGCCTCGGTTTCTAGTCTCATTAGACGCCATTTGTAACAATGAAAGTAATGAGATGCAGAGGGTCAGGTCACGGTCTGGCTTAATTAACAACCACAAAACATTAAGACATGTTTTGATTAATTGCTTTCGAAAGAGGAAGAGAAAGCAATGCTATTAATAACTAATAATGTCATTATGGTACTAGTCAGTGAATTGAAAACTGTCTTAATCTTGGATTCTCAATCAGAAACGTTTTGATGAAACCATTGTGTGACAAACATTCCCGACTGGGAACGTTCGGATGGAGAAAGTTCATGTACCACATAAACATTAGTAAATTCTTAATGCAAGAATAAAAGTGAGGAAAATCTTTAGAATTCAAAACAGTTATAACACATAAAAAGTCACAACTCTTATACGGCTCAAATGCATGAAATGCAAGTACTCTCTAGAACAGCACAGTCAATATTCCTTAATAATAAATACAGTAAACTATCCAATTTATTAAACCACAAGCGCAATTAAAGGCATTTATATGTGTTGTTATACTGAACCACAGATCGACTATGAGTGTTTCTGACTGAATCCACAGAGCAAGTCTTGTTGGTTCACAGCTGTTGTTTTTATTTCCAGTAACTTCACTGCTTTGAAGAGTGAGTGTCACCTTTGTCTCAACTTGAAGTTCACTCCCCAGAAAAGAATACCAGGAATAATGTGTGACTGGCCCTCAGTAAGTTTCACCGCAAACTTATATTCTTGAAGAACAAAAGCGCTTGATTTTTTATTTTAAATTGCTTACAGTAGAGCAGTTGCATGTCATGATCCATTCTTAACAAAAACACAACTAACCAGAAATCTTAAGAGCTTACATAGCATCTACACTATAGTTATTTTATATATATTTCATACCACTTTATGTCACAGCAGATTTCTCTGCGTGAAATTCGGGCTGCTCTCCTGGGAGAGCGCGTCGCCACAAGTGCAGCGCCTACCCATTATTTTTATTATGCAGCATCGAGCCCCATAGGGACTCCAATTCCCTGATTTTTCCTCAGATTGGTGTCTAAACACGACACCTGTGTGCATGCTGTTTTTTTATATATAATTTTGTCATCCGCTCCTATCGCACACAATGGCCTGCTCTTCCGAAAGTCAGAACGGGGTTTTAAACTGTACACAAGATGTTCTGCGTGCGTTCGCACCGGGCCTCAGTTTAGAGTCTCATCCGAATGATTTTGACATTCATTTGATTTTTCATCAAACTGGGAAGAAAGGGCGAGGCTGGGAATGATTCCAGATCCTCACGGTTCACTTGTTGGCAGGCGAACGTCTTAACCATCCTGCCGCCACCTTCCTTCCATACTTCAAGATTTTGTTTCTGCGGCGATCATTCGCTGGATGTAGGTCATCAGACGGTGGCAGAGGAACAGACTTTGGTCCAGAAGACTGTGTGTCAAATTGGACATAAAGTCGTGTGTCAGGATCAGGAGCTGTAGAGCAGGGTCACAGACCTACATTCCTCTCTATGCCTCCTGAGACAGCTGACTGCAGGTAAAGAAAGTCTTGCCTTGCCTCTCTCCTGACTTTTCAAGCCCATCAGTTGGTCAGTGATGCGCAGCTAAATCATTACATCATCATCATATCATCAATTCCCATCCATCATCATCACCATCATCATCATCATCATCATCACACCACCACCATCATCATTCATCATCATCATACCTCATCATCATCATCATCATCATCAATCACATCAATAAATCATCATCATCATCATCATCATCATCATCATCATCATCATCATGCATCATATATGGAATTATACAACGCTAAATCTTGTAAAACAGACAAATCGAAGCGTTTGCATTCAAATCAGTCGCACGCATGCTACCATTCACAAATAAATTAACAAATTATATATTTACACGCGCACGCACACACACACACACACAACACACACACACACACACACACACACACACACACACACACACACACACACACACACACACACACACACACACACACACACAACCACACACAACCCACCGCCCGCACGCGCGTCGCGCGCGCAAGGTTATGGAGGAGGATGAGACTGAATGAAAAATTAATAGGGCAGATGTGAGGTCCATTGATGAAGGAAGATACTAGGTAGGAAATAGTGTGTCTTTGATTGGATTTGGTGAAGGGATAGAGGGAGGTCATTCCAGATAGATGGATCTGAAATACTGAAAGAACGACGGCAGACACCGGACTGTTTGAACCTTGGTATTTTTAAGCACATGGTATCTGCATCAGATCGGAGGGAACGAGAAGGAGTGTATAGGTGAAGACAGTCACTGAGATAGGAAGGTTCAGTCTTGTGTAGACATTTGTAGCAGAGAGTATTGATCCCGGCACTTCACTCTTTGTCCCTCAGGTAGTCAGTGAAGAGATCACAAGAGAGGAGTTATATGTTCGGATTTCTTCTTTCCTAGGACAAGTCGAGCAGCAGAGTTTTGAATACGTCGAAGGGAGTGGATAGATGATGCTGGTAGACCAGCCAAAAGTGAATTACAGTAGTACAGTCAAAAAGAAATACAGATGTTACAAACTTGGATGTTGTGTCAGTAGACAGATACTTGCGAATTGTGCTAATGCGCCGTAACTCATAGTTGCAGGACTGATAGGTCTGGGTGATTGATTTTTCATAGAAAGTGTGTTGTTACATACAAAAAACAATTAGTATAGGTGCACTGGGGTCAACAGTAAGTCACCTGCCAAAATGCAAACAGTGTAGGTTCAATACTGTTTATGCCTGAAACTTTTCCACTACCCACTATACCATGTGAGTGGTGGTCTGGGAGATAGTCTTTTGGATGAGACAATAAACTGAGGTTCCATATGCAACTTCGCATTTAATACACGTAAAAAAAAATTCATTGGCAACAAGAGAGTTGTCTTGGCAAAATCCTGTAGATAAAAGCCTCTCTAATAGGGCAACAAATACAGATGCATACAGGGAAAGAAAAGATATGGGTGGCTCTGCTTTTGTGGAAGATTCACTCTCTCTGGGAGAATAGCCCTAATTTCTCGCAGAAAACTTGAAGAGTATACAAAAAACAGCTACAAATAGTGCTGTTAATAACCTATATTTTTTTATTGTGAAACAATGCTCGAAAGGTAAGGTAAAGGTGTCCCATAACCTGTGTGGTCATAGGGAGCAAGGCGTCAGAGATCTCTGCGTCTTAAGGGGCAAGCATTTGAGGGCGGCGCCCATCTCCTCTCCCTCCTGCTTTACCTTCCCTGACCCTAAAGAGGGCAGGTACCCATTTACAGCTGGGGAACTGGTAACTGTTAGCCAAGGCGCGCAAACGTCACCCATCCAATTGGCAACCATGCTTGACGCTGTTTAATCTGGCTGGGGGAAAGCGAGTGCTCTGACCACTGAGCTATGCCGTCCCCAACAATACTGACTAGAACCTAAACTCAGCCAGTGCTCAACTTCCTCAAAACATTGCTTTAGAGAGATATGAGATGTTTATAAATTGTTGAAACGCTTTTGGATTTGATATTTAAGCTCGGCATTGTGGATGCCTTCAGTAGTTTTGATGGATTTCCCACTTCTTTATCTTCAAAGTGAGTAATGACAAGTCGACTTTGTTCACAATTAACGTACACCAAAAGTTCATGTTGAAGAGTGTAAGTGACAGAAGGCGGCCTTGGCGTACACCTACCTGACTATGAAACTGCTCTCCCACACATAATTATAGAGACACTAACAACCCTCCTAGTCTTGTTGCAATGCTTTTGAATGGTGAAAAAAAAATTGACCCATGTTGTACTATTTCATAGTTCCCCACAGCACATCATGGCACACTCTGTCGAATGTCTTTTTGAAGTCAATGAAGACACGATAGATGCTCCTTGATGCAGTAAAAATCAACACTGACATGCTACCAGGACTGGAACCCACGACTTCCTAGACCAGCAGGGCTTGAATTCAAGCATCTATTTACTTAGCAATGGTGTCTGAGAGGGCATAACAACATTTTATCGTATGCGCCAAGACCTAGCTTATATCAACAACTGTTAGCCTATGCCATGCAAAGGTTAAGCTGTATGGTTACATTTATAAACACTATGGTTGGGATCCATATCGCCTTGTAGTACTAAACAGTATGTTTAAAATGGCTCGTGTGTTGTCATTCTCATTGTTGGCTATTTTAGAACAGTTGTTTTGAGCAGAACACGTAGACAAAAATAAAGGAAAGAAATAAAACACAACATGAACATGTCAGTTTTGTCTAACACAGAGTTTTGAATAAACATACAATATATTTCCTACTTGTGTGTGTGTGTGTGTGTGTGTGTGTGTGTGTGTGTGTGTGTGTGTGTGTGTGTGTGTGTGTGTGTGTGTGTGTGTGTGTGTGTGTGCTTGTGCTTGTGCTTGTGCTTGTGTGTGCGTGCTTGCGTGTGTGTTCGTGTGTGTGCGTGTGTGTGCGTGTGTGTGTATTCATTTTATTCTTTTATTTCGAAGATTATGAAATAAACACTCATGTGCATTTTACATCCAATCCCTGCGTGTATGCAGTTTTGTAATTTTTCCATAGATTTTTTCAAGTTCAAATTTAATATAAAAACATGAACCGGAAAAAAATACCACCTACAAGCACAAAACACAAACCAGAGCCAACAACCCGAAACAGCAAGTAAACCACACAAAACAAAATCCGGGAAAAAGTCATAAGAATAAAACAACCCAAATCATCATTACCAACAATCCCCTTTGTGACTCATATTTAATTAATAATGTTAATGCATTTTGCTTTTAGTACATTTGCTAGTTTCCTCCGGAAAGAGAGAGAAAAGCTGCAGTTATATATAAGTAATGCTCTACTGCCTTTTTTCATCTGCCACTGTCTATAACTCCCATTGTCTTCAGAATGACATTGGTCACAAGAATTCTATAAGAAATTTCTGTTTGAAACCACTTAAGTTTTACCCTTTTTATCTTTTTGATTTTCTTCAACACTGCTGTCCAATCGACTGGGGTTTTGAGTTTATCTTCCCATTTTACGAAAGGTTTAATGTCTAATATTTTCATTTCTTCAAGTAATGCACTGCAATACTGTCGACATCGTTTCTGCGCAGTCAGTATCAAGTGTATTGCTTTTGAAATCTCCCTGTTTTCACTGTCTTTATCTTCAATGGTTTATTTTTCTTTTGTGCTTAACTATTTATTGCAAACAGCTCATGTAACTTAACGAATTTACTCTTGAGTTACTTTTGTATTGGTAAATGCATGGTAACATATAATGCTACCATTTGTGTTCACAAGATCTTTTACGAAACTATTATTGCTATTTAACCAAGTCTTGTAGTGCAATGTTTTGTATTATCAATTTTTTTTTAAATAAAATATTAGCTCAGAAATAATCTCACGGCCCTGCTTTACTATAGACCAAGAAGACATCCCTCCAGAACTGATTTAATCTTTCTTTTCTTTTTAAATGTTTGGCTCTCGTACATGTGGATTGTCAGTCTCTGGGCTTTTGTAAATTGTGTCATACATTTCTAACAACACACAATGGTCTATTCTTCCGAAAAGTAGAAGTTTTAACGTGTTGTGCAAGGTGGTCTGCGTGCTCTTGCACATGGCGCCTCAGTTTATCGTCTCACCTACAGGGCTTAGGCTACGGTCATAGTAACCCCGGCATTTTGCCTGCCCGGGTGAAAAATGCTGCCCCTGTCCCATTAAGTCTTGCACACTCACACTCACTCACTCACTCAGTCCCATGTCCCAAAGGACGTAGGGGGGACATGAGAGAAGACGCAACAGAGATCTTTTTCCATGCTTCACGATCCTGTGTGGCTAGTAGGAGGTGTTGTAGGGATTGGGCGGTCCAGTCTTTGATGTTGTCAACCCATGATTTCTTTTGGCGGCCTCTTCTTCTCTTGCCCTCGACTGTTCCTTGCAGGATGGTTTTTGCTAGGGTGTTGTGTCTTGTGGTGTGACCAAACCACATCAGCTTTCTCCTTTTTATGGTGGAGAGCAAAGGCTCTTGGGGGCCCATACGCTTTTTGATTTCTTCTTTCACATAGTTATTGGTCTTGTGTTCTTTGTATGATATTTTGAGGAGTCTTCTGTGACACTTGTTCTCGAATGCTTGGATTCTCCTCTCTAACTCTGCTGTCAGAGTCCATGATTCACAGCCATATAGGAGGATAGATATCACGAGGGATTTGTAAAGGTGGTATTTGGTGCAGAAGCTGATGTTGTTGCTTCTGATGATCTTCTCGAGTCTGACTAGAGCAGATGTTGCTGTTGCAATTCGAGCTTTCACTTCATTGTTTGATGTGCCATCTTTTGTTAGGATGGAGCCTAAGTATTTGAATTGGCTCACCTCTTCTAGTGTTTCTCCATTCATCTTTATTTCCGTGATGTCATTACTCGCGCTGTTGACCATGATCTTTGATTTCTCTGTACTGACCTCCATGCCGTATGCGCTCGCTCGATCTGTTAAATTGTCTGTGAGGATTTGCAGTTCTTGTTTGCTGCTGCCCATGAGGTCAATGTCATCTGCAATGTCCTCATATATATATGAGAGGAGGGGGGACCAAGTACAAATATATTTGTAAGGAAAATGAAAAAGTAAATGAAATTTGACTACAACCTAACTGATCATCATGGCATTGATTCCACATCTAGTCCTTCGGATGAGACTTTAAACCGAGGCCCCGTGTGCGAACGCACGCAGAACATCTTGCGCACACGTTAAATCCTGTTCCGCTTTTCGTAAGAGTAGGCGATCGTGTGCCAGTGGGAACAGATGACATTTACAAAACTGCATACACCCGGGAACTAGATGTAAAAAAGCACAAGAGTGCTTATCCCATTATCCTCGATATAAAAGAATAAATCAAATCAAATCAAATCATCATACTGGAACAGCTGCAATAAACACAGGTAATGCAAACTATGATTGCTATAGTTTTCAGCAGAGCCAATTCATTTTTTGCTGATAATTTTTTTACAAGCCATTTAGCAGTGTCTCTTGCCATTCATTGATACCCCTTTTTGTTTTGATTTTTTTTACGTCATGTACAACTCCACCTGCAATAGCAAAATTTGACTGGAAACTTTGTGAGCACAATATGTGTTTTTAAGATCGCTTAGCAAGACAGTGAAGAGTGAAAAGAAGTCGCTATAATCAAGTATATGGAACACACCAATTCTGTCAATGGTTTGGTTTTCTAGTATTTCACAGGTCAGTAACATGTTTTTTAAAAGGTCAATTAAAATCCTTCTTGTGTCATCAGTTGCACGTCACTTTCGAGGAACTCTAAAGAATCTACTTTTTTAGTTACCACTGTCAACACAGCACTAAAAATAAAAAACCCATAAAATTAGTCTCACAGATCAATGTTTCAGAGTCATTATCTAAAAACAGAAAATTACAAAACTCCATTTTTCTGGAATTATATTTTATCAAATATGCTCAGATTTATTTCCTGATAAACATAAAGACTCCCCAGGGTGATTCGAAGCTGTATATGGCAGTGTTCTGGTGGCTCTTGCGGCGGCATTGGAACCATTCGTATCGGCACTTACCTTTCCAATGGACCATTCCAGCGACATGGAGAAGGGGAGGACTGCTGCATGGATAACAGCTTGCCCTCAGTACTTACTTCCACAGGCTTTGTAGTCTAAAGCGAAGAGCACAACTACATAGTCTTCCGAAACTGACGGATGCCTTCTACTAAACTTACGTTGACATACACTGTTCAATCATGACAATTGGATGGAAGATCATGGAATAAGAACATTAATCCATTTTCTGTTTAGCTATCTTCAATGGCCTTGAACATGTTTCTTGCTGTCACTGATCGCAATTACCAGTTGGACAGCATGGAACAGTGTGCCTGTCTGTTGTTATTGCTTTTTGCTGTTTTTGTTGTTGTTGCTGCTGGTGCTGGTGCTGCTGCTACTACTGCTGCAAGAAAACGGTTTTCCCAATAAATTTACAAGTATTTGGATATATAGAGTAATGATTCGACAGTATTTTCACGAGCTTTAGAGAATGGGAACAGAAAACTGCAGCAGAACAGAACACCCAAATCACCATAATCACATTTCGAGGAGCATCTCTATTTCTAAGAAGTACTTGACCACAGAAAACAGGATAGCACCAGTGCAGTACTTCTGTGTCCACAGTACTCATGGTAGTAGGGCATCGTATCCCCATTTCCAAGCAGCAGTAAAGGAGCATTTAGATACTAGTTTAAAGTGAATGACCTTTCTCCTAAGTCTTCAAAAGTTGAAGGAGCTCTAAATTTGTAAAGAGTGTGCTGTATTCGAGTCGAGCGTGGCAGAGTCCATCCTGTCCAGGAAATAGGTTGCATGCTGGGCATCATTGTGACATCCTTGCCACTGACCAAAGACGGCTCAGTCCTCTATGAAAAGTGAGTGGGGCTTTAGTGCCTGCACAAAATATCCTGTATATTTTTGTCAAAATGACTTTCAGGGATCTTCATCCACCGATAAGAAAACATCTTTAAAAGTCTCTGAACACAATATGTCCCCAATTACTGTCAGCTTCCATCAGATTAAAAGGTTGGCGTCATAACCACAAGACTACCCTACCCCTGAACATATCTGTACTATTCTATGAATAGCAATCTGTTCCACGTATTAAGCAGTATCAGCACTAGTACCTAAATGTCAACAATACTCATCCGTAATGGGACACAAAGGAACCAATACTGATGCATGCATGTGGTCCATTGTTGGCAACACAAAGCTTGTGGAATACATAGTTACCTACATTCAGAACTCCTCAGTTACGTTTTGTTAGTAAATGCTTCCCGTGTATCATATATTCATCCAGACACAAGCCACAGAAAGATACATCAATACAAACACATTTAAAAGTCTTGCTGACCAACTCAAAAGGAATTCATTAAACAGAAATGACTTGTTCAAACAGAGTGTCCTTGACAAGCAGACCATGGCAGAGCCTATCCCTTTCCAGACAGTAAAGTGCACACAGGCCATGATCATATCATCTATTCCACTGGCCATATGTGGCATACTCGTTCTATGTACAAAGGTTGTTTTGAATGATGTTTGTGGGAAGTCATTCCCCGACAACCATCTTGTCAGAGGAAAAGACATGAGCTGAGATGCGCAAGCAAACCTACAATGGTGAATATGCTAAATCGCAAAAGCAGTTTGAGTTGGGGAAGGATTACAGAACAGAAGCACAGGTCAGAATAAAAGTGCAAGACAATACAATTTTCAGTAAATCTGGTCAACTTTAATCTAATCAAAAACTTGGAGTGCTGTGTTGAAAAAGAAGTTTGAGACTCACAGCAGACCTGAAAACTTCAATGGGTTAGTTTTCCCTCCTTTAATAAAATCAGTTGGAAACAACAGCCACATGTGGCTGGTGGATCACTGGTCTACAGGTAACGCGCCTGTCTAGAAAGCGGAAAGACCGGGTCGGAGTGTGCGGTGGTTAAAATCCCGTTTGGGCCCAAAATTTTCCCCCCATCCATTAGATAATAAGTGGTGGTCTAGCTGCTAGTCTTTCGGATGAAACGATAAGCCGAGTTCCCGTGTTTTACACATCATTATTTAGCTCACGTAAAGAATCCCCGGCAACAAAGGGGTTGTCCCTGGCAAAATTCTGTAGAAAAAAGCCACTCTGATAGGGAAACAAATACAATTGCAGACAGGAAAAAGAAAAAAAAGGGAAGGCGCTGCACTTGTGGCGACGTGCTCTCCCCGGGGAGAGCAGCCCGAATTTCACGCAGAGAAATCTGCTGTGACATAAAGTGGTATAAAATAAATAAATAAAATAAATAAATAAAAAGTAGACCTCTGCTTATTGTACACACAGTGTGTCTTTGTGAAGTCAACTGCAGCCAATGCCACTCTCAATGATGGCTTGCTGTCTTGGCCAATCAGCACTTCACAAAATCAAGCAGATGACGCACCAGGTCAGTACAAAAGACTTGTGCAAAGTGAATGGGAAAACTGTTGTGCCAGTGGTATTGCTTTATTGGAAACATACTGACACAAAACTTTAATTTGGAGGTAAACGCCGTTGTACCCGGCCCCACTGTGTGCTGTATTTGTAACAGTACAGACAGTGACCCAATAGCCTAACACTTGTTAGGCAACACTTTGGCTGCTGCCACCAGAGCGATCAAAGAACAAGAGCACACTGATTCACGATTTGGTCTGTTAAAGAACACTCGAGGTGGAACCCAGCCTTCCCGAAATATTGTTGGTGACAAGAAAGGAACTTTGGGGGATGACAGAAATGCCACTATAAACCAGTGTCTCAGAAGAGACAACACCCATTTAACCACCCCCTGTCTGATATGAATTATGGAAAGGACGTTCAGGCAGGCACTACAGCCACTCATCAAAGTAAGATCATTTAACCTGTTACTTCCAAGAACAACTGATCAGTTGCAACGTGAGGCAAATACATTAGGAGATGATCAAAAAATTCTGACAAAAAGTGCAAAAACTTCAGCTTGACTATCAGTATGTAAATATATGCCACTCTTTTCAACAACTTCCTTGAGACAATCATGGGTAATGCATTGGAACATCATTAAGGATAAGTCAGCATTGGTGGTAGAACGATCACAAACCTCCGCTTTGCAGATGACATTAAAAAACGTGCAGGACCATAACTAGAGTTTGCCCTAGCAGAGCACCTGAATAAGGCTTCCAAAAATACAGCATGGATATCGGTGCAGAGAAGACTAATCTGATGATCAATACCGCCAATGGCATCAGCCCTGCTATCGGGGTCAATGACCAGAAGCTGGAAACAGTTCAAAGCTTCAAGTACTTCGGAGCCGTTGTATTAGACCAGCGGTCCAAACCAGAAGTAGCATGCAGGATTGCACAGACAATAACAGCACTGTCAAAACTAAACACCATCTGGAGAAATACAAATATCTCACTCAACTCCAAGAACAGACTAATGTGCTACCTTGTCATATCCCTATTCCTGTGTGCCTGTGAATCTTAGATACTGACAGCAGATTTGGAGAAAAGAATACAAGTGGAGGAGGTAGAGATGAGATGCTTCCAGAGACTCCTTGGCGTCTCCTACAGAGATCACATAAGCAACGACGACGTACATGTGATGCAACAAAACCCTTTACAATGCAATACAAAACAATGGAATAGAATGCACTACAATAAATACTTTGCAATGCAATATAATTTTATGCGGTGCGATAAAATGTATACAATGAAGTGCAATATGGTGCAATGCAGTACAAAGCAATGCAATGCAAAGCATGCAATAAACACAGAGCAAAGCAATGCAATACAATGCAACGTAATGCATACGATGCAATACACTACAGTGCATTGTATTTAGTTCATACAATACAAAACAATGCAATCCTTACGATACAGCATAATACAATACGATTCAATACAATCCAACGCAATGCATTACAGTTCGATAGAATGAAATGCAACCACAACACACAATCAAATGCAATTCAATATATTCAACCTGGTACAAGTTAATCCAATACAAGACAAAGCCAGCAATTTGATACAACGCAATCTATGCTAAATAACGCAGTTCAGTGCTTACATTACATTGCAATACAACGATTATAATGCAATACAACAGATACAATACAATAGATACAACACAGTGTAATGGATACAATAAAATGGATGCAATACAATGGATACAATTCAATACAATGGATACCATACAGTGGATACACTACAATGGATACAATTAAATACAATGGATACAATACAATGGATACAATTCAATAAGTGGATACAATACAATACATCGGATACAATGCAATACAACGGATACATTTCAATACATTTTAAAAATTTATTTCATTCTTTTATGTCGAGGATAATGGCATAAGCACTCGTGTGCTTTTTTACACCCAGTCACCGTGTGTATGCAGTTTTTGTAAATCGTGTCATCTGTTCCCACCGGCATGCAATGGCCTACTCTTTCGAAAAAGGGAACAGGATTTAACGTGTGCGCAAGATGCTCTGTGTGCGTTCGCACACGGGGCCTCGGTTTATAGTCCCATCCTAAGGATGCAAAACCGATGCAATACATGTACAATGCATACAACTCAGCACAATGCAACAGTTTGGCTCAGGAAAAGCTTTTTCCTGTTATTGATGGCAGCTAAGTGCCAGTCTAGGCCTACAGAACCATGTTCACATGACTTGTTGTACAGTGGTATGGTTAGGTTGTCCTCAGCCATGACAAGATCCCAGCGTAATTAACTGCACTCTCCTTTAATGGAAAAAAAATCACCATAGGGTTAGACACAGGTCCAAAAGTGGCCCAAATCACGTGTTTCTGTTTTTAGAAATAAAAATTTCTGGATACTTTATGGAGATCTTCCTGTGTGTATACTAAGAATTCAGGTTGTAAAACATGTCTGTAGAAACAGGCTACTTCTACTTGTTTTAGATAATAAAAAACAACAGTTTTAGGAGTTTGAAACATTTAGTTTTGTCGGCCATATTGGATTGTTTCCACGGCAACAGTGCAGAAAATTGAGAAATTCTTTGATTTTCAGGCTTTACAAATGAAGCCTTTTCAATATATGGCATAAATTTTAACATGGGCTTGTAAACAAAATTTCAATAATTTCGACCTCCATGTACCACCTTAAGTTGGAGTATAGCTGCCTATGTGGACAGGTACTTTTTTAAAAAAAAAAGTCATGCACACAAGTTTCTTGTTCTGCATTCATGGTGAAGAAAAAGCAGCTGTGATATGGATACGCACAAACAATAGAAGCGTGCAGAAAGAAACAGACAAAAAGGGAGGCACTGTTCTTAATGAAACAGCCATGTTCTCTCGAAAGACAGCAGCCTGAATTTCATGAAAAGAAATCTACTGTGACTTATACTGGTATTACTCTACTCTGCTCTGCTCTGCTGTACTCTGCTGTACTCTGCTGTACTCTGCTGTACTCTACTCTACTCTGCTCTGCTCTGCTGTACCCTGCTCTACTCTGCTCTGCTCTGCTCTGCTGTACCCTGCTCTGCTCTGCTCTGCTCTACTCTGTTATGCTATGCTATGCTATGCTATGCCATGCTGTGCTATGCTGTGTTATGCTATGCTGTGCTATGTTATACTATGGTATGCAATGCTATGCTATGCTATATTGTGCTATGCTATGCTATGCTATGCTATGCTATGCTATGCTATGCTATGCTATGCTATGCTATGCTATGCTATGCTATGCCATGTCATGCTATGCCATGTCATGCTGTGCTATGCTATACTATGCTATGCTATGTTATGGTATGCAATGCTATGCTATGTTCTGCTATGCTATGCTATGTTATGCTATGCTATGCTATGCTATGTTGTGCTCTATTCTTCTCTACTCCAAAAGGGAAAGGTGTTCCCTTAAACCTACGCGGCCCTTGGAGAGCGAGGTGTCAGAGACCTCAAATACTCCAGAACCCTGCATATTGAGAGTGGCGCCCATCTCCTCTCCCTCGCTGCTTTACCTTCCGTGTACCTGAACAGGGCAGGTACCCATTGACAAGTGAATGAACTGAGGGACTGTACTTAAGCCAAGGCGAGCAAACAGTCACCCATCCACTTGGTAACCACGCTCGATGCAGCTTAATAACCTTAGCAGGGGGGAAAGCCAGTGAGTGCTCTGACCACTGAGCTATCCCGTTCCCTCTTCTCTTCACCTTCACTTTCACCTGCCCTATAGTCCCGTGGACCGCCGTGGGCGCCCTTGGCTACAGTATAGTTTCCCCAGTTCACCCAGCTGTAAATGGGTACCTGCCCTTTTTAGGGTCAGAGAAGGTAAAGCAGCGAGGGAGAGGAGATGGGCGCCGCCCTCAATATGCTGGCCCCGAGGGAAGCTGAGGTCTCTGATGCCTCGCTTCCCTACGACCACACAGGTTATGGGATACCTTTACCTTTTTTATAATGGAATCAGAACTCATGTGTTTTTTTTTTACAGTAGGTCCCTGTGTGTATGCAGTTTTGTCAAATTTGCCAATTCTTCCCACCGGCACACAATAGCTAACTCTTCCAAAATGTGGAACGGGATTAAACTTGTGCACAAGATGTTCTGCGTGCGTTTGCTGTGCTGTGATGTGCTGTACTGTGCTTTGCTGTGCTGT
>CM060336.1:41469101-41474101 GCA_030674155.1 Stramonita haemastoma
TTTTCTCCACCAGAATTTTACAAAACCCTTCATCATTGCTGACGAGATACCAAAATAAAACCTACTTTCCATTGACATAGTGTCCAAGAATTGTCAGCGTGGTACCAAAATGTTTGACAGAAACAGCGAAGGGAATACTGTGGTATGGGAGAACAGCTCTGTCATGTACAACACAAGTGGTGCACCTGTCACAGAAAGAAGCCCCATGAACAATCTGACACGGAGGGATTCATGGTCGATCCTCAGCCAAGCCGATTTCCTGGTGGCCTCTGTGGTGGTGGAATGTGGCTTCACCCCTGTGCTGGGGCTGCTGGGGTTCCTGGCCAACCTCCTCAACATGGCGGTCTTCTATCGCCAGGGTCTGCGGGACAAGATGAACCTCTGTCTCTTTGCTCTGGCCTTTGCTGACTTCATGTTTCTGTTCACAATGTGCCTGTCTACTGTCTCATGCTTGGCAAACTTGTTTCCGGATTCGGTTTTGCTGCAGCTGTTTAAATGGAACACACTGAAATACACCAATAATTTTCAGAATGCATTTTGGTACAGTTCTGGAGTGCTGACTGCCATTATTGCTGCAGAGAGGTGTATCTGTGTAGTGTGGCCTTTGAAGTCATCCACCATCTTTACAACGAAAGCCATGGCCTGTTTGATTGTTGGAACATTTGTTGCCCTGAACCTTCTGTGTGTGCAGTATATTTTAAAGCATGACGTAATTTTAGAAGCTGGTAAAAGTGGGAAAATTACTGTGTTTATACAAAACACAAACTTTTATCTAAATAACAAACAAACTTATCACATCATCAGAGACACCGTCCTTCCCAGCATCAGCTTCATCACTTTCTTCGTCGTCTCTTTCGTCACTGTGGTCACTGTGAGGAAGCTGAAAACTGCCATGGACTGGAGACAGAAGACCAGCAGTACTGTCATGGACAAACGACAGCTGTCACTGGTGAAAATTCTCATCACTGTGTCCTGTATCTACATTGCATGCAGCCTTCCTAAACTCCTCTTGGCTGTTGCCAGATTTCTTGTGGAAGATTTTTCCAGGCAGGGGGCCTATAAAGATGTCTACTTTCTCACACATCGAGTAGCCTTACTCCTCCACATGGTGAACAGTTCAGTGAACATCTTCATTTACTGTAGACAATCCTCTAGATTTCGAAAAGAGCTGCGTGCTTGGGCCTGTTGCTGCAGAGATGAAATTGAGCAAAATTGCAGCATGCCAAGGGTTAATACTTTAAACACAAACACTACATGACCATTGTATAGTTCCCAAGCAGTTGATTCATTTTAACATCTCTTCAGCTTCTTCTTTTTTAGCTTTCCGATACGAGTTGCAGGGCTCTTTTAGGTCTCTCGAATCCCATTACATTTACCTAATAATAAAAACATTTCATGTTTTAAAAAACAAATATGACATGTTTTCATTAAAATCAGCCCTGCAGAACTTATTTAGCTTTCACTTTTCCCCATATGTTTTGTTTTGGTTAGTTTTATGTCAATTGGATGTATTAAGATGAATATCGTAATCACAAAACTGCTCTTGTTGCTGTCCTAGTGGTGTACAATAAAAAAAAAATTGAAATGATGCTGGAAGAAACGTTTAGTATTGGAGGTAAATATGTATTACATATTCAATTACTTACAATATTTTTTAGATTGTAAACGTTAGCTGGTGTCTAAGGACCATACGTGCTGTCATAGCCTATCATAATATCATGCTTTTGTATCAGTTTCGTTTCTGTTTGACCAAGAACTATTTTTCGATGAAATTTGTGCACAAATGTACATGTTGTCATGGTTTAAAGGTAGTGCAGCAGATGGAAATAGAGCCTGGTGGAGACAGTTACTCTGCAGGTAGCATGGTGCATGGCTGTATAACTGGCTTTCTCTCCTACGAAAAGCGAATATGGCTTTAACGAAAAGTTCTAGATGGAGACAATTCAGGTCACCAAGTCTGAGTAGAGCTTTCATCTTTTCCTGGTCTGTTTATTTTCCAAAGAAAGTCGAATGGGATAAAATAAAGCACCTTTTCCTAGATTAAAACCTGAAACAATGCACAGTCATATAAGTGACCACATGCGACATTTTAGCTTATAAAAAACATGGTGCAGATTTTTTCTGGAATTTAGCAAACCCTTAAACAGCAGCGTTCCGCTGAACTGACTTACAAGACAGGTGCCGCCAGTACTCATGTTTACACAGCATGGTTCAGGCAGCAAGTGCTTCTTAAGTAGCCTTATGACTGACACTGCAGTCTCCTTTTAAACCACAACATAGTAACACGCGTAACACCTCCCCATCACCTAGTAATCTCATGTTGCTCTTAGGTAAAATAAAAAAGGTAAAGGTGTCCCATAACCTTTTTGGTCGTAGGGGAGCGAGGCATCAGAGACCTCATCTTCTCAAGGAGCCAGCATGTTGAGGGCGGCGCCCATCTCTTCTACCTCTGCGTTACCTTCCCTGACCCTTAAGGTGGCAGGTACCCAGTTACAACTGGGTGAACTGAGAGGACTGTACTGAAGTCATGGCGCGCAAAGGCGCGCATTCTTGAAATAAAAGAATAAAAGTATCAGGAAAGTGAACTTCCCGCCACTGACTTGTTTGGCACACGCTCCGCTGCTGCATCTTGCATGATTTCTCTGTACAGGAAGAAGATGAGAAATAACCAAAGTTCGATGCTCTTGTCACTCAGCCATTTGCTTTAAAACCTTAACAGTGCTATAGAATTGAGCCTGAAGTTTGGAGCGAGGTAAAATGTGCTTTTTTCTTCGCCGCATTTTAGACTCAATTTTGTCTCTGGAGCCTGCAAGGTACAAACACACGATTTTTTTTTATATCAAACATAAAACAAAAATGTACTTGGTAAAATATAGTTTCAAGAGTCAAGCGTAAGTAGAATAAGCAGGCAGAGATGTGTCTAGATACAAAAGCCTGCAAAATCCGCCATGAATTATTAGTTTTGTAAAATATTAAAAAAACATTTTTAAAAAGATACAGTTGCCCTTATCTGGCATTTAACTTGTTGCATACTATACTTATCTTTGTTTTTGCCTCTGAGATCAGCAAATGGACAAGTGTATTTTTGTAGTGACCTGTCAGATTGTATCGCTTTAACGGGTGGTGTGAATAAGGCTAGGTACACTTAGGACACAACAGTCTTCCTTTCTGGCTCACTTTTTAGTTAACCGTCATTGCATGGCTGTCATTGACTACTGCAATCTCTTTCCTTCGTCTTTGTCAAATGCTGAGACATCTACTCTAAGGCACTCACAAATGTTACAGCATGCCGACGGCTACCTAAGGGTCCAAAAAGCTTGTCCCTTATTTGCAGGTCAATAGGCCAGATACAGGCAATCAGGTTTTGGTGTTTGTGTGTGTATGTGTGTGTGTGTGTGTGTGTGTGTGTGTGTGTGTGTGTGTGTGTGTGTGTGTGTGTGTGTGTGTGTGTGTGTGTGTGTGTGCATGTGGGGGCGGCCCTGCATTTTGCTGTGGTGCATCATATTATTATATATTGTTATTATCATTGTGAGTACTGATACGTTTTATTGCGTACATTGTACCAGATTTCGTTCCAATAAACTTGCTATTTGCTGTTCTCTTCGGGGCTGTGGTATCGCCACAAATCCAGCGATGCGCGTTTCAAAGATGCTAGTAGAGTGTGTATGCATAATTATAGTACATCACTTATTTAGTGCCGTGAGGTCTGTTACTGTGCAAAAGTTGGGGTAGGATGGGATTGAAACTGGCCCTCTTTGTCACATCTTTTCAATAAAACGTGCGTTTTCTTGAGAGTGGTACAACTACAACGGTACGAGCGCACGTACACTAGTGCGCGCATGCTCCTGTTTGTGTGTGCGTAGTCTTGTATGTGTACATGTGGCAGCGGCACTGAACTTTGCTGTGGTGCATCATATTATTGTATAGTGTCATTATTATTATGTGTGCTGCTACGTTTTATTGCATACATTTTACCCGCTTTCGTTCGGGCAAATTTGCTGTATTCAATCCAGGCTGTTCTCTTCTGGTCTGTGGTCGCCACATGCCAAGTGCAATGCATTTCAAAGATGCTAGTAAAGTGTGAATGCATACAGTACAGCACTCTTGTGGTGCCGTGGGGTCTGTTACTGTGCAAATATCGGGATAGGATAGGACTGAATCAAGACCTTTTTCTCACATCTTTTTTTATGGCACCTTTTTCTTGAGGGGGCAGCCTTGCACTTTTCTGTGGTGCATAATATTTATATTTCGTCGTTAATATCCTATGAACTCGTACGTTTTATTGCGAACATTGTACTTGCTATTGTTTCAATAAACTTGCTTTAATCAAGCCAGGCTGCTCTCTTCGAGGCTGTAGTGTCTCCACAAGTCAAGCACCACGCATTTCAAAGTTGCTAGTAGAGTGTGTATGCATACAGTACAGTTGGTTCATGGTGCCCTAAGAACTTTTACTGTGCAAAAGTCGGGCTAGGGCAGGACTGAAATACCCCCTTTTTGTGACATCTTTTCGAAAAAATCCTCGCCTTTTTAGGGGAATTGTATGCACCGCATACTTGTGTTTGTGTGTGCGGTTTTTTGTGTGTGTATGTGGTGGCAGCACTGCACTTTGCTGTGGTGCATCATTATTATTATTACATAAAGGACAGTTTCTTTTAAAAAGATTCACTGTATCTGTGCACGTTATTGTTGATAGGGAGAACATTGACTCTAAGTTGCGCAACAGCAACCAAGAAGCAATGCGTGTCCATACCATCAATGCATCTCATCTTTCAAATGTTGTTTTAAATTAACTATATAGCTGATGCCTCTCACCATAGGGTTAGACACAGGTCCAAAAGTGGCCCAAATCACGTGTTTCTGTTTTTAGAAATAAAAATTTCTGGATACTTTTATGGAGATCTTCCTGTGTGTATACTAAGAATTCAGGTTGTAAAACATGTCTGTAGAAACAGGCTACTTCTACTTGTTTTAGATAATAAAAAAAACAACAGTTTTAGGAG
>CM060336.1:41481601-41489101 GCA_030674155.1 Stramonita haemastoma
TCGTCACTGTGGTCACTGTGAGGAAGCTGAAAACTGCCATGGACTGGAGACAGAAGACCAGCAGTACTGTCATGGACAAACGACAGCTGTCACTGGTGAAAATTCTCATCACTGTGTCCTGTATCTACATTGCATGCAGCCTTCCTAAACTCCTCTTGGCTGTTGCCAGATTTCTTGTGGAAGATTTTTCCAGGCAGGGGGCCTATAAAGATGTCTACTTTCTCACACATCGAGTAGCCTTACTCCTCCACATGGTGAACAGTTCAGTGAACATCTTCATTTACTGTAACAATCCTCTAGATTTCGAAAAGAGCTGCGTGCTTGGGCCTGTTGCTGCAGAGATGAAATTGAGCAAAATTGCAGCATGCCAAGGGTTAATACTTTAAACACAAACACTACATGACCATTGTATAGTTCCAAGAGTGATTCATTTTAACATCTCTTCAGTCTTCTTCTTTTTAGCTTTCCGATACGAGTTGCAGGGCTTCTTTTAGGTCTCTCGAATCCCATTACATTTACCTAATAATAAAAACATTTTCATGTTTTAAAAAACAAATATGACATGTTTTCATTAAAATCAGCCCTGCAGAACTATTTAGCTTTCACTTTTCCCATATGTTTTTTTTGGTTAGTTTTATGTCAATTGGATGTATTAAGATGAATATCGTAATCACAAACTGCTCTTGTTGCTGTCCTAGTGGTGTACATAAAAAAAAATTGAAATGATGCTGGAAGAACGTTAGTATTGGAGGTAAATATGTATTACATATTCAATTACTTACAATATTTTTAGATTGTAAACGTTAGCTGGTGTCTAAGGACCATACGTGCTGTCATAGCCTATCATAATATCATGCTTTTGTATCAGTTTCGTTTCTGTTTGACCAGAACTATTTTTCGATGAAATTTGTGCACAAATGTACATGTTGTCATGGTTTAAAGGTAGTGCAGCAGATGGAAATAGAGCCTGGTGGAGACAGTTACTCTGCAGGTAGCATGGTGCATGGCTGTATAACTGGCTTTCTCTCCTACGAAAAGCGAATATGGCTTTAACGAAAAGTTCTAGATGGAGACAATTCAGGTCACCAAGTCTGAGTAGAGCTTTCATCTTTTCCTGGTCTGTTTATTTTCCAAAGAAAGTCGAATGGGATAAATAAAGCACCTTTTCCTAGATTAAAACCTGAAACAATGCACAGTCATATAAGTGACCACATGCGACATTTTAGCTTATAAAAAACATGGTGCAGATTTTTTCTGGAATTTAGCAAACCCTTAAACAGCAGCGTTCCGCTGAACTGACTTACAAGACAGGTGCCGCCAGTACTCATGTTTACACAGCATGGTTCAGGCAGCAAGTGCTTCTTAAGTAGCCTTATGACTGACACTGCAGTCTCCTTTTAAACCACAACATAGTAACACGCGTAACACCTCCCCATCACCTAGTAATCTCATGTTGCTCTTAGGTAAAATAAAAAAGGTAAAGGTGTCCCATAACCTTTTTGGTCGTAGGGGAGCGAGGCATCAGAGACCTCATCTTCTCAAGGAGCCAGCATGTTGAGGGCGGCGCCCATCTCTTCTACCTCTGCGTTACCTTCCCTGACCCTTTAAAGGGGCAGGTACCCAGTTACAACTGGGTGAACTGAGAGGACTGTACTGAAGTCATGGCGCGCAAAGGCGCGCATTCTTGAAATAAAAGAATAAAAGTATCAGGAAAGTGAACTTCCCGCCACTGACTTGTTTGGCACACGCTCCGCTGCTGCATCTTGCATGATTTCTCTGTACAGGAAGAAGATGAGAAATAACCAAAGTTCGATGCTCTTGTCACTCAGCCATTTGCTTTAAAACCTTAACAGTGCTATAGAATTGAGCCTGAAGTTTGGAGCGAGGTAAAATGTGCTTTTTCTTCGCCGCATTTTAGACTCAATTTTGTCTCTGGAGCCTGCAAGGTACAAACACACGATTTTTTTTATATCAAACATAAAACAAAAATGTACTTGGTAAAATATAGTTTCAAGAGTCAAGCGTAAGTAGAATAAGCAGGCAGAGATGTGTCTAGATACAAAAGCCTGCAAAATCCGCCATGAATTATTAGTTTTGTAAAATATTAAAAAAACATTTTTAAAAGATACAGTTGCCCTTATCTGGCATTTAACTTGTTGCATACTATACTTATCTTTGTTTTTGCCTCTGAGATCAGCAAATGGACAAGTGTATTTTTGTAGTGACCTGTCAGATTGTATCGCTTTAACGGGTGGTGTGAATAAGGCTAGGTACACTTAGGACACAACAGTCTTCCTTTCTGGCTCACTTTTTAGTTAACCGTCATTGCATGGCTGTCATTGACTACTGCAATCTCTTTCCTTCGTCTTTGTCAAATGCTGAGACATCTACTCTAAGGCACTCACAAATGTTACAGCATGCCGACGGCTACCTAAGGGTCCAAAAAGCTTGTCCCTTATTTGCAGGTCAATAGGCCAGATACAGGCAATCAGGTTTTGGTGTTTGTGTGTGTTGTGTGTGTGTGTGTGTGTGTGTGTGTGTGTGTGTGTGTGTGTGTGTGTGTGTGTGTGTGTGTGTGTGTGTGTGTGTGTGTGTGCATGTGGGGGCGGCCCTGCATTTTGCTGTGGTGCATCATATTATTATATATTGTTATTATCATTGTGAGTACTGATACGTTTTATTGCGTACATTGTACCAGATTTCGTTCCAATAAACTTGCTATTTGCTGTTCTCTTCGGGGCTGTGGTATCGCCACAAATCCGCGATGCGCGTTTCAAAGATGCTAGTAGAGTGTGTATGCATAATTATAGTACATCACTTATTTAGTGCCGTGAGGTCTGTTACTGTGCAAAAGTTGGGGTAGGATGGGATTGAAACTGGCCCTCTTTGTCACATCTTTTCAATAAAACGTGCGTTTTCTTGAGAGTGGTACAACTACAACGGTACGAGCGCACGTACACTAGTGCGCGCATGCTCCTGTTTGTGTGTGCGTAGTCTTGTATGTGTACATGTGGCAGCGGCACTGAACTTTGCTGTGGTGCATCATATTATTGTATAGTGTCATTATTATTATGTGTGCTGCTACGTTTTATTGCATACATTTTACCCGCTTTCGTTCGGGCAAATTTGCTGTATTCAATCCAGGCTGTTCTCTTCTGGTCTGTGGTCGCCACATGCCAAGTGCAATGCATTTCAAAGATGCTAGTAAAGTGTGAATGCATACAGTACAGCACTCTTGTGGTGCCGTGGGGTCTGTTACTGTGCAAATATCGGGATAGGATAGGACTGAATCAAGACCTTTTTCTCACATCTTTTTTTATGGCACCTTTTTCTTGAGGGGGCAGCCTTGCACTTTTCTGTGGTGCATAATATTTATATTTCGTCGTTAATATCCTATGAACTCGTACGTTTTATTGCGAACATTGTACTTGCTATTGTTTCAATAAACTTGCTTTAATCAAGCCAGGCTGCTCTCTTCGAGGCTGTAGTGTCTCCACAAGTCAAGCACCACGCATTTCAAAGTTGCTAGTAGAGTGTGTATGCATACAGTACAGTTGGTTCATGGTGCCCTAAGAACTTTTACTGTGCAAAAGTCGGGCTAGGGCAGGACTGAAATACCCCCTTTTTGTGACATCTTTTCGAAAAAATCCTCGCCTTTTTAGGGGAATTGTATGCACCGCATACTTGTGTTTGTGTGTGCGGTTTTTTGTGTGTGTATGTGGTGGCAGCACTGCACTTTGCTGTGGTGCATCATTATTATTATTACATAAAGGACAGTTTCTTTTAAAAAGATTCACTGTATCTGTGCACGTTATTGTTGATAGGGAGAACATTGACTCTAAGTTGCGCAACAGCAACCAAGAAGCAATGCGTGTCCATACCATCAATGCATCTCATCTTTCAAATGTTGTTTTAAATTAACTATATAGCTGATGCCTCTCACGCTTATCAATAGTTTTATTTCCATTCTTGCATAGATCAATCAGTCAGTCTTTTTTGTCTTTTTTATGATGCCTTGCCTTCTGCACTCGGTCCTGGTGTTCCCCATCAATATTAGGCCACCGTGCGGCCACCAGTCAGAGTGGCCCTGGACTTCTTCTGGGTCACTTCTGTGGTGTTCATTGGTGCCTGTTCTGAACTAACATACGCAGGACACCCCTACAAAGCCCCCTACTAACGACAGTATTTGCTCAGTCGCGAAGCCAGATGAGTGAGTCACCATCCAAGGTGGCGACCACCACAACGTCCCTCCAACTACCGTGCCCCGTGAACCCCCAACCCCAAAGGCTTTTTATACAAACTCACCACAGGCACAGAAGTGCATGGGAAAATCCAATCTGAGATAACAAGAAGACCAAAGCAGCGGGACCACCGAATCGGAGGCACTTTTTATTGCATGATTATCAATGGTAATGAGGATGGTGTAATAATGCTGCTGTGAAAGTGTTTCCGTTTTGAGACTACTTGACAGGGTTGTACTCTACGCTTACTGTCATAATATATCCCGGTGTCAACCAGGCCCGAGAGATACAGACACCTGCAGTGTTGGTCAGGTAATTTGAGCAACACTCAAAATCGCATCCGTATAGTGGATGAAGCTCAACTGTGTGGTCCCAGTCTTCCCACTGAGCCCACGGCACACTCACTGTGGGTAGGAGCCGGCCGCAGTAAGAAAACCCCTATGACTCTTATGGGATTTGAACCCATATCCTTCCAGTCCAAAATCTAAGGCACTAACCACTGCACCGTGGCAGCTGGTCACGCAGTCAGTCTTTGTTTGACAGCTACAAAAAATACCTTAGCATCCTCTGCTCTCTAGTGCAACAACCAAACAATACCATATCAGTCTCACAGAAATTCTGACAGCAACCTTAACTTTAAACACATTTGTCAAATTAAAAAAAAAAATCAGTGTATACATTTTACATGGCAATCTCTTATTATCCATCTGTACTGCTTTTAACCAATACTTGACAGAAGCAACATAAGATCTCACATAACTATAAGGGGAACCTGGCTTAATCTCTATACACCATTTTGTTTGGTGTTTTGAATGGAACTCCTTAGAACGTTTTTGCAAGCCATCAATATTAATGTACATTTTCAATGTGATCTAGCCTATTTACTCCAAATACCTCATATACATATACCAGTCTTAGGTTAGCTGTATATACAAAATCTAACAGAAGATCCTTGGTGTCACTTCTTTGTATTTTAAAAAGAGTTTGTGCAAAAATATAACAGCTTTCTTTCCTTTCACTTCTGAATGACCTGTGCAACATTTGTGTGTATGTGTGCATGATCAACAGTTTACCACCGAGCAGTTTATTGAATATCTTAGTCAAAACAAAGGGGGAAAAAGTAGTAAACAGCTATCATTATCTCCTTTCCCCTCTAGTCCTCACACACAATGAAACCTTGTGTTGCACAGAGGCAGTGCATGCCCAGATATTAGATCTCCTCTCTCTCTCTCTCTCTCTCTCTCTCTCTCTCTCTCTCTCTCTCTCTCTCTCTCTCTCTCTCTCTCTCTCTCTCTCTCTCTCTCTCTCTCTTCTCTGGGAACAGATGACATTTTCAAAACTGCATACACACAGGGACTGGATGTAAATAAGCACATGAGTGCTTATTCCATTATCATCAATAACATACTTTTTTTAAATCTCTCTCTGTGAAAAGTACTATCATGAGTGATGCCATCATCGACAGGCATTGGCATTTTACAAGTACAAGTGTCCTAGCAACTACGTTGTACAGATTTTCACGGGACAGCACTGTCATTCTAATAGGCATGGGATGCTTTACACCCATGAAATATGGTGCATCCATGGCACTCTACAAGAGTGTGGGTGCTCACACCCAAGACGTACTGAACACTTTTCTGTTCAATTGGCCATTAATTTCTAATCACAAACAGTTTCCTGTAGATTTGTAGGACCTAGGTGTATTGACAATGTCATGAAATTTCAGAGAAGCAACATTAAAATTGCTTGCTTGAGTTAGAGATTAAAACAGCGAGGTACAGATGATTTCACTTATGTCGCGAACTGAAACATAATTCATTTTAAGGATGACCTAGTCTGCAAACATTTTCATAACCAGAACGTTTCATTACAGGTATCTACATAATTTTCTGTGTTTTCTCAGTTGATAAAACGAGAAAAATCACAAAAGATTGCCAACATGGCTTCTAACTAAACTGTTAACTATCTCCAACATAATTGAATTATCGGGCAAAATATTTGTTCAAATTATATTGATTCCCTTGGCTTCAGTACAGTCCCCCAATTTACCCAGCTGTAAGCAGGTACATGTCTTCCTTAGGTTCAGGGAATGTAAAGCAGTGAGGGATAGGACATGGGTGCTGTCCTTAATATGCTGGCCCCTAGAGAAGCTGAGGTCTCTGATGCCTCGCTTCCCTACACCCACATAAGTTATGGGACGCCTCTACGTGTACCCTTTACCTACATTAATTCAACCGTTATATTGCGCAAGGTGTACATTATAAAAACAAGCATTATCATATTTCAATTCTTGCTTGTAAAATGAAGAACCTGGTGAAACTAAAGCACTCAGACTCCTTACTTTTAAGGTTTACTTGCAGTCTTTTTTCCTATGCCAGCGCAGATGAAAAAAAAAATGAATCGTCTGTCTATCTATATAGTTCCTCTATAAGCAGAATCTTGCCGCCACATCCCTCTGTTATTAGATGACAGACTAAGACTGGCAGAAACTCCCACTTATCCACCACCAGCAGTGACCATGTACAGCTGCCCAGATTGTGCAGGGTCAAAACTTTGCCCCTGCCAGCTTTGACCGTCAATAAATAGACAGCTTTGGCAAGAATGTGAAATCAGATATATAAAAGCCCCGTGTGCGAACGCAGGCAAAACATCTTGCACACACGTAAAATCCTTTTCCGCTTTTCGTAAGAGTAGGCAATTGTGTGTCGCTGAGAACAGATGACAAGATTTACAAAACTGCATACACACGGGGACTGGCTGTAAAAAATAACATGAGTTATTATTCTATTATCCTCAATATAAAAGAATAGATAAATAAATAATCATATAAATAAATAGACGATTTTCCACTGCCAGGATTGGCCTTCCTTCCTTATGTGGCCAGGTCTTGGCGTACTAAAAATCAAACTGGATAGTAGTCCTGCACTGCGAAAACTGGCTATCTTGTTCTGGGCACTTTTTGGCAGGACTGGGTGAATGAAAACTTGAATAAACCAGAAAGTTTTTTTTGTAAGTAGCTACATAAAAATTCATCACAGCCACATGACTGATTGCAGCTGTAAAGTAAATGCTGAGAAAGAGTCTGCAAATGCCAAAAAAGTGCAAAAAGTGAAAAAGTGACCGATAGGTAGTTCTGGCTGGCAACGCTCATTTTTTGGAAGAAAGACTTGAAGACACACTCATGCCAGTCTGTACACACCGCCTTGCTTATATGTTTGTCAGCTGTGGTTGTCTTTGGCGATGGCTTTTACGATTTTTC
>CM060336.1:41491601-41494101 GCA_030674155.1 Stramonita haemastoma
GATTGTCTAGCCCATTAACAAACTAGAACCAAAACTGAACATATTACCCAAACCTCACAAGTAGTCAGCCAAATGACCATCCTTCAAACAGATCAGTCAACTGACTAACCAACCATGCACCCAAACAGCTGGCTCATTGTTAGTCTCAGAAGAACAAGAAATGTACTCTGTGTATTTACATTGCCACTAACTTGCACACAAACAAGCAATTTTCATTTGCTTTAAGTGGAGCCACCAAAAACTGGAACACAGTTTTGCACGAACTTTTTACTTTCATTTTCGGTTTGTGCCAAGATAAAAGTTTTACTTCAGATACCTTTCTCAGAAACAAAAATATCAGCATAATGCTGTTTTCAGTTTCGGCTTTGCCAAGAAGGCTCCACAGTATGGACTATTATTTACAAACACCTTATCAAATCCATCACACGGCAGATTCCACAAACACTGAGCAACCTAGTTTGAAGGCGGAGCTTATTGTCACCTGTTTACCTGTGGGCAATATCACTTTCCTTTGTAGCTGCTAATGCATGCCCTACTGTCTGGCTCTATTCCTTTCTCTCTTCAACCTTCAACAACTCAGTTCACTTGGCTATGTTCTACAAGCAGAAAGTAGATCATATTCCTTTACATCTTTTTTCCCCAACATGTTTGCTGTGAGCTACTGTTTTCATCATAAGCTAGCTGTGATGTCTCATGCCTTGTCCAATATGTTTCGTTTTCCTTACCCCTGTCTTATCATTCGGCATCACCAAGTTTGGTGTTTGCCGTCACACCCAATGATAAGGATGACATCATTCTCCTTCTCCACTTGCCCTGGTCTTTGCTGGCCCTGCTGACTTTCTGCATTCTCATGCAACATGATATTTTATCCAGAATTAGTTTGCTATGGAATCATGGGGAAGGCAAGGACCACAGTCATGGTTCATCTACTGCATAGACGCAATGTCGAGAGTGCTGTTGAAAGTATCCTACCTACACTGCAAGTGTCTATACCTTGAGCTCAGTTGAATCCAGGATATTTTATGACAGACTGTGCAGAATACATCCCTGTCAAGTAGTCTCAAACACATCAACTTCCACAGCAGCATTATTGTATCATCTTCATCTTCGCTAATCATCCTGCAATAAAAACAATGTCTCTGATTCAGTGTATCTTATTGCTCTAGTTGCATTGTGACCTCAGACACTTCTGTGCCTGTGGTGAGTGTATGTCAGAGGCTTAAGGGTTGAAGGCTCATAGAAAGTCGTTGGAAAGATGCTGTCGTGGTCACCATCCCCGCTGGGTGTCTCATTCCACCTAGCTCTGTGACTGGGCTATTACTGTCGTCACTGTTGGGCCTAGTATGTTGCGTCACGTGTATTTTAGCTGAGAACAGGCACCACTGAAAACCAGCAAAGTGGCCAAGCAGTAGAGCAGGGCCCCTCTAGCTGGTGCTTCCAGGGTGGCCCTATATTAGCAGGCTTCCTGCAGATTTCTGACTCCGAGGACGCAATCTGACGAATCTGGCTATGGTTTGGATGGACATGTTAAAACAAGTGGAATGAGAACAGCAGGACAGAAAAGTCACAGAGCTTGAGGCAAAAAATATAAGTGCCAACTGGAAAGCCGTTTTTATCTTCCGTCACTGAAGAGGTCATTACCATACTCATATCATCTATTCAGAACGTCATCTGGGTCTGTTGACGTTTCATTTTCGCCCTTGCCATTGTTACGTAATGGCTGTGATTAACATTCTTTTGTCTCTGTGTGTCTGTTGAAAGGCTTCTTTTGATTTATTTGCTGCACTGAAATCATTCTTGCTGCATTCTTAAATCTGAGCACTCTTTACTTTGCTGTGTATTTCTGCTCTATTTCTCTACAAGTGTTTTGTTTCTTTCACCATCTGCCCTTTGTTGGCCTGTTTTCACTGTTTCTTCAGTCCGGTGATGTTATCACTTACATAATCTGGTTTCTGTTACAAGGAACAGTAAGGGGAGGGAGACAAAGAGGCAGACAGAGGAAATGATGGGAAGGCAACATCAGAGAGTGGACAGTTCTTGGGTGGAACGATCTACCACGGAGGGCAGAGGACCGTGGGAAGTGGAGGAGGCTGGTTGTAAAATATTCAGTTGTGCCCCCACTTCCACCGGACCACGGGACAGGTGAAGGTGAAGGTGGCTTTTCCACCACATGCTGTCCATGATTCAACAAATTTTCACTACATGTTGTTCATGATTCGATGACTTTTTACCACATGTTGTTCATGATTCAACAACTGTTCACTACATGTTGTTCATGATTCAACGACTTTTCACTACATGTTGTTCATGATTCAACGACTTTTCACCACATGTTGTTCATGATTCAACGACTTTTCACCACATGTCGTTCATGATTCAACGACTTTTCACCACATGTCGTCCAAGGTTCTGTCGTCCAGGGTTCAATGATATTTTCGCAGTATGTTGTCGTTGGTTCTTTCGTGTCATCTAAAACGTCACTTGGCTTCTTCTCTGTAAA
>CM060336.1:41501601-41514101 GCA_030674155.1 Stramonita haemastoma
GAAATATTGACAAAGATAAAGAGGTTGGAAAGAATTTCCCCCTGTTCAAAAATAAAAATGCAGGCATTGTGTGAAATCAAACAGCCCTCCACCATTCCATTTTTTGTGTGCTCAAAAGCCCCTTCTTTCAATCAAAGTCTACGACTTTTTGCCCCACCGATCAGAGAGGTCGTATCAGACCTGTTACCTTATAGAATATTAAGATATCAAATTAATTTCATCTCCTAAGTTGGAATGTGCCTACTACCTTACGGTAGGTAAACAGTTCCAAGGGTAAAAATTCGGACGAGACTATAAACCGAGGCCCCGTGTGCAAACGCACGCAGAACATCTTGTGCACACGTTAAAACCCCGTTCCGCCTTTTGGAAGAGCAGGCCATCGAGTGCCGGTAGTAGCGTATGACAAAATTATATAAAAAAAACAGCATGCACACGGGTGTCATGTTTAGACACCATCCCTGAGGAAATATCGGGAGTTGGAGTCCCAGGGCGGCTCGTGGCTGTATATGGCAACGTTCTGGTGGATCCTGCGACGGTACTGGAACCATTTGTATCGGTCATTGCTTTTCCAATGGATCATTCCAGTGGCATGGAGAGGGGGGGTCTGCTGCATGGGTAACAGCTTGCCCTCCATACTTACTTACCCAGGCTTTGCGCTCTAAAGACTAGAGCGCAACTCCATAGTCTTCTGAGACTGATGTGGTGTCTACTATGTAAACATATCAATTGATGAACCTAGGGGTTCTAGCGAAGTAACAAGAAAAAATCCCACACAATTCTATACGGTTAAAACAAGGTTCTAACCAGCTGGTCTGTCGTTCTTGGCACCCTTGGTCAACCATAAGGGTCAAACAAGGATGGCAGCTGTGTTGTTTGAGACCCCCATACACGACACATAAGAATAGGACAAAACTTCAACACCCCCCCTCCCCCCAAAAGACCAACGAATCAAAAACAAGGACAAAAGTCCGTAGAGAAGACTGAGATGCCAACCATGTTGACTAATATCATCAGCCTCTTTGACTGTGCATTTAACTGGAAGAGGTTCAGTTTCAGTGTCTCAAAAAGGTTTAAATGCGTCCAGAATATTTTCTGTAGGCTGTCCCCTTGGTGACATTGAACAGAGCATGAAACAATACAAATCCCACCACCACCTCCTACTAAAGAGAACAAATTCTTACAAGCAAACATGAATTGAAATGAGCACGCGACCACAAAATTTATGCAGTTCATTTTGTTACTTTTTTCATTTTGTTTATTTTGCACCTGCATGCGTGGATATTTTGTTTTTTAGAGTGGCATTTTCCACAAAAATTTGCGAGTAACCACTGTCTTCAAGCTGTGAATTCTTGTACAGGCACAATTATGAACCTTGTTTACTTGTGTTTATATGCGTAAACACGTTGTGTGTGGTAGTCCATCTCAATATCACTTCCCCATCACATGTGTTTCCAACATATAAATCCCTTTAAATTGTTCAATACTGCTTAGTAGTCTAGATGAAAGCTTCCATCTCAAAGAAGTGAAGGAAGAAATTTATACGGCATTGTACAAATTGTTTACCTGTTTGGAACAAGTCTGGCTAAAAATCAAATGAATGTAAAAATGATTTTCTTTTAAATTTGCAGATCGACGTTGGAAGACACCTTCAAAATTTTCAATTGTTATTTTGATGATTATGTCATACAGATTAGGACGGAACAAACTAAGCTGTGAGTTAAGAAGAAAAGACATATAGGGGATAACCCTCATAACTACTAATCCTCCCATGATTGGAGGAGATGTGTCGTCTCTCTTCTGATGTTTGTGCCGTTTATTTTGTTGTTTTTTGTTTCGTTTGTGTAGTGTTTCCCATGCCAGTATTGTAGAGAGGGGTCCAAAGTATGTGTATGGTGAGAGGCATGCATGCAGTCACTCTCGTTTGCAGGGATTTTTTTCCCAATATCCTTGCCTTAACCGCTGGGCTATACAGAACAGACGGGAATATATTAATGAGTGAAGAACATGGTCAAAACTCGAGAAGCCATCCATTTCATTATGCAGTTCAGTCACTAGATGACCCCAAGAGAAAAGCTGGGAATGATTGGAAAACTTGAGACGTTACAGAATGGGATGCCATCCACCATTTATTTTTTAATATTTTTTAATACCACTTTATGTCGGCAGCAATTTCTCTGCGTGAAATTCGGGCTGCTCTCCCCGGGGAGAGCGTGTCGCCACAAGTGCAGCGCCACTTTTTTATTTTTCCTGTCTGCAACTGTATTTGTTTCCTATTAGAGTGGCTTTTTTCTACAGAATTTTGCCAGGGATGACCCTCTCGTTGCCGTGGGTTTTTTTACGTGCACTAAATAATAATGTGTAACACACAGGACCTCGGTTTATCGTCTCATCCGAAAGACTAATACCCAGACCACCACTCATGGTCTAATGGAAAGGGGAAAAGTTTGGGGCCCAAACGGGATTCGAACCACCGCACACTTCGACCGGGACTTTTCGCTTTCTATGCATGCGCGTTACCACCTAGACCACCAATTCATAGGTGACACAGTCTCTTGAGTCAGTAAGCTGCTATAGCACTGGAGTGTTTGCCGTAGAGGGTATGTCGTCATAGTTCATAACATTGTAATTTAATGAAGAAAGGAGGTAACTGCCAAGCGGATACGTCACTCTACTCTACTACGTTAAATCCTGTTCCGCTTTTCGTAAGAGTAGTCCATCGTGTGCCGTGTGAACACATGACAAGATTTACAAAATTGCATACACACGGGGAATGGATGTAAAAAAAAAAAAAAGCACATGAGTGCTTATTCCATTATCCTCGATATAAAAGTTTTTTTTTTTAATGAATAAATACTTATTATTACAGTCGGTGTTTAATTGACAGAAGTGTTTTCAATGGGGATACATAATTGCAGTTCATATTACAATTGTAATTTAATGGAAATGCTTACAATATGGGCACCTCACTGTTGTTTGTATTACTATGTAGCTAAATAGAAGTGTGTCCAGAGTGAGTACATCACTGTAGTTCAAATTACTACTTAAAATTAAAAAATAGAAGTGTTTGCATTATGATTACATCACTGTAATTTACATTATACTAAAGGTAAAGGTTTCCCATAACCTGCGTGGTCGTAGGGGAGCGAGGCGTCAGAGACCTCAGTTACTCTAAGGGCCAGCATGTTGAAGGCGGCGCCCATCTCCTCTCCCTCGCTGCTTTACATTCCCTGACCCTAAAGAGGGCAGGTACCCATTTTCCAGCTGGGTGAACTGGGGAAACTGTACTGAAGCCAGGGCGCTCAAACGGTCACCCATCCAATTGGTAACCACGCTCGACGCTGCTTAACTTGACTTGCGGAAAGCAAATGCTCTGACATTATACATTATACTACTGAAGCAAAACAGAAGCATTTGCAATATCAGTACATCACTGTAATTCACATTACTATTACAGCTAAATCGAACTGTTTGCAATATAAGTGCATCACTGTGGTTCACATTATATTACAAAAGCTAACTAGAAATGTTTATAATATGAGTGCATCACTGTAATTCACTTTACTACTGTAGCTAACTAGAAATGTTGCAATATGAGTACATTTTTTTAGACCACTTTATGTCACAGCAGATTTCTCTGCGTGAAATTCGGGCTGCTCTCCCCAGGGAGAGCGCGTCGCCACAAGTGCAGCGCCTACCCTTTTTTTTTCCTCAGGGATGGTGTCTAAACACGACACCTGTGTGTATGCTGGTTTTTATAATTTTGTCATCCGCTCCTACCGGCACACGATGGCCTGCTCTTCCAAAAGGCGGAACGGGGTTTTAACGTGTGCGCAAGATATTCTAAGTGCGTTCGAACACGGGGCCTCGGTTTATAGTCTCATCTGAATGACTTTGACATTCAGTTCGATTTTTTCGCCAAACTGGGAGGAAAGGGCGAGGCTGGGTACAAACCCAGAAACTCACGGTTTACATATTGGCAGGCGAACGTCTTAACCATCCTGCCACCTTCCTTCCTCCATCGTTGTAATTCACATTACTGCTGTAGCTAATAGAAGTATTTGCAATTTTAGTACATCACTGTAGTTCACATTAACACTATAGCTAAAATAAAAATGTTGCAATATTAGTTCACATTACTGCTGTAGATAAATAGAAGTGTGTCCAGAGTGAGTACATCACTGTAGTTCACATTACTATTGCAGTTTTGCGGAATAAAAAAAAACTCTGATTAAAATGTGGGTGGGTCACTGTGGTTCGTATGACTATTGTAGTTTAATGGGAAAAAGAGTGTTTACAATGTGGATTCATCACTGTAGTTTGTTAACTCTGGATCATATGCATTTTGAATCATGGATCAAAGGGTTTTATTTAGTTTCACATTGTGATACACATTGACCGTACAATTTTATAGATAGATAGATAGATAGATAGATAGATAGATAGATAGATAGATAGATAGATAGATAGATAGATAGAGAGAGAGAGAGAGATAGAGAGATAGAGAGATAGAGAGATATTGATATAGATATATATGTGTGTGTGTTTATGTATGTATGTATGCATGTATGCATGTATGCATGTATGTATGTATGTATGTATGTATGTATGTATGTATGTATGTATGTATGTATGTATGTATGTATGTATGTATGTATGTATGTATGTATGTATGTATGTATGTATGTAAATATGTAAGTATGTATGTATGTATGTATGTATGCATGTATGTATGTATGTGTTTGGGGCGGGATAGTTAAGTGGTCAGAGCGCTCGCTTTCCCAAAGTCAAGTTAAGCAGCGTCGAGAGTGGTTACCAGTTGGATGGGTGACCGTTTGTGCGCCTTAGCTTTAGTACAGCTCCCCCCTCCCAGTTCACCCAGCTGCAAATGGGTAGCTGGTCTCTTTAGGGTCAGGGAAGGTAAAGCAGCGAGGTAGATGAGATAAACGCAGCCCTCAATATGCTGGCCCCTATAGAAGCTGAGGTCTCTGATGCCTCGCCCCCCTACGTATTTTACCCACCCGAGGTAGCGATCATCACAACCTTCCAACAACTGTCTCTCGTGAACCTCTAACACCAAAACTTTGACCTAAACTCATTACAGACACAGAAGAGTATGGTGAAACCGAATCTGAGGTCACCATGAAACCAGAGCAGCGGGGCATCTGAGTCAGAAGCAATTTTTATTTTTGCATGATGATTAATAATAATGTGGGTAATGTAATGATATTGCTATGGAAGAGCATCTGCTTTGAGACTACTTGACAGGGTTTTACTCCTCGCTTACTATCATAATATATCCCGGCGTCAACCGGGAGGAGAGATACAGACGCCTGCAGTGTTGGTCAGGTAATTTGAGCAACACTCTCAAATTCGCATCCGAAAAGTAGATGAGGCTCGACGGTGCAGTCCCAGTCTTCCCACTGAGCCCATACCACACTCACTCTGGGTAGGAGCCTGCCAGAATCCGAATAATACCTTTGACTCTTATGGGATTCGAACCCACGACATTCCAAGTCGAAATCGAAGGCACTATCCACTGCACCCTGGTGGCTTGTGATTCTTCTTCTGCTTCTGCTTCTGCTTCTTCTTCTTCTTCTTCTTCTTCTTCTTCTTCTTCTTCTTCTTCTTCTTCTTCTTCTTCTTCTTTTTCTTCTTGTCGTTATGACGAGTATAGCAGCTGTGACGACTACTACTACTACTACTACTACTACTACTACTACTACTACACTACTACTACTACTACTACTACTACTACTACTACTACTACTACTACTACTGCTGCTGCTGCTGCTGCTGCTGCTGCTGCTGCTGCTACTGCTGCTGCTACTGCTACTGCTACTGCTACTGCTGCTGCTCCTCCCACTACTACTACAACTACTATTACTACCACCACCACCACCACCACCACCACCAACACCACCACCAACACCACCACCACCACCACTGATGTAACCACTACTACTACAACTACTACTACTACTACTACTACTACTACTACTACTACTACTACTACTACTACTACTACTACTACTACTACTACTACTACTACTACTACTACTTCTACTACTACTACTAACTACTACTACTACTACTACTACTACTACTACTACTACTACTACTACTACTACTACTACTACTGCTGCTGCTGCTGCTGCTGCTGCTGCTGCTGCTGCTGCTTTCTTCACTACTGCAACAAACACCACCAACAACTGTACCTATCAATATTATTGTGACCATTGTCATGTTTTTTATCCTTATGGTTATCATCATCTGGTACTGTGGTAGCGTAGGGTCTACAGCATTGTGCTTGTAATCTGATGGTCTAGAATGGAGCCATCAGGGAAAAACGCTTTTTATGGAACTGCAACCTGGAGTTGACATCAGCACTGACTCCACTCCCCCAAAAGTCCCTCAGATGTGCGAACGTATGGAGAACATCTTACGCTCACATTAAAAACCAATGGGGCCTTTTGGAAAAGTAGGACACTAGAAACGGATGATGCATTAGCTTTCTATTTTCTTTTATTTATTTTAGTCTTTTATATCGATGATAATGGAATAAGCACCCTTGTGCTTGTTTACATCCAATCCCCGTGTGCATGCACCTTTGTAAATGTCGTCTGTTCCCACGGGCACACGATGGCCTACTCTTACGAAAAACGAAATAGAATGTAACGTGTGTGCAAGATCTTCTGCGTGCGTTCACACACGGGCCTCGGTATATAGTCTCTTCCGAAGGACTTTTGGGGAGAGTGGAGTCAGCACATAGGTCTTATTTTTAGACAGCATCCCCGAAGTTGGAATGGGACTAGTGGTGAGTAAAAAACAAAAAAAAGAAAATGCTTGCACATACAAAAACTTGCCAGTAGTGGTGAATAACGAAGCTCCAGCCAGCGAATGCGAAAACTCATCATCAACATTATCATCATTATCAACATTAGAATGGGCTTTGATAAGCAGGGCGGGCGGAAAGGCAGCACTAGCGACTTACACTATGGCCTTGTTTACCTGTAAGTCGCCATTCTGTCCTTCACCTGTCCTCTTGCACAATCCATTGTAAAAAAAAAAAAAGACATAAATAAAATTAAGGATGGGCTCTTTGAAAGTAGCTTTAACCAGTTCGCTGCCAGAAAAATTCTGATTTAAGGACCCTGCCACAGCCTGAGGTTTTCACAGTTTCTGGGATAATAATGAACTAAAATTTCTGGCGTGAAAATGATGGAGAAAAAATATATTTATTAATGGAACATAAATGAGGAATCTCAGGGTCCATTTGAATCTTTAAAATCTTGATTTGCTAATGTTACATAGCATGCCTAATTAATAAATCATAATTTATGCATATTTTTGCCTGACACTTAAGCAAATTTCTTGGCCAAGATATAGAAGAGAAACCACACAAAGGGTGAAAATACTCTCATTGGGGATCATCTTTACCAATCTAATCAAATCTATATGCATATATTTGAATATAATGCATAAATTCAAATTTTCTGGCTCTGCTGACCTGGCCACGCCCCCTTCTGCCCACCCCGGATTCCCTCTCTCCACCACCCCTCTCCCTCTACCCACGCTACCCTTCCCCTCTTTGCATCTTGTTTCAGGCCTTGGCCGACTTTTGCTATGGCTAAAACTGTGTGTAGACTCACTATCACTATAAAGTGTGCTGCTTTGCTGAAAAGTTCGTCTGCTACATAGCATCCAGCATGTGTTGTGCATTGCTACCACTGTTATTATCATTCTCTTTTTTTTTTAGTGAATCATCAGACAAAAGATCGTCACCTTCCCTGTTATTATTTTCATCAAAAATCGTCTGCGGTGCTAGCAAAGTAGTGTAAGTTTTCCGTAAAGCGGATGGTTGACTGACAGTTGAACACAAAAGTTGAGACTCCATTTCACCATGTGGCCTCAGCTTACACAACACCAACTTAGCCAGTCAGGGACTAATATGAAGGAAAAAAATGTTTACTGTGATGTCGAGGAATTCCATTTCTACTTTAGAATAGCTAAGAGGTTCCTCTAACCCTGTGAGAAGAAATTTAACTCTAGCACCAGACACGACCTTAGGAAAAATCGGGAAAAAAACAAGTACGTCAGCTGACGTCCTATAGGCACTAGAAAGCACTTTGCCTAGAGTCAGCTGACGTCCTATAGCCAGGAGAAGCACTTTGCCTAGGAGGTCAGCTGACGTCCTATAGGCACTGGAGAAGCACTTTGCCTAGGAGGTCAGCTGACGTCCTATAGGCACAGGAGAAGCACTTGCCTAGGTCAGCTGACGTCCTATAGGCACGGAGAAGCACTTTGCCTAGGAGGTCAGCTGACGTCCTATAGGCACAGGAGAAGCACTTTGCCTAGGAGGTCAGCTGACGTCCTATAGGCACAGGAGAAGCACTTTGCCTAGGAGGTCAGCTGACGTCCTATAGGCACTGGAGAAGCACTTTGCCCAGGAGGTCAGCTGACGTCCTATAGGCACTGGAGAAGCACTTTGCCTAGGAGGTCAGCTGACGTCCTATAGGCACTGGAGAAGCACTTTGCCTAGGAGGTCAGCTGACGTCCTATAGGCACAGGAGAAGCACTTTGCCTAGGAGGTCAGCTGACGTCCTATAGGCAATGGAGAAGCACTTTGCTTAGGAGGTCAGCTGACGTCCTATAGGCAGGGAACTGGTTGAACATGCTTTCTTTTGACATCAAACTCGGTATGCTTTCTTTCATACTATACCGGTTGGTCTGAAGGCAATTAAAACTTACATGGAGATGGACATAAAAGAGCTTGACAGAAAAAAAATAACAAAAACAGACATATTTAACTCTATCACTGAATACACAGTTAGTTATCATAGACAAATGGAATACATAAGAAATAATGATCGGGCGTGCACACAGACCAACCTTTCATTTTTTTCTATTGAATTGTCCTTCTTGACACAGCAAGTGCAGAAGTAAACACAGTAAACACACCTGTGACAGGCAGAACAATGGAGAGTGTGGGGTCAGAGTTTGGCAGTCATTACTGCTGGGGGCGGGATAGCTCAGTGGTCAGAGCGCTCGCTTTCCCCAAGTCAAGTTAAGCAGCGTCGAGCATGGTTACCAGTTGGATGGGTGACCGTTTGCGCACCTTGATTTATGTACAGTCCACCCCCCCCCCCCCCCCAGTTCATCCAGCTGTAAATGGATACCTGCCCTCTTTAGGGTCAGGGAAGGTAATGCAGCGAGGGAGAGGAGATGGGCGCCGCCCTCAACATGCTGGCCCCTGGAGAAGCTGAGGTCTCTGATGCCTCGCTCCCCTACGACCGCCTAGGTTATGGGACACCTTTACCTTTTACCTTTACTGCTGGCTATCTGACCTCACTAATAACACTACTGCATGGTTAAGGCAATACAGCACATACACACTCCATTGTTCCATCAGCTATTAGCGTTGTCCTTGCTCTAACTGTTCCACTGTTCTAACGAGGCTTTTGTCATCCATGCCACGCTTTAAGTCAAACAGCTTGTGCTTCCGATCAATATTTTTTTTCTTCTGATTCTTCGTGGAATGCTCAGACAGCAACTATTGTCATATGTTTCATGAGTGACAATATGCCACGCTGCTACTGAGCACTCGACAAGTCAGGCTTGGCTTATTCAACGTAAGCATAAGAGAGAATTGTTATCTGTAATGGCTTTTGTTTAAAAAGGCAGGAAAATTGTCCTTGAAGAAACTAGACAAGAAGGAGATGCCAGAAAGAAATAAAACCAGTCAGACACAAAACGAGTTATACAAAAGACGAAACTTTTAGCACAATAGTCGTTCGTTCGTTTTTTAGATTTTACGTCTTTTCACTATTAGTGATATTAGACGAAGGGAGACAGGGAGAAAAGAAGAAAAGCAGATACTTGTGTGTGACTAAAAGTTTGTGTTTTGTTTATTTATAATGCGTATGAATATGACTGTGTGTGTGTGTGTGTGTGTGTGTGTGTGTGTGTGTGTGGTGTGTGTGTGTGTGTGTGTGTGTGTGTGTGTGTGTGTGTGTGTGTGTGTGTGTGTGTGTGAATGTGTGTGTGTGTTAGTGTATGTGTGTGTGCACAGATAGTCCAGAGGGTGAGGATGTCATTCATACTGACAGGTCCCCAGCATCCCAGCAGTGTGTGTGTGTGTGAGTGTGTGTGTGTGTGTGTGTGTGTGTGTGTGTGTGTGTGTGTGTGTGTGTGTGTGTGTGTGTGTGTGTGTGCGTGTGCGTGTGAGTGTGCTTTCGAATTTGCTAGAATTATTCATTGTCATTGGTTGCTTGTTTGTTGTGAGGGTCGAGTGCAAGCGCTTTGATTTGTTTTTACAAGATATAGCGCTATATAAATTCCATGTATTATTATTATTATTATTATTATTATTATTATTATTTTATTATTATTATTATTATTATATTATTATCCCCACATGGAAAAATAATCTGATGATGGAGACCTGCTGCCTGTATGGTGGGCTACATGACCATAACCCTACAAGCAGGCTCCTTTGTCCACGTTTTACTTCTGTTTCACAGCCATTCCTGGTGGTCTGGGCGCTAGTCTTTCGGATGGGACGATATACAGAGGTCCCGTGTGTTACACGTCATCATTTAGCGCACGTAAAAGAACCCCCGGCAACAAGGGGTTGTCCCTGGCAAAATTCTGTACAAAAAGCCACTCTGATAGGGGAAACAAAATATTGTTGCAGACAGGAAAAAGAAAAAAATCAAAGGATAGGCCCTGCACTTGTGGCGACGCGCCTCTCCCCGGGAGAGCAGCCCGAATTTCACGTAGAGAAATCTGCTGTGACATAAAGTGGTATAAAATAAAAAATATAAAATATAAAATAAAAAACCTAGTATGATACAGTATTGGTCAATTTTTCATCTAGTCACTTTGTAAAGTCTAACATCTCAGTTTGTTCTAGCTTTTCACAGAATATTCCAATTTTCATTCTGTCATTTGTGTCGAATAGCCTTTTTTCATATAGAGGACTGGGAATAAGTCAGCGAATAGGTAAAAAGTTGGGGGCACAAAGAGCGATTGAACTTGGACCCAGATTGAACCTGAATTTTTTGTTATTTCTTGGCAGGTGCATGATCTCCAGTCCCCTGCTCCACCTTTGGGGCCAACTCACAGAACTTTTAGCGTAAAAGCCAATGGGCACCCAGACGACAGGTGTGCCGGTAGGAGCGGATGACAAAATTATAACAAACCAGCATGCACACAGGTGTCGTGTTTAGACACCATCCCTGAGGAAAAACCGGGGAGTTGGAGTCCCAGAGCGGCTCGGGGCTGCAGGTATATGGCAACGTTCTGGTGGCTCCTGCGACGGTACTGGAACCATTCGTATCGGTCAATGCCCTTCCAATGGATCATTCCAGTGCCGTGGAGAAGGGGGGTCTGCTGCATGGGTAACAGCTTGCCCTCCATACATACTTGCCCAGGCTTTGCGCTCTAAAGTGTACAGCAGCAACAAGACAACAACAGTTGATCATCGTTGTTCGTCGTTGATCTTTGCGCCTGGTGGCAGCATGATATGTGGCTCTGTAGGTCAAATGCAAGCGCTTTGATTTGTCTTTACAAGAGATAGCGCTATACAAATTCCATGTATTATTATTATTATAACACCTGGCATCTAGAAAGGAATTTCAAGCACTGAGCAGGTTTCTTTAACTACATGCCAAACCGTTATCAGGCTGAAAATTCCCTTCTAAAAAAGCAGAACAATGGATTTTTTTTTTTTTTTTAATCAGCACATGCTCAGCCTTCATGAGCGATTTTATTTAGAAAAAAGCATATATGTAAGCATTTCCTTTGACATTTGTAAGGCTTATAACTTCTTCCTAGAAATACAAAGTTTTGTTTGTAGTAGTATATATTTTTTTTCCATTCCTTGGCTAGAAGTCTGAACTACAATAATCGCGAGATCTTGGGTATGCAACAGTTTTCATCCGAAAAAGTTAGCTATTCTGTTTGTTTTTTTAATTAATCAACACATATTGTTGCTCTTTGTGGTGATGGATGAATATCATATTATATCATTATTATAGGTACTATTTGGATTGGTTTATTTACCTCACAAATTTTGCTCGTTGGATTGTTGTTTTAAAGATATAATAAATGTTTTAAAAAATCATTATTTTAAGAGTATGTGAGTATACATTTGAGGAAGGATGTAAAAGCTGAGTTTTTTCCCAATGCTAACTGCATCAGGGTCAATGATCAGAAGCTGGAAACGTTCAAAGCTTCAAATACTTGGGAGCCGTTGTATCAGACAAGGGGTCCAAGCCAGACGTAGTATGCAGGATTGACACAGACAACAACAGCACTGTCAAAACTGGACACCATCTGGAAAGATGAAAATATCTCACTCAACCCCAAGATCAGACTAATGCGCTGCCTTGTCATATCCACATTCCTGTATGCCTGTGAATCGTGGACCCTGACTGCTGATTTGAAGAGAAGAGTTCAGGGGGTAGAGATGAGATGCTTCCGGAGACTCCTTGGCATCT